>NW_010584776.1:147712-215909 GCF_000705375.1 Tinamus guttatus | reverse complement strand
GTGCCTCTGCATTATGCTAGGATGACTTCACCACTTCTGATCAGCACTAGCCCAGCAACCTCACTTAGCTTTCTACCTCCCCTAGCATCCTCATTCTATGCCTGTATTCCCCAATTATTCGTGTATTGCATTATCTTCATTTTTGTTTCATCTGTTCATCCTCCTCTATTCACCGTGGCTGATGCTGACTGTACTTTGCTTGAACAAGTGTTTGCTGCTCAAAGGTTATGTTATTGCTTCAGAGAAAAAGGACTTCTGGATAATACTGGGCAGTGTAAAAGGCTTTGTTCTCAAACAACGACGGGTCTTCCTAGCCACTGCCCCTGTCATCAGCAGAAACATGTCACCAGCCAGGCTTTTGCAGGGTCTCTTAGAACTTTCCATGGGAGAAGACTCTCTTCCAGAATTAAAGCTGGGAATTTCTTGTCACAACCTTGGTCATAAACTGCATCAGGTCTTTTTATTTTGCTTGCTCCCAGGGAGAACCAGAACCTTGATGCTCTTATGATGCATCTGGGATTTTCAGTCATGTATGTTCTTCTTTCTTCTGGCTGTTAGTGTCCTTCAAAATATTCTCCTGTGACTCTGTTCTCTTTTTTTTTTCCTACACCTCAAATATTCCTCCATCCCTGCATGTTCTGCTGTGAGTGTGCTGTTCTCCCTTTATGAAGCTCATCGCTCTTAGTGCAGAAGGTCCTGACTAACTCTTGAACGAAGAAGGGGTAGCTGGCATTTTCCCTGCTCTGAGCTCTCCTGTGTGCCAGCTGCTCCACACAAGAGGAGTAGGGACAGTGAAGATGTCATTCATCCTTTTTTCCCAAGAGACCCTGCAGGATGTTTTTGTTCTCCTTTTGCGGTGATTCTTCATGTCTTCAGTAAATCTGTCTCTGCTGAGATGTCTGTTCCATGGTGATAGAGGCGGCAAAATGCCCTGCTTTGGGATCACCTCCACTAATATCAGTTGGCTCCTCTGAAATGAATTTCTAAAACAGAGCAATGCTATGGAAGGATTAACATAAGATTAGAGTATTTATATTGAAATACCTTACAACGTGAAAGAAATACATGTTCCTAGGTTATAACTAGAAACTCATTTTAACTGTTCTGTTAATTAAAGGTTTTCTTTGCCTAATGCTAATGAAGAGACTGGATTTCATGCCACTGGGACTAGAGCCTTTTGCATTTCCAGTTGCTTTTCAATTCTAGTACAAATGGTAGTATTTCAAATACAAAGCTTCTCAAACTACCGGGAGCAGGACAGGGATACACCGGGAGCTAAGCAATGCTAATATCCCAGGGATTTTGTGTGCTAGCATAGCTCCTTGTGTGGGCTGCTTGGTGGTCTCCTGCTGGTGCTTATTTGGGCATTTGCATGGATGATTTGACCATCACCATGCTTATCTCCTGACCAAAAATAAACCATACCAAAGTGACAACTTCAGTAACCCACTGACTTCAGTGCATTATTCTCAAAAAGAGATTGATTACTCTAGGAAAATTGTATGAAGTTTTCTTTTTCTTTTTTCTTATCTTTTGTTTGTTTGTTTGTTTGTTTTTCAGACTATCTAATATCTAAATACCTGATACCACTGATGTCTAGTGGATTGGTGCTGCTATAGACATTGTTTGAAATGTAATCTATTTTTTTCATATATATCTACAGGTATAAACCTGTGCAGGCAGTCACGACATGCACTGGCAAAACTATGCACTATGATTTTTCTTTCACTGACAACTGCCAGCTTCCCATGTAAATGAAGGGACACACACAGACACACACATATGTCATCTTCTGTTTTCTAATTCATTTGAAAGATTTGGTTTAAAACATCTCACTGACATACCAGCATCTCTGCTTGGTTAGCTTGATACCTTGAGTAAGCAATGGTCCTAGTCCTTTGTAATGAAACCAAGAAGTCTGGGATGAGTTAGTTGTCTTGTATTTTTCACAGTGGGCAACTGCAGAGTTTAACATAGCCATATAAACATGAACGTGCTTGAGGTAGGATGGTCATATACACAAATGAGGACAAGTGAGGACAAGAGATTGGCTCACGCACGTTCAGTAGCTGGCAGACTTGCCGGCTTTTTTACCAAGAACTACCTCTTGCCTTTCCTAGGAATTGACTCATCAGCTGTCCCAAGTGGGGCTAAAAACTGTGTTGAGAACTGAGAGCTCTGAATTGCTGCTATATTTAATCTGTAACTGTCAACATTTGAAAACAATTTCCTGAGATAATTTTCATAATTTTCCAACCGAAGCAAATGTGCATAACCTGTGTATTTTTATTTATATCTTTATTCTAGAGATATGATATCCTTTCCCCTGAAGGAAAAATCTGGGACAGCAGTGCCTTGACTGCTGCACCGCATCCCCCATTCCTCTCAGCAGCTTTGCTATAGTGACATCTGGATAGTGTCCAGGGTGGGGTGGAAGAAGCTTAGATGTCCAACTTGAGGTTGGTTAGGGGTAATGGAAAGTCATGCAGAGAAGGTTAAACAGGAGACTGTTTAACAGAAGTGTGGATGTGGAGAGCATGGACAGGAAAGTCATGCAGAGAAGGTTAAACAGAAGACTGTTTAACAGAAGAAGTGTGAATGTGGTGAGCATGGACTGGACTCTTACTTATCAGTGCCTCACAAACTAAAGCGCGTATCAGGCTGCTTCCATGTGAAAAAGCCATTCAGCCTTTATCACAAAGAGGTAACACCCAGAAAGATGCCCAGACCGATCACAAGCAAATTAATCAGGATAACAAAAAACGATATAGAAGCTGGCTACTCATAAGGAGGGACATTCCATGTGAAAAAGCCATTCAGCCTTTGTCACAGAGAGGAAACACTCAGAAAGATGCACAGACTGATCATGAGCAAATCAATCAGGGTAGCAAAAAAACGACATAGAAGCTGGCTACTCATAAGGAGGAACGGTAGCAGATTGGACGAAGTTTCTTACCCAGCCTGCAAAAGGAAATCTGCATAAGTTATACAGAGACACACTTTTCTCATTTCCCTGCATTTGCTTCATATGCTAGTTCATTGCACATTAAGTGCATTTACATATCCGGCAATGAAATGGAAATGATTGATGCAAAGGAGGTACTTTTGTTAATTGTTGCTGCCCTGAGTCATGCCAGAATGGGAATGCTAGGAGTGGGTGAAGAAAGACCAAGCTATTATTAGTGGTATAAATAATTGCCAAGAGCAACTTTTAAACCCATCTGTCATCACATGTCAGCATCTAAAATTATCCCAAGATGGGAGAGGTAGCAATACAAGGACTAAAACAACACTACATCTTTGTTGTTGTGTTTGCTGGCAACTGTCTCTGAATCTTTGTCCATTTTTTCATTTCTGCTGCCTGGAGTCTCAGTCTTTTTCTGTAACTGTTCTGTTAGTGCCTTTTGGATGTTGCAATAACAGTGTCTTAGGTTGAGAGGTTATGGCATTTGAGTGGGAGATACATTTTTTTGTCTGCTTTTCACAGCACTGGTGAAATGTCCGCTTTTTGTTCTGCTCGTTAGAACGTAGTTCTGAATGTGTTCTCATAGATACAAGGTGAGAAGAACATTGGATTTGAGACAGGAAAGCTGTACATGGGATGCTTGAAGACAGGGCTTTTCACAGTGGATCCATTCTGCTGCAGAGCACGTGAGAAGATTTCTGATACTTCCTAGTCTGCAGGAATAGTAAAAACAGATTTTAGAATATCTGTTCATATACCGTTGTGGGTCTGTTTTCCTGTTGATGCGCGCTGTGTAAGTTGCTGAGGTAGATCAAAATAGTTCAAGTGCAGTTTGATCATGTGTGAGTGGCAGCCAGAAAACCTAGACCTCAGATTATTTTGAAGTATTGTCATTAGCACAAATCACATGACTTGTAATGAGAGTTATAATGAAAATATCTTGGTGTTCCCCAATTCACATCCTTCCACTTGTTACTCTTCTGCTGTGAAATAATTTTTGAAACAGCTCTTTCCAGTCAATAGTAGTTCAAGAAATGAGCCTGCAACAGTACAGAGTCAATAGTTTGACCCTGTGACCTTATTCTGGAAAATATATTACAGATGAAGAAGAACTCAGAATGAATAGAGACAAAATGTTCAGCCCTGTTTCCTTTTGATTCCTACGAGCTGGAGCGTACGTCTGTATTTTAAGGAACACTAAGCGACATGACTATTTTTATGACAAAGTAAAGCTGAAGTTTCTGGAGAAGCTGTAGGGAGTCTTCAGTGATAGAAAATGAATGATATCTGAAAAAAAGATGTATGTATTTTTAAAAGTTTCTAGTTTTTTTGTTCAACTAAAGTGAGCTCTTATGTCAGATGGCCCTCACAAGTGCTGGCTTGTTTACAGGGTAGCTTGTCTCTATCACTGCTTATTTTTTTCATCCTCGTGTAGATTCAAGAAAGAATATTGAGATCTGAGCTTTCTGAAGAAATCTTAGGACTCATGATTTATTAATGCATTGTCTGCAGTCAGATGAGTCATACAAACTCATGAACCTATTTTTGTATCATATTGTCTGTTAATTTTAGTCATGAATCTTCTGCTGGTTATTCTAGCTGACAGAAATCATAAGTATTTTGATTTTGTTTTATCCTTATGAGATCACCCTCTAATTTAGGTTAGTTGTTATTGAATAAAACATTTTTCAATAAAAAACTATTGAGTGCAATTGTGAAAGCCTGCTTTAAGCTTATCCAGATTGCCATGCATATATGTACAAATGTTCAATTCAGCAACTTAAAGACAAATTGACAGTGTGATTTCTGCAGCTATTTTTTCTATTTCAAATCAATAATTCTTGGTGTTTCTTTTGTATTCCTAACAGGTGAGGTTGTGTAACGATAACCTTTATATAAACAAATGCTTTTATACTATATGATTATAACTAAATTTAACAATCACTTGCCTAAAATTAAATCATATAAATGGATTTTCATCCACTCATTATCTTCATTCCAGCCCATTTAATGATAGGGTTCTTCTTAAGTACATCGCTCATGCCAGTCTTCCACAAGTCATTATTTTTAGTGCTTGCAGCATCTCCATGGTATTATTCCTTCTCATATGGTCTGACCAAATACTATATGGATTATCATTTTGCATTTGCATGTCTCAAAGAGAAATGGCAAGATCTATCTTGCCAGGGAACGGGCAAAAATGGTGACTCAGTACAGTCCTTCCAGGGTCTGCTGAGCTTCTCAGTGCCAATGGGAGATAGGACATGTTGTATCAGTTCTCCATGTTGTCCTTCAGCTGTAGTCAATTTTTCCTCACTTTTTCTGATATTACTGCGCGTTAGCATTTTCAAAGTAGAGGGGAGTACAGTTCAATTAATTAGCTTCTACACGAAGTAACTACCACTGAGCAGTTGAGAGGTCAAAGCAATTCCTTTTTCTGTTAGCTGCTTATTAGCTTTCATTTCTCTCTCTTTGTCCCAATCTACCTGGTATTTTATTCACAGTACTTATCAAGCTTTAAGGTTTTTACTGTCTGACAAGTAGGCACTTTAACTGCCTGCTTTCCACTGGGATAAGTGAAGGAGGGTGGTGGCGGTGGCTGGTAATCATTTTATTGGAGAATAATAAAGTGAAATCCACTAAATCTGAAAACTGTGTTTAATGATGTGTTTCAGGAACTTCTATTACATTACAATGCTGAGGGATCCAGTGTCACGGTACTTGAGCGAGTGGAAACATGTCCAGAGAGGTGCGACATGGAAAACTTCCCTTCATATGTGCGATGGAAGAAGTCCAACGCCCGACGAGCTTCCTACCTGTTACAAGGGAGAAGACTGGTCTGGAGTCAGTTTGCAGGAATTCATGGATTGTAGCTACAACTTAGCCAACAACCGCCAGGTGCGCATGCTGGCAGACCTCAGCCTGGTGGGATGTTACAACTTGACTTTTATGAATGAGAGCGAAAGAAATATGATCCTTCTCCAAAGCGCCAAGAACAATCTGAAAAATATGGCCTTCTTTGGACTCACAGAATTTCAGAGGAAAACGCAGTATCTCTTTGAGAGGACATTCAACCTGAAATTCATTTCCCCATTCACCCAGTTCAATGTTACACGGGCCTCCAATGTGGACATAGATGAGGGTGTGCGGCAACGGATAGAGGAGCTGAATTTCTTGGACATGCAGCTCTATGAATACGCAAAGGACCTCTTCTTGCAGCGCTTCCAGTACTCCAAGCAAGAGGAGCATCAGAAGAATCGGCTTAAAAGGCGAGAGGAGCGGAGGCTGCTGCGGGAGCAGAGAGCTCACCAGTGGCCAAAGGAAGAGGTAGAGGCAGCACAAGTTGCTGTTACTGAAGATTATAATAGTCAGGTTGCAAGATGGTGACACTCCTGCCTCTTGACTAGATGATGAGCATCAGAGAGGATGGTATTTTGTGCAACTAGGCTACGCAGAAATCAGACAAGGAAGGGCCCTTGCTTTGGCAAACAAGACAAAGTCTGACAACTATCCTTCCTTGTCTCAGTTTTTCTTGGTTTCTGTCAGTGAGGAGAATACATTTTTTTTTCTTAATAGACATTAATCAGTGTTATTAAATGGCAGCAGAATAGGTTCCTATCCAAACAGACTTCCTTCAAAGCCCTAAGCTATGAGAATGGGTTGAACAGAGAGCTATTTCTTTTGGATTAACAGCCGTACCCTATACAATCTGAGCTAATGAAACTTGTGCAGACATGAATCAAAACTGAAAAGAAAAATCCTTTCGGTTCTTCTGTGATAGTTGGCTGCTGGCTTACTTCCTGCTGTCCTTTACAACTGTAGTGGCAAAGGACAACTGTAGTGGCATAGCTTTCCAGTAATGAAATGGAGAAGAGCAAAATTGCTCTTCAAGCTTATATATGCTGTGTTTTGGTTAAGGAAAAAATTTGCTGAGGTGATTAAAAATGCCTAAGAAACATGTGAGATTGCTTGTTCATTGGTTTGTTCATTTTTTAAGACTGCAGTCAGGGACAGTTTGTGAGTAAAGAGATGGGGAATTTAGCTTGTACCTTCACAGATGTTAAGAGCACCAAACCCAGCCAGATAGCAGCTGTCTTTTTAAGTGTGTGTGGCAAAGAAAAAGCCAGAGTGCAAAGACTGAGAAATGAGATGTCCAGTGCAGCTGGGCACATGTTGCAGAGACTGGCTGGCTGCAGGCAGTGAAGTTGGCCTTCATTCACAAGAGGTGAAGAGGCGCCAAGCGAAGTATAAGAAAAGGAAACAGAGTGGGAAAAGCTTAAACATTAGTGTGACATTTTCCAGATTTGCCCTAAAAGCCTGGAGATACAGCATCTGTGAAGGTAGGCAGGTTTATGACATTGTCTCTTAAAATACACTGATGCCAAGTGAGTACAATTTAAATTGGTTTTCTCTCTAACAACAGTAGTGGATAAAAAAAAAATCAGCTTTCATTTTTACAGGATAGTTAATGGATATGTGAAAAGTCTTGATATTTATTGCTCTGTATGAAGATTCTTTGTAAATGTATTGTTTTCATGAACACAGATATCCGTGTCTGGTTTTCTTCTTTGTCTGGAAAAAGATTGGATGGGTTCTTCCACCACAGGTTACATTCTTGCAGCTCAACTGCATCTATTTATTCCAAGATTTTATGTTGGCTATATTTGTAATAGTGGGATTTCAAAAAGAGGGTCCTGTGCATCATAGATCTTTTCAGAGAGTACTTTTCCTTCTGCTGGCATAAATCTCAAACATTAGGAGGAAACTTCTTTAAGTGCCTCATATGGCTGCTAAACCGAGATGCTGAAAGTATGTTATTGCACACATGAATGGCTTTTACCTTACAGATTTGCCAATTAGAGATATCAGAGTATCCAGTGTGGATGCATGTCTCATTTGTTTTCACAGTTCAAGTTTTTTAGCAATCACTAAAAGTTGAATGTGCTGCAGAAAAATAGGCTGATTTTACAAATTTGTTCCCTCCTTTCTAAATTTCTTACTTTTGTGTGTGCTGCTTATTTGATTTGATTTGATTTATTTTTTGCTCCAGCAATGCTGATGGTACTTATTTATTCGCAACATTATCAAAGAGATAATCCAACGGTCCTGTTGGGAGTTTGTGCAAACAAAAATACATGATAATATATTGTAAAGGCTATTAAGAAGAGGGTTAAAGGGATGACATTATCACTGTAATTCACTAGCAATTTTCTAGTTTATGTCTGATTATCACTATACTTTCTGGATAAGTAGCAATATTTTTTGGTACCTAATGTCAATGTCATGGTCCCTTCCATGTCAATGGAAGCATTGCTGGATCACACACATCTCCTTGCACCTTTGCGCTGAGAAGGGAGAATGCAGGAATGTTTTTTTGGCTACTGTCGAAAATGCTGAGCAGCTCTCTGGACTCCACTGACAGTACTAATTAAATCCCTCTGGCTGGGAATAGGCACTTAGGCACCTCACTCCGATATGGATGCTTATATTCAGGCATTTAAATCTAAACGTTCACATAAATTGGAGCTGAATCACACTGTGCGTGTCCTGGGCACGGCAACAGCAAAGTCATTAAAGGAAAGGCAAATTCAGATTAAGGAAGAAGAAAAACAAAATAAGTCAGTTCCAGCATGCCTTTATTTTTCATTTTTGTAAAGCATCCCTATTTTTTCCTTCAAAGTCTGAGGTGGGTCCCTTTCCTCACACTCTGCTCCTGCCTCCCTCCCTGCACCGCTTGCAGCAGCAGGTGCCTCATTTTTCATTTTGGAAATGGGGTATTATCTTCTCAGGGCAGAGGAGGGAGAGATCAGAAATTGTTCCCTGCAGCCTCACCAGTTACTGCAAGTATCAGTTTCAGCTGCCTAAGCACACCAATAGCTCTCCAGACTCTTTCTGCTGCGTGACACAAAACAGAAACCTAATGATGAAGATCAGAGCAGTCTTAGGGCGTCTTACATTTGCGTTAATATTTTGGCAATACCTTAATGCGATGCCCAACCTTTTAGTCAGTCATTTCCCAGGAGACGCTATTAGGGTCCGGAAGAACCGCTAATGTGCTGTAGCATCCATGTTAACAGGATTTACAGCAGCACTTGGGATTTAGTTAAAATTGAAGGTTTTTTTTTTCCCCCAAGCATGTGTAGCACAGACCACTGTTTATGCAGGAGTATTGGAGGGGTTGAGAGCTCGCCATCTCCGGTCCACATGGGCCTGAAGGCTCCTGGTGGCTCCTTCACGATCTACAGCAGCAGCCGCAGTACGTCCATGGTAGTGTTGTTCTGACCAGGGTTTCCTGGCCCATCAAAATAGAGCAGTTTTGAAATACTTTCAAGCTGACTTCTACTAAGACACGGGCTCACAGCTTTTTCCTCTCCAGCGCCGTGCCCAAACTAGGGTAATGCAAAAGCAAAATGAAGGTCCTGGTTCATATCTCTGTTATTCCAGATTTTCATTGCTCTGACAGCACGGACTTCACTGTAATTACACTGGCTTATGTAAGATCAGAGCTCAGCGTGTTCCCTTCAAAACCTTTGTGAGCAGCAACGCTATAGGATTTCTGTCCATCTTCCTGGCATTATTTTATTGCTTAAACAAGGCAATTTGGCTTCTGCTACTGTGGTGCTGAAACGAATCTCACTCTTTTGTAATGGAGATGTACTTACTAATCTCCTCCATCACATGCCTAGCGCTGGCTGCCTTTCCCAGTTATAATTTGCTGTAGGCTTGGGGTGGACAGAGAAACGTGCTGTGTTGGTAAAACTTGGGGCTCCTGTTCCTGATAATTTAATGTCTGGTCCAAGAACTCCGACTATTGCCAATAGGACTGTACTTTATTAAGAAACGAAAATTCATCTTGTCTTCCCTTCTCCTAAGTGTTAACAATCAAATACTTCCTTCACCAAGCGGGAGGAAACCATCCTACCTTCAGCAAGTCTGTTCAGCAATACCAAAGAGGCCGCGTGACCTTTGAATGTGGAAATATTTTAGAGCCAGTGCCGACCACCAGCCAGGGTGGCTACCAGTGCTGGAAGAGACCCAGGTATCCCTAGTGATCATGTGTGGAGCGGGACCTCTCTGAAGCTGGCTTTCTCGTTAAGATGTGCTTCCTTCTGCGCTGGTGGGTTCTCATTTCCTGGTTGCAGCTTGTCTTAGTACCAAGCACTGATGTTATGAAATATGTCATCTCATTGATGCTGCTTTTTTTTCCCCTCCATTACTGTTCCTTGATTTACACAGGAATTTTCTTTCTTTGCTTTGGAATATGGAACATATGTTTTCCACGCATCTTTCCTACATGTAGCAAAAGCACACTCAGAAAAATTACCCAGCTTGCATTAACACACTTCTCTGTTTGATTTTTGTATTATTTCCATGTTGATATTTTGTGGAGAGAAGTGGATTCTGTAGCCTGAAATGTCCTTGACATTCTCCTTGGCCATCTCACTAGCTCGGTGATTTCAAATAAACATTGGAAGTGCAAAAAAAAAAATGTCAGGAGTTCCCATCGGTTGCCATATTTTAGATGAAAGAGTAAGTTAATAGACTGTAAATTATTCTATGCTTTAGGCATTTTCTTTTTGTTTGTGCAATAATGTGTGTGACCTCTGCTACTAAGAGATTGTATTGTGAGTAACCATATCTACTTTTATTCCTAATTAACAAATAGTTTGTAGACCTAGGGATTTTCATTGATGTAAAGCACAATTTAATGAATTATTTAATGTGTTTAATCATTGTGATGTCAAAAGCAATTGCTTTCATATATTTATTTGTTGGTGGTTTCTGTAAAATGATACTCTTTATGAAAAATGTTAAAAATGAAGAAATTTTGTTGAATATTGTTGGATCCATGAATTACTCATGAGCAACAAATAAAGATTGGTTGCATTTTTGAAACACTAAAGGTTCTTTCATCTATATTGCCATGAAAATGAATGGGAACACTTGTCAGACAGGTTTTAAGCATTAGTAAAGCTCCACCATGCCCACAGCTATGTCTTTTTTTTTTCTAACAAACATCCATGGAGGAAAATATATTGATGTAACTTAGTATTTAATTTTGTTGGGGGTTAATCCCTAATAGCATGATTTCAATTTACTTTAGTAGGCTTTATCTCAGGTTGGATTAAGACACAAGACTCAAAGCTTGAATGGTTGCTAGCAATAATTCAAGTGACCCCCGGTGTCATAATTTTCATATTTAGAATAAATTAAGATTTAAGTGTAGAAATAGTTAGTTGAAATAGTGCTAGTGAATTCATTGGACTTCATTTGGATTCCAACCCATTGTTGACTGGACTGAACTGTCAGGATAACCTAGTGAGCTGCTGAGAGAAGGGTATGAGAATATGCAGGTGGTTACCCCACTGATAGCCTGCCATGTATGCCCATACATCGTCTTGGACCTTGGGAGGACTTGGCTGCATATTCTGCCGCAGTAAACCATGTAACGGACTAAATACCATGAATTAGGAGAGGGGTGGAAACATGGAGTTGCTGCATGGATAGACTTGGCCAAGGAGGAAACAGTGACCTCTCTCTTGCATGATGTCATGAGGAGTTCCTACCGCTAGGGAGCAACTCAGTCTGCTCATGGGAATCACTGAGCACCATTTATGACATCCTGAAGTTACCCCTGACCTCTGGCTGCTTTTCCAGAAGAATGCAGGTCTCAGCATTGATCTTGTGCCATATATGTAAGCCCTGTGCAGATGTCAGTTTTCAAAATGAATGACCCTTGAATTTAGGAACCCAGATTGCTCCTGCAGCATTTGTGCCATCTGAGAGCACAACAAGAGGCAATCTAGAGGCAAACTTGAGAATTTGTTGTGGTCACCAGTTGTGAGCACAAAATTAAGTGCACAGCATGGCAGGGCGAGTGGCGGAAAGGCAGAATTAATATTGTTGCAATTGCAGGCCCTGCACTCCAGTGAAAGCAGTTACAAAGCGGGGGCAGCAAGATGGTAAATGAAATAAATGTCTGTGTTACTGATAAATATTAATATGTAGCAAAAGCAGAAAAGGATTTTGCCACCAAAAGACAGATGCATTTTTTTACACATAAAGCACTACATTTCAAGAAATACGTCAGACAACTGTGCTGTAGTGTGCAGTTTACAGCATAGTTAAAAGCAAGAGCAAGAATGAGTGTTGCTGGACTGTATTGCTGATGGCTGGAGAAAGGCTTTGATTTTTAAGCTTCCATTCACTTTCACTTCTATTTTAGCTCCAGAGATTATACAAAGTGTGACATCTTTCAGCATTTGCTAAGAATTTGTGAGTACGCCCCTAAGATTCTGAATATGAGATTATACAATAGAGAGGTAAGTAAATGACTATTATAAATCTTACTGTTCTATAAAAGTGCAGAGCGCTGGAAAAATGTAATGATGAGAATAAATAAGGCCTACACTACTCAGACAAGGGGGTTAGTGCAGTACTGTTTCCACCCGGTAAAAAGCTCACCATGTCTCTATGAAACATATAGATTGAGATTTTTTTTTTTCTGTGTAACTAGAGCTCAGCCAGCCCTCAGCCTCAAGATGAAACTTTCATCCTCTTACAGGCAATGGAGACAGATAAACTTTCTGACAGAGAGACCACTGAGATGGGGGAGGAAACCAAGAGACAGAGGGAAGAAGTGAGGAGGAGTGTGAGCATCAGAAAGCCAAAGACACATCAACTGTGAAAGTAAAGAGTGGGTGGAATATGGCCCGGAAAAATCTGCTTAGCTCTATAGACGAACTGAAATAATGGAGAGTAGATTTGGGGGGATTTCCTTCTTACTCAGAAATGTTTATACTGAGTACTTGATAGATGCTTAGGTCCAGACTCTTGAGACAGTGCCTGCAAGGAGGTAGAGACTGTGCTCTGGCAAAAGTAGGTTGGTGCGTCTGGGATTTCACGTCAGCAGTGATACAGCCAAGTGACAAGGAGCCTTGACTTGCCACATAGGCACACAGAGACCAAAAAATGTCTCACTTTGTCAATGGCAAGTTTACAGTCAGGATTGCTACATCAAGTGTGAGATTGCAAATCTGGGAGCAGTGCTGCTTGTGATAAGCAGTAATGACAACGTCACAGCTACGGAAGTTAAAGTGTTACTAATATGATGCAGGAGTATGCACATTAACTAACAGCAAGGTATTAAATAATGAAAAAAAAAAAAAAAAAAAAAAGCCTAGGTGAAATCCATCGGCAACAGACCAAAAAAGAATTTTATCATTATAATTAGCAATACAGACTGCCTGGCTAATGCATAAGGTTAATATGTGAGTGGGGTTTCTTGTGGCTGCATCTTCAAAAATACCACTGTGTTCTTGCCCACCACTTGAGTAGATTATTGCACGCTAGACCCATACAGGTGCTGTCACCAGTTTGAGAGCCACCAGTCAGTGGGTGCTGTTTTTATTTGCAGAGTAGATGCACAGAACCCTTCCTCCAACCAAGACTAACTTATGTGAGTGGGACCTTTCCTGCACCCGCAGGGGTACTGCCAAAAGCTCAGCAGTTGCCAGTCAGCTTGAGAGTGCCCCATGGCACGTTGGAGCCTTGTGAGCTTTCTGTGCTTGCTCTGCTCCTTTAAAATGCCAGCTGGCTGCAGCAAGTGGCCGTGCGCAACACTCCAAATACAGTTAATGCTCACAGTAGAGATGAAAGTAAAGTGAGAAATGCCAAATCCCTTCCCCAGTTCCCCACACTTCTGGGGCCCACAAATCTTGTAGTATTTGTGTCAATGTCCTCTTGAGGCTAATGCTTCCTGTCGTGAACCAAGCTGCTTTTCTGAAGCATGGGGTAAGCTCCTATCTCGAGGGAGCTTCTTTGGACCTTAGCTGGTCTTGCAGCTTTCCTCACTCTCTCTCCCTCACTCCATGAGTGCCTTTGACTTCTGATGTGCTTGCACAAACCCTTAGCTCCTTACAGCTGTGCATAAATTGAGAGCTTTTCTGAGCCTTTGGGTCCCAGCTGAATACCAGGACTACCATCGTCACCTCCAGGTGCCTTGTTCTCCATGCAAGGAAACCACAGCTGAAGGGCAGGGGTGGGAGGTCCAGCTGCCTCACTCACAGTGACAAAGTACTTCATGTGAGTAAGACTTTGGGATGGGGCTTTGGCTCTGGCCATATATATTGCACAAACACAGATTTAATCTGCTCAATGCTTAAAACGTGAGAACTGAGCAACAAATAAATGAATTACTGTTTATCAGAGGTTTAGATAAATAATCATAGTGTGTTTCCTCTTCTGCTTGGATCAGCTGGGTAGCTGGCTCAGCAAATCACAGACTGAATTTAAACTCTCTTGGTTTTTAGCCAGGTTTGTCTTTGCCAGATTTTGTTTTAAAGAAGCATCTTTATTTATAAACGCAGAGCAGAATTTGTCTGTCAACATTGTTTATACCACATTTAAAACTATTTAAATGAATCACAAAGTGGAATAAGTATTTGAATGAGATAAGAAATGAATATCTAGGAAATACATATGTCTGGTGCTCTTGGGCAAGAGAGAAGCTCTTATTGCATCATACTGGCTCCAGGCTTGGGAAATATAGGCACTTTTAGAGGTAAATTTGCCTCATGGAACAGCTGTCTGACCCTGGAAATTGTGACTAATCTGCCTTCTTCTTTCTGCATAATACTAAAGAAGGTAACCTGAAGAAATCTAAAATCTGTCTGCTTCAATGCTGTTCCCACTGGAAGAGCCCTGTACAGTTCAGGCTTTATTGTCAACACTTTAATGCAACCGAGAAATTAAGGTTTGTGCTTCCCCATCTGTCAACAACATATTTGGAACAAAACTGCAAAAATATATTAAGAATATTTTTCAGAAGAACTTCACTGATGCCATCTAGCCCAGGGTCCTCTCTATGACAGTAGCCAAAATGACTTCTTTGGCAAGCCTATAAGAAGAGGAAAGCATATGTCCTGCTCTTTGAGAATGTTGCTGAGCTGGTCTGCACCATTTCCTGCTCTACTACATCTTGCTTTGGAGACAAGAAACCAGAGCTGTCCTTTGGATTCAAGGCACAAGCAGCCTGTGAATGTGTATGGTGACATAACAACATTCTCTGTGTTGCTTTCTGTTCATTTCGTAATGTTTTCTATAAAACAATCTGGGAGGGGGGGTTTCTGACCAACACTGAGCACAAAGCTGGCATTTTCACAAAATTATCTATAATAATGGCAAGATCTCATTTCCAAGTGGTAATAGTCAACCCTGAACTCATCGCAGTGTACAAAAAATTAGAATTGTATTTTTTCCCATATGCCTCACATTAAATTTATCTAAGTTCAATTTCAGCTGTCATTTTATCACCATCGCTCTGTATCATCAGGGCCTGCTGCATTTCACACTCTGTCCTTGTCTTTAGTATCCTGAATAATTTAGCAGCTATTCTCCAGCCCAGATTAGTGTCCCCACAGCTCATTTTGCAACCTGACTAGGCAGCGGGGAGCAGAACTTGAGGCAAGCTGACATAATATCCTGGTAGCAGATATAAAGGTTTCATTTGCCTTCCTAGCCGTTTTGATGAAAGTGCTGAGATGCATGCTGCCATTCTGCTGCTCTTGCCATGTAGGTGGAAAATCAGTTTTTATTAGTGTTGTAAATTGCTTTTCATTCAGGTCACCATAATCAGAAAGGTATTGCTTTGTGGTTCCTTCTTTTAGCAGAGATTCATAGCAGAAAGGTGTTTAATCCCCTTTCTCATCTGTATTCACAGATTTTTTTTCCAGAAAACTTCTGAAATTATGTCTTTGTTTCCCTCTTTCACACAGATTTTGGCGAATCGAAACTTCTGCCTTTCCAGCACATGAGCAGTTCCTGTCTTCACTTCCTCTCTTTGCTGTAAGGCTATAAACAAAGGCATACTGAGTGAGCAGGCAGTAAAAGTACAGAGGCTGAAAAGGTCAGAATCTTCAATCATGGATCAGATAAGACAAAGAATTTCTGATAGCTCACAGCAAATAAGTTACAAAGAGTGTGATGAACACTGTGTATAACCCAGCAGGAAACCATATATGGGAAAATGTGAAGCGCCATAAACTTCCCGTTCTGATTTAATTTGCTCCCACCGCATTTAGAAATTATAGCAAAAAAATGCATTGATAGCCACATTATTATTTATACGCGGTAGGAAGCAAGGCTAAGCTACATGCAGAGACTGTCAAAAAGAGAGGGGTTGCTTTTAGGTTTGCAAAAATTTCATTAACTGTGTTTTGGTTTCGAAAGCTTAAAAATCAAACTAACCACCTTAGCAGCTGCCAGAAAGGTATGATTACAATGATTTAATGATTATATTTCAGCAGCGTGCATGAGTTGAGGCTCATTTATTTTTCTGGATGACCACGGTGTCAAGAGGGAGGAGGCACCCCGTCAAGAAGCCATAAAAAGTGGGATCCGCTGAGATACCTCCCTAAGGCCCAGTCCATTTTGGAAGTGCTTGTGTTTCAGGAATACTCCTGCAGATGAGCCAAGGTTTATGCCCAAGGTTGCCAAAGTTATTTTGAGGTAAATCAGCTTACTTCATCACTTGCTGGAAGCAAGCCAGCATCCATCACAAACAAGGCCAGTTTCATACACCAGTTCCCCAAAGATCCCAAATTAGTAGAAGAAAATACAAGCTGAAAATTAAGCAGTCATCTCTCTCCTCGAGGTCAGTTATAAAGAGTGAGAGGAGATGAAGGTGAACAAAAGATGACTAGAGAAAGGAGGTATTGCAGGAGAAGTAAGGCAGCTTATTGCGGGGAATCATCCTTTTCTCTTTGGCCTTTTCCTTGCATTGGCCATCTTGGTCCTCCCCAGCCCAGGATCACAGTGGTTTACAGCAGAGGTGAGCTGGAGAAGAGACAGATTAATAGATTTTGCTAGTATTGTGGAATGTACTTTCTTCAGCTCTTTCTTGTAAGGCTCAAGGATAAGAACCTTAACATTTCATCTTAAAATATAAGACTTAACTTCTTATTTATGAGCTACTTCTGAAACTGAGAATGTCTCGTAGCCTTACTTCAATATCCTGGTATTCGGCCTAGCCTATAAATAATGTAGCAGGGCTTGGAGATGCATTTCCATGCCAAGGCTGTAAACACACAGAGAATACTGATATGCTCTCTCCTAAAGCAGGCATGGAAAACCATGTGCCCAGGGACTTTGCAGCTCTGCAGCGGGGCTGGAGGGAGAAAGGCTCACTCTGCCCCATGTGAATTTTGGAGACCTGTCGCCTCAGGTGGCTGCCACTGATCTGGTGACTTTGAAGTACATTCAAAAAGTCACCCAAAATGTCACAATTAAGAGACCAAATTAGCCCCTTCACCGAGGAGAAAGTACTTTTTTTTTTTTTTTAATCCCATTCCCTGTACAATAGACACTTCTTTAGGCCTTGTGTCATTAATCATAAAGATACATGCATGGAATTGCCAGGAGTTTTCCATAAAGGACATTTACTTGCTATTTTAACTTTACCACAAGCATCACACTGAAAACAGGCCAAGAAGAGGAATCCCAAAGGAGCATTTCCAGGGAGGAACTTCCATTGCCAGTAGGCAGCAAGGAAGAAAGCCAAGAGGTGCCTGGTAAGACCAATATTAACTTCCTAATTCCACTGGAAAGATATTTTCAGGGAGATCTGTAGAGCCAGAGGGACTCAGCCTTGAAGTGCAGCAATCAAAATACAGTAAGTCGGAGAGTATAAATGGTATTTTCCAGGCTGTAATTAGTCAATAAGTTCATTTCAGATTCTTACTTCATTCATCCTCTTTTTTGGAAAAAAAATGAAAAAAAAAAAATCTTTGTTCAAATACTCACACTTCCCAGGATCCCTGCTGTTATCACAAATATAGTGTAATTAGTGCACATGGCCATGGAGCTTTCAACTTTGGTTCTTTCATATTGGTTGAATGACTGATAAAAAAAAAAGACACAAAAATAAAATCTAAAAGACCAAAGGTGCTTTCTCTCTATGCAGAGAGCCTCCTAGGGAGCAAATACTATTTATACTGGTAATTGCTGTGCCAGGAGGCCAGAAGTTAATCTCTAGTCCTTGAGAAACTTATCAAGGACTTAGAAAAGGCCAGGGAGAATCCCCTCTTTCTCACTTCTTGTCATAGATGTGAGATAAATCCTAAGCAGCCACGTGCATTAACCCTGTCTTTGCAACAGCTATAGGGGAGGCAGAGATGGTTTCATGAATTCCTCCTTCAGATGTGCTTGCTGTTCCCTGTCAGCCCTTAAGAGAGTAACCTCTCTTCTGGACAAGGATTTGCCAGCTGTTGTTTGTAATTTTTTGTCATCAGTGGCAAGATCATTAACAAATTATACACTGCAACGTGTCAGTAAGTTTACACCAAAAGTCGTCTGCTTGTAGGCATCGTAGGATTCCCACACAGAGCCCCCACGGTTTCTCAACAAACAGGAGATCAAAATCCGGGACCCTTCCAGCAAATTCATATTAAAACAAGGAATAATAAACGATCCTCTTGCATTGCTCCCCTAAGGCCAGATGAGGGGCAGACTGGGGGTTACCACTTGCAGCAGCATCTTGCAGGGGGACCAGGACAAGGATGAACACTGTGCCTGTGTGCAGTTTCTAGATGTATATTAGTGCTGAGCGTATCACAATGGTCCTGTGTGTTACTGAAACCTAAAGTTACCAAAGAAAAATAGTGAACAAGGACACTAATTAAAAGGAAAAACAGTCAAAAGAAAAGCAAACAAAAGGGAGTTGATGGGTCCTGTTCATGCAAGCTTGGATTTTTGGTTATTCCCCTTTTTGTGAATTTAGAGTATGTAAACATACTAGTGTCTTGGTTTAATCAGACAGACACCTGAGCTCTGTTTTTTTTCTTTTTCTTTCCCAGGATGTATCACTCAAATGGTATTTCCTTTTTAATTTTCTCCACGCATGACACCTTATCTTCTTGTTCAACTTGCAAGATATTTTCCTAAGCTCTCCAAGTGACTATTTACCTGTTGGAACATTTACATTGATGCTCCAGCACAGGCAGCTGCTCTTGGCAGCTTTACTTTCAGACCCAATGGGCCAGGCTTTGAACTTTTTTCATCTTGAAAAGGTCAGGCACTGACAATTTTTAATTTCACAACTTCTGTGGGGATCTGAACAGCACTCACTGAACAAATAAATTAGTGTGAGACTGACTGCTTTAACCAAGCTACAGTTGTCATTTGGGGGAAGAAGTAAATTAATTCCAATAAACAAAGAAGAAATCCTTGATGCCATTCTGACAACGCTGAGATCCCAGTGAGAAGGGAGAGAAATTTATCTTATTAATTGTTTAAGTCTTTAATGAACTCCCAGTTTGTCTTTTCTGTTTGGTTAATGATAATACTGTAGACAGTTGAGTCTCAAACATTAGCAACCTGTTAGCCACGCAATGGCCCAGCAGGACATTGCACATGGGATGCCACCTTGGGGACCACCCACAGCAGTTTAGGCAGCTCAGGGCAACGTGGCCACAAAACCTCATCTGGGAGGCAAATTAACCTGATGCAGACAAAGCCGTATGAATGCGTTTTTGATTACACTCCTGTCAATAAAAGTGTGTGGGAAAACTTACACCTCTTCCTTCATAGACAAACCCTCAGGTTGAGGAGAGTGTCTTAAAGATGTTGTAGAGCTTGTACAACTGAGCAGAAGCTGCTGTGCCTTGGGCTTTATAAGCTATCCTGTTAACTGTATCTCCAGTACCTGTATATCCTGTAACCTGTATCTCCAGTGTTGAATCCAGCAGGGCCAGGGCATGTCTGTGGTCTGTCCTTGCTCGTGTCCTGCCTGGGATGCCTTCCCACGTGGTGCCCAGGCACGGGTTGAGACATGATCTGGGCCAGGAACTATCCTCAAAGCAGCCTGGACAAGGCCACCATAATTTGGGACAGGAACACCACAGACATTTAGTTGCTTAAATAGAAGCCACCTTGTACCACTTGCCTGCAACCCCACAAGCAGGCTCTTGTCCATGTATTTACCAGTCTGGATATAGCCTGGGGTGCGCACGTTGGCAATGCCAGTGGGCACTTTGGTGGCATGTTTAGTAGACTGACGGAAGGCAATGCTCTTAGCAAGCATTTTTTTGCTGGTAGCTGGCTCAGGACAAACTGTTTATTCCTTCTCCTGTCTCTGAGATCTGGATACATTCCTCTCTGGGCCACAATTCCTGCCCTTGGTGTGTTGGCTGGGACAAATGAAACAACATATTTGCAAAATGTCCTCAACTACAGCAAGTTTCACAAGCTTTCTGTAGACATATGCCATGGCAGAGTTAGTTTTTACTTTTTCTTTTCTCTCTCTTTTTTTTTTTTTGGTGACAAAATCCCATCTGCAAGGAAGATGAAAATCAGTATTTTAGCTGCAGGGTGTGTGATGGCTACAGCCTTGTGACTGAACGATGTCTTTTGTCACTGGTATCTCTGCAGACTTCTATATCTTAAATGCAGAGGGGAAATACTTCACTACTGCAAAGGCCAATGCAAATGCATCAGGTCAAATGCAGAATTATTCTGTATATATCCACCACTGAAACAGCAAGTTTTGTGATACTGACAGCACTGAAATGATGAAGAGTTGGAACTCAGTTTCTGGAGGGGCCTTCACAGGGATGGGTTGGGGATTGGTGGGGAGCACAGAGGGTCCAGGAGACGGAGCCAGATACTGTTCACTGTTCTCTGGTGCCCACGTCATGCACATGGTCAGAACAGCATAAGTGGCTAATCTCTTCCTTGCAAGTATGACTGGAGGAGGATGCGAGATTAAGAGGTATAAATTCAAATTCTAAACCCTTCTGACTCAAGGAGTTTCAAACCTATTGCTCTTTCTTCCCAATCCTGACCTAGCCATCCATTAAACTGAGGGCAGAGTTAAGCTGAAGGAGGGACAGTGAATAGCAAGTAAGCAACCTTCCTCTCCCCATTTTCCACTCAGCTGGACAGTTGTGAAGGATATGGGTCCCTAAGCGGTTATCTCAGCAAAGAAGTTTGGCTCTTTGTCTTTCCTAGGAAAAGTGACTGGCTGAGGTCTGTTGTTTGTTTGCATCAATTCGTACTCATGTGGACAGGTATTTGGGGAGTAGAATTTTAGCTTGTGACCTTTTGCCATGGAGATCAGCCCTTTATTTGGGCTAATACCAGAGCTGTGATACCATGGTCGTTATCCGAGCTGTTATAATAAAATGGAACATTTAATGTTTCCTTTTGGTAAAACTGGAAATGAGATCCTGCCCACCAACTGGCTAGATATAGCACACTGGTTTAAAGCTCTGTTCTGTAAATCAGCACACAAATTAATGCAATCTGCCAAGCAAGCAATGAATATCAAGGAGGTTTCCAGGAAAAAAACTATGGCAAGTTGAATTCTTCAGCTTCTGCAATTGATATGGCCTGTCTTAGGAAATAATAAACATCACATTTGGGGAATACAAAAGTCTGGAGACATAAATTTCCCATCCCTGCATAAAAAGGACAGCAACAGAACAGCAAGTTTAAAATGCATGATGCCCTGCATTTTGTACCACAAGACAGTCACAGACAATCATGCAATGAACACAAACATGCTGTAGTCCAGTATAGATTATAGTCAATAGCCAGCAAACTAGAGAGTTGTTGAATAGATGCTGCCCAGGAACTAAAAAGGCCTTTCCTAGTTCCAGCATCCCATGTGTGGTGATGGTTGGCCTAGCTGTTCAATTCGTTAGCCAGTTGCTGATATAATTAATAGCATGTGAACACTGTGTTGTTTTCTCCTGATGATTTCTGACAAGGTGAGAGAGATTCTTTTCTCCCTTCCCACAAATACCACAAGTTCAAACTCAGGGCTTGGGGTTTGATGCACAGTTTGTCTGATGAAAGCATCTTCTCTAAGAGGCAGTGTAGGATGCCTGAGGCATAGAAACAAGTTATTACTGTTTTCATTTGCACGTAGTGTCTACTTGTTGCTGCTCACGCATCTTTCTCGGTGGCTCCCTCTGCTCTTCTGAGCCAGGGGAGAGCAGGAGAGTCGTGTTTGACACATGGCACCGCAGCAGGGAGCCCTGCCGAGCAGGACTCATGGCCCTGGCTGCCCCAGGGGCTCCTGCGCCCTTGGGAGCTGCATGAGGAGCACCGAGCCACCAAGATAACAAACAGTGTGCAACCTGCACGGAGCCCTGCAAAATACGTGTGCTCCTCACGCAACAGCGGCTGCGCGGCCTGAGGAGGACAGCATTTGAGGGAGAAGATTTCCATGCCTTTCTGAAGTCTTTGCAGCTTTACCTTAGCAAAAGCTGCAGTGAGCAGTGGTTAATGAGAAATTTAGGTCAGAACAGCATAAAAAGTTTGATTAGGAAACCAAGAGGAAAGTGGGCTTCCTTCTACTCCCAGGTCTCTCTGACCAGAGTGTGTAGGAGCTGCTAGGTTACAGTAGTTCACATCCCCATCCACATCCCCATCCGGAGAGACTTGGAAGCGTGGCGGGAAGTCATTGGCAATCTGTCCATTTTTATAACCATGGAGTGTCCAAACGCTGTGATCTGTGCTCCTAGCAGTGACCAGGGAAATGCAGCGTGCTTCATCTTCCGTGCCTTTTCAAGCATTACCTTTCTCCAACTGACACGGATCTGCAAGTAACAAATGCACTGTCACGGTCCTCGCTGTGGTGCTTCTTTAGCCAAGAGCTGCTTCTTACAATTCTTACATAAAACTATTTCTCAGGAACATAGTTAACAACCTTTCTCACTTTAGTTTGTTATCCATTCCGTTGACTGCAGCTTTCCCAATCCGAAGAAGGGTGCACATGCTAAGTACTGCCAGATATGCTGTGGGCATCAGTGGGTGATGGGATGTCCTTCCACTCTGTGTCTTGCCGGGCAAGGCACCCGGACGAAGTCCTGAGATACAGCACATTGCAGAGAGTGTCAAAAGAAGATACTACAAAGGTGACACGTGATCAGCATAATGTGCACATGTGAGTTTAACTGAGAGATGCAATGGATGACCATGTTACTCACTGGAAATTTCCTATTAAATGTGCACAAGTAACACAAGCACTACTGATGGATAAGCCCTTTGGGCATTGCGGCCCTGCCTTTTGAAAAAATGGCACTGTAGTCTGCCATACCAAGTGTACTTAGGCTAAACTATGCCATTAAAATATTCTAACTGTAACTTTTTTTTTTTCTGGGTGCAAACTATAAAACATTTAGGAAAAAAAAAAGCGCACAAACTTTTACCACAGTTTCATACAAGGGAAGCAGTGATGTGTCCTGTAGTTCTCTCTATGCTGTGCTTGCCATTTCCATGGGGAAGACAGTCCCTCACTTCCTCCCCTGAGCTGTGGCTATGCAGAGATGAACTTGTGTTTTTCCATTTTCCATATAAGTATTTGATAATCACACTGGGTGATCTCAGTTATTGTGGATTTAAATATATAAATATATTATGCTGTCTCTGATGGTTATAGCACAGGCAATCATTAAAAACAGGCCTATTCATTTAAAGGTGTATCTATGGCTACAAGTTGTGATAGGTACGCCACAGAAAAATAATATACTGTAGAAATGTTTATGAGTGGAACTGTGGTTTGATCATGCTGCTGCCAGCTTTTTAAATTTATACTTGGCTACTGCAAATTCTTGCTATAAATTCTGGCTGCAGTAATCTGCATTCTTATTAACAGCTTGGTTTAAGAAAAGAGAGAAGTGTGAGAGGTAAAGGATTAAGGAACAGTATATGCACATCTCAGATACCTCTTCTTAGCAAACGCTTGCTTAAACAAACAAACAAAAGCATAACAAGCCCATATGTCCTCTGGGAGAGCTGGCTAGAAGGGAAGAATTGCACGCAGCTGGTGGGCAAAGAGCAGAGGCATCAGGGAAGCTGTTTGCAGCGAGCCAGGGAGGATTTAAAGCATAGTTTATGCTTCTGATTGAGCAGTGCCATCAGAGGGCTACATAATGCGCCAGAAGAAGATCAGCTTAGGAGACTTGTTTTGAGGACCCCAGCAGTCACTTGTGGAGGTAATGCTGCTGGTGACGGGCAGTAGCTCTGGGCCCTGCCAGGCCTGTGCAGCCCCCCAGTTCAAGGACAGCCTACGATCAGGGTGCTCACCTCGTGCTGGAGAAGATGAGGTCTCAGCCTTTTGCATGGCCTGTGGAGAGGCAGATGGGTGCTGGGACACCCCAAGATGGTAGCATGGGTCTTCCCACCTTGCTCCCCCTGCCTGGACGTCAAGCTGGCACCTGTACCTTGTGAATGCGAAGTGAATTTGATGCTGCACTCATCACATTTCCTATTTTAAGCCGACCTTTGTAGTGTTTCTTTTTCCCAAGAGTTCTTGTAGCAGGTTTTCTTACACTGACTTTTGTATTATTATTATTTCAAAAGTAACTCACCCATTAAAGTCTGAGGTTTTAATCTCAGCCTAAAATGCAGGTCTCCAGATTTGGAATACTGGGTACTCTTATCTGGGCAAATAGTTTCCATCGCTAAGGAGAGCCTTGATGGAAATGAAGGGTGTAAATTTAGCTTGGCATTTCCTGGCAAATATATATATATATATATATAATGTAAATGATAGAAACACATTTCACCTTGCGTGTTGTGGCTGGGACCTGGCCCAGCTGAGCTCTCAGCCGCTAATTATTGCATCCAAATTAACAGACCGCCAGATCCCACATCTCAGCTGGAAAGCAGCTGTTAATGGCAAAGAGGCAGTAAAGCACTTAAACCTCCTCTGAGCTGTGCCTAATTGTACAAAAGCTCCTTGTTCACTGGCGCACATTTTGTTTATATGGACATGTTGGCTGTTGTGCTGAACCAGAGGCAATAAGTGCATGCCTGGACAGGGGAGGAAGTAACAACATCAGACAAGGAAGAGATTCCTAAAGCCCTCATCTTTCTGCGATAGCCCTCCAGTCATTGATCCCCGTCTGTCTCAGTGCAGGTCCTGCAAAGGTAGCATAACTCACTGGTAATGTCTGACTTTGCTACGCAATGGGCAAAAAGCAGGTGAGAGTTTAGGAAGCTGTTCTTTACCTTGTCTTATCAGAGGTGGGATCTGGTCTGCCTAAATTGGGATTATGGGCTCTGACAACCTTGAAATTGCAGATTAAAACTGGACGGTTGAAGGTGGTGTTTCCACCCCTGGGCATTCTCCTTATCCCCTGACTCACCAGATGCTGTGGCTGCTGCTGAGGAGCAGCATCCAAGCTGCTTGCAAAGCCTCCCCTGCAGCTTGCAGCCTAGCTCAGCAGCGCAAAGGTAATCAGCATGAAGAGAGCAGAAGCAAAAAGGAGCTGGTGTTTAGCCCAGGTGCTGTGCCTGTTGGTTCCCTCCGCCCCTGACTGGTCTAGTTTAGTGAGAACCTGATTGATGCCCAACACTTGCCCCTTCTTGGCCCTTGGGTGCTCTGGAGCCACGCTCTTCTGGAGGCCCAGGCCAAGCTGTTCAGGATACCAGTGTTTTTAAAACCAGGGAGAGACCAATTTAACCCTTCCCTCTTCTCGGCAAAGTTTTAACTGCTTGACTATTCACATCGCTCCTCTTTTAAAGAGGCAGGCCTGTTGCTTTGGGCATCTCTTCTTAAAAATGTGTAAGCAAAATAGATCCTAAGAGGACATAGGTACCTTCTGGTTCTTCTTACATAGACTGGACCAATCCCTGGACATCTTTCTGGCAGCCTTCTTCTTTCTGCAACCTACACAGAAGTTCAGGGCACCATGTCTTTCCAATAGCACAATGTATGAAATGTGCTAGCTCCAAGGCTGGAGCTACTCAACCTCTCAGCCCAAGTTTTGGCATCACCCCATATTGTCCCATTCACAGTGTGCACAGGAGGCAGACGTTTGTTGCGCATTTCTCTTCTAATCTCAGGGATCCTGAGGAATCGAAGCCTTGGTGCTAAGAACCGGCACAACTTGCAGGTGGAGAGTTAATCGCATGAACAGACAGTGATTTAGAAATTAAGAATATCTTAGGTGTGCCACACAAAAATGACAGACATATGGAAGTGATAACTTTATAGCACGCTCCTATCTATTCCTAATACTAGCTTTGTGCCAAAGTCAGGGACTTCTGTTTAAATGAAAGCTTTGTCTTGGATATTTTCCCAGTTTCTGGTGAAATTACATTGTTCTTCAGTATCTGTCTGTACATAAAAAGCAAAGACCATAGGCCAAAGCTGATGACTGCTTAATTGATATTTCAGTTCCAGAAAGAGGCTTTCGAGGCTACATAATTGTCAAGACGTGGAGATATTCGGGCCTTTTTGGCAGGCGGATCCTTACTGAGACATTGATCTGGGGGCAATTGCCTTGTTGCTCTTGCTCTCTCTTCCCCTAATTTGTAGGACTAATGTAGTTCTTGCTGCTGTTTTCAGGGAGGCTGCCTAGCAGAAGCACTTGTGAGGAAAAAAGGGGGCAATTTTGGCTAAAAGACACTCTCCCTAGAACTAGCTGTGTAAATTGAAGAGGTCAGTCAGTTCAGTCAGTTCAGTTGCTCCTGGGGTTCTTGTGACTTTAGTCCTGTGGGTGGCTGGGCAGGCTGGATTACTTTAAGGTTAATACTCAATTTTCCGCACTTACACTGGAGCCAGAGAAAGAGAGAAAAGAGGGGAAACTTGCAAAGTCCATGTATTCACAGAGCACGTGAATATGTTTCTGGTGTTGCTCTTGGAGAGTATCTCTGTCTCCCAAGAGATGATTACCAGAGAGCTGATGGCCTTAGACAGTTATTGCCTTTCTGATGAAATATGTTTGCAAACAAGCAGGTTTTGGTCATTAATTGAGATCTACTTCCTTGGAGTGCAGAAAAAATGCTGTGTGCACCAGCATGCAGAGCAGAGTTGGGTGAACTTCGGCACAAATTCAGCATGTGACAGTGTGGGAGCCCAATGCACTGCAGGGCAGCACCAGCATGACAACAGCAACCCACCTCTTGCTGTTGGTTTTGTCTTCCCAGGATTTTGAAGGCAAGAAGGAACTATGCCATGACAGTCTATAAAATTCCATCAAGAGATTGCTGTTTTAAGACATAACTCCTGTTTGAGTTTCAAAAAAACATCCAGCCTTGATTTAAAGACTTTAAGTACTGGGGAACTGATTGTATTCATGCACCTCAACTTGAATCTCAATTAACTTGCCTTTTGTTTTCAGCCCGGAGCCTATGCTTGTTATGAATTTACCAGAATAAATATATATTTTTAATCAGGAATTTCTTCATAAAGCTACACCTGCAATGGGACTAACCACATATAACTTCTTTAATAGGTGGAGCTTTAGTGGTTTCTCAGTGTGCTTGCTTTAGGAACTGTATTTTGAAACTTGTATCTAAAAAACTTTCAAAATGTGGCTGCCTGAGCAAGCAGCATTGCCTAGTATCCAGATCCCAACAACGCAGTTTGCAGGGGACAGGACATTCTTGCACTCAGTCAAAACTGGACTTTGGGAGGCAGGAGCAGCAGTGTTCCCTTTTGGTGCCCATGCATGGACCAAACACCACAACACCTCTTGTGGCACTTGTCTTATGGCTGGTGGCCACAGAGAGCCTCTTCCCAAGCCCCTGTGTCCTAGGGACATGGTCTCACAAACGCTGATGCCAGGTCTTAACCAAATTGTTTTTTCACAGTCCTGAAATAAGTCTTATCTGTCCATCCTTGTGAAATAAGGGAGTAAGAATTTCCAGAATAGAAAAGGAACTGGTCTTTTAGCTAAAAGGTGCTTTAGGGGGATTATCCATCCTTATTTCGTCAATGCATGGTCCCACGTGGTAACCAAGGTGTAAATGATTCTTTCTTCCCCATTCAAAGGAGAGCAAATAGTGATAGGATGTTGCCCTTAGAAATCATTGTCGTAATTACTTGCCCCCCCTTTTTTTTCTAAAGATAAGCCTGGCCATTGTATGCATATGCAAAGAAGTTAAATTGACCTGTTCAGTGTCCCAGTGTGGGTCCATCTGACAATGTGGGAGAACTTAGTTTTCACTAGGTCATTTTACACTTCAAGCTACAGAAACCTGCAGGGAGATGCTTTTTTAATCAGGCAGGATTTTGTATTGAGCCAGGTACAATCTCAGGCAGCTGCAAGAGAAGCAGCTCCTCTTCTAGCTTATAAAAGTGGAGCAACTTCTCAGGCATCCTCTTGTGACAGAGGATAATGCGTGTGTATTGTAATCGTCAGCTATTTGGAAAGCTTTGCACCTGGATCTTGTCTTTACAGAGCACTCGATGCTTTTGAAAAGACGGTGATAAAAAAGATGAGTGTGTGTTTTTGCGTGTGTAAAACCCTAGCTTTCAAGGCATTAAATCTGCCTCCTTCTGAAGAATTTCTTAAAACCTGTATATCAGTTTATTATTCTCCTTTTCAGCTCTAGATACTCAGTGACTGACTACTTCCACCTATTTGTTCCAGAATGATGGCAGCTTTATTTAGGTGATAATAAGAGCACTGTGCTATTTTATGAGGCTGTAATCCAATTCCCAAGTGGGTGAATACTCTACAAGGCCATACAGTTTATCCTGACAATCCAAGAAACTGAATTATTGACTTAAAAAATAGTGGTGTTGCTGCTTGCATTGTTATGCTACAGTATTGTGCTAGAAAGATGTTCAGAGTTTTAGAGGAAGAAATGACAAGGAAGAGGACAGGAATCACCATGAGGAGCACACTGGTAGAGGCAAGTGATAATTCACCGCTTCTTAATTGTTTCAGTAATTTCTCAGAGATATTTCCCATTTTTTCAGGCAAGGATGGTAACTTCAGCTCTGATTCCTTGGCTCTGGGTTAGGTGCCAGCTAAAGAAATTCCATGGGCCAAATTGCTGAGAGGTGAAGATTGGTCACAAAAAGTGGCATCTGACCTGCAGCTGAACATTCCTGTAGGACAAAATCCAAAATCCCTAAGGCTCTTGCACTTCATGAGTTGAGGGCTACCTGCACACAGCATGGGAGAGGGAATCCAGAAAGGGCTCTGACTTGTTCTGTGCATTGCTTCACTGTCCTGGTTGGTTTGTAAAAGGGATCTATAACTGTTTTTTTTTTCTTCTTCTTTTTTAATTTCAAATGTTAGGTTTTGATATAAAAGGGCAGCTAGGCAACTTGCAGCAAATAAATGCCTATGCAGAGTTTTGATGTGAAAACTGAACATTATAGAACTCAATACCATCTGCGTGAATGGGATGCAGCTCAGACCAGAGCTGTACTGCTTAATTAGAGGAGTACTTATTACTTAACCCAAAATCCTCCTGGTAAAACAAGGAAGGACTGAAACAAGGGTTTTGCAATGTATATGTAGATTCACTGACACCGGTCTGTTAAAGTATATGATACATTACAAGAAAAACGCTGCTGAGAATTATGATGCTTAATGTCTTGCTCTGATGTTTCGCCCAGCTCAGGTGTGATGTTCCTGCAAACCCTGCAGAGAGTTTGTTTGGATTGCACATATGAACAACAGCATACCTTAAACACTGCACAGTCAGCTTGTTTCCCAGCACTGATGGATGACATTTTCTTCTTTTCTATAGGCCATTAGTACTGTACCTCAGCATTACAGTGTCATGTACATGTGCTGACCAGCACCTTTCCACTGAGCAGAGCGCAGGATACTCCCCGGAGGAGCAAGATGGATCACGAGAGCCTGAGGTTGGTAGGTTGCTTCTCAACCTCAGCTCCTGGAGCTAGGTGGGTTCGAAGAAGGTATTTGCACGTGTATGTTCATGGATCTAGACCCAAGGAGAGCCACAGCTCATATTTTGGCAAGAAACTTAATGGCAGAAAGAAAAAAGGCTGTAGTTATCACGTAAGATGCCTGACACCTCAGAAAGTGCTTGAAATGGTACATGACAGCATTTTGTGAGTTTAGAGCACTGAAATACCAAATAAAGTTACAATTAATTTAAATAAGAGATAAATATTATCTCGACCTTAAAATGGTCCGACCTCACAATGGCGGACCTCACAATGGCCCTCGTGACCTCACAATGGCCCACCTCACAATGGCTGACTTCACAATGGTCCTCTGGTGACCTCACAATGGCTGACCTCACAATGACCTACCTCACTATGGCCAACCTCACTATGGCCCTCTTGTGACCTCACAATGGCCGACCTCACAATGGCCAACCTCACAATGGCCCTCTGGTGATCTCGCAATGGCCGACCTCACAATGACCTACCTCACAATGGCTGACCTCACTATGGCACTCTTGTGACCTCACAATGGCAGACCTCACAATGGCCCTCTAGTGACCCCACAAGGGCCGACCTCACAAGGGCCGACCTCACAAGGGCCAACCTCACAATGGAAGACCTCACAATGGCCCTCTTGTGACCTCACAATGGCCGACCTCACAATGACCTACCTCACTATGGCTGACCTCACTATGGCACTCTTGTGACCTCACAATGGCCAACTTCACAATGGCCCTCTGGTGACCTCACTATGGCCGACCTCACTATGATCGACCTCACTATGGCCCTCTCGTGACCCCACAAGGGCTGACCTCACAATGGCTGACCTCACAATGGCACTCTCATGACCTCACAACGGCTGACCTCACAATGGCCCTCTCCTGACCTCACAATGCCGTTGCTTAGATAATCATTTCAGGTTTGTACAAGTTGCCTTTGGTCTCCTTTTTCTTCAAATCTGCTTAAGTGTTCAGGTTTACTAAGTCCTGACAACTTTCAGTAGGTTTTGCTGGGATTGTTCTGAAAAGGCAGTCAATAAATACATTTATTCAATTACTATTTAGTCACTTTTTAATATAATTTACCAGAATTATCAATCTGAAAAGAATTATTGGCTGACAAAGCTCCATGTTAAAATTCTTACCTATGTTTTGCATGCATGGAGATACTTACCTAATTCCAGTCTAGTATATCACTCAAATATCTCATTGGCAGTGGGACTAAAAATAGGTTTAAACATGAAGTGTCTTGCATGTCTTTTTTTTTTTTTCTTCAGTGTATGTGTGACCTCTGTTTAACCATCAGATTTTCCTGTTTGGGCAGTATCCTGCGCAGTCATGCTCATCTGAGTGTTCATTTCCATGTCAAGGAACCCAATAGCAGTTGCTCACTTGCTTCCAGCTCTTCTATAAAAGCTTCAGCTTCAGACAGTGCTAACAAGGCTGAAGATACACCTGGAAAAAGAAGCCCTTTGCATGTGCAATGGATAAAAAAGGCTTTCTTCTGTTTTCTGGACAAAATAATCTCTGCAGGTGGTGGCACTTTGTATGGTAGATGGACTTATTTCAGCAAAAAGGCAAATGTCTTCAACCAATACCTTCCTCCACCATTTGTTACAGGAACCCTGGCGTGTACTGATGGCTTGTTAGTTTTGATGTTGAGTAAGAAGGAACCTGTCTGGCCACCAGATGTGGGGTGACATTATCCTCTGCATTAGCACCGTTCAGCCATGCTTGCCTAGGAAATCTTTGAAGGAATAGCTTTTTGAGTTAAGCAATTAGTCCAGGAGCTAATTAAACTTAGCATTTGGTTTTCTAGCGTAGCACGTGAATCGTGAATTCTGACGATTGCATTCATTTATCTCTCAGTGACAAATCTGTGCATTTGATGTGCAATTTTTGGGGCAGAGACAGGTGCTTATTCAAATAATAGTCACGGATAGAAGATATGTGCATTAATTATCACATGGCAGCTGCAGACAGATTTAACAAAACATTTCTCCTCCTGGAATAATGTAAATAAATCCTCTGTTTCCAAATGGTGCTTTTGGCACAGTATGTTCCACATACCTGAAAAACCCATCTGAGAATGGGCATTGCTATGATCAAAAAGCATGTGAATAGAGCAATTATTGGCTGGGTTGTTTAAAGGAAAGAAGTTTAAATTAGTGAAGAAGTTCGCATGAGCAGGGACTCATCCCGATTTGGTTTTCATCACGTCTCCAGTCCCTTTCCCAGCGACCTTGCATTCAAGTCAACATCTATGCTCAGATACGCTATCTTGGAGGCAAGGCGAGAGCCCGTAGTGCTGCACTAGCCACCTCTGGCATCATTTGTCTGCGTCAGAAAGCACAGTCCGGACAGGTGAGGGTGACAGCCGTGCGGTCATATTTATATAGATACATACTCTGTGACAAATGGGCTCTGTCTCAGAAATTAAAGCCGAATAATAAGTAGATCTTCAGCTTGGAGTTAAAAGGGATCACACAGGAGTGCAAGGGAGTAGCGAAGATGATAAACTTGAAAATAAGAGGGTCAGGGGAAAAAGAAGAGCTCCCTGTGGTGTGTGCCTTCTGGGGAGAGGACTCAGGTGGTGAGGGTTATGGGCACCTGTCAGTGTCACAGCAACCAGCAATGACATTGTGACACTGCTGACCTGTCTTTCCACATGTGCTGTGTGAAAAGGGAAGGCAAGGGAAATTCAGGCAAATTGAGGTGGAAGTGCCCTTGACTTCCTGAGACTAAATGATGAGTTAGGCACAGCTGCAAGGTCTCGGCTTTTCAGCGTGTCTCCTATGGAGAAGTTTCTACAGCTCTACCTGCATGCAGGTGCATGACCTGTGGGTGTCCAGGCTCTCCTGCAGACTGCAAGGCTGGGCAGGAGGTTCAACAGATGCCCAGTGCCAGCCGTGTAAGGAGGAAACCTGCTTCTCCTCACCAGTGGGAGGATCGGGAAGACCAGCTCAGTCCAGCAGCCAGAGTAACTAGTGCGAGAGAAGTGCATACTTCTCCCATGTATGTCTGTGCGCTCCATGCAGCTCCAAGCAGCTCAAGGGGCTGCTTACCTTACCAAGAAGAAGGGCTGTAATGGGTGGGGAAAGCAGGACCATGCCAGCTGCAAGCCAGGGCAGTCTGAGATGCATGGGTAGGTGTACCCATGGGCAACTCATCCTATTTGTACAGGGTTTTCCTCCACCTGCCTCTAAGGGTGCCTGCCATCCTCCCATAAGGGACTGATGCTCAAGCATCGTACTTTGGCCTTATACCTACAAAGCAGGCCCTGTTCTAGTCAGGTGGGTTTCAGTACATGGATGCAATGACCTCTGTGATTTGTTGGATTGGATTCGCTGAGGTATCTCTCTGGCTTGTGATCTCCAGGGACCCCCAGCTAGGAGTAAAAGCATAATTCTCTCGAGGAAACAAGTGAGCAAGATGAGTTGTTAATCAGAGTGATCTTTATTTATGAACCTTTCTGGGTGTCTGTATAAACTTAGATTACAAAGATATAGGGCAAATTTTTAGGTCCTGTGAGTAGGTGATGGGCTTTCTAATCTCCTACTAATTTGTTGCTCTGATTGGTAGGTATGTCTCGGTAAATATTAAAGGACAATGGTAACGTAAAATGGACAGTGTGAAAGCAGCTGGATCAACAAGCCATGGTGAAGGCTTTTAAGACATATGAGGAATGTCACATCCCTCAGCAGTTCTCTTCCATGCACTCCTTTTACAATGTGTGTTTAAGCCATTATGTTGCATTATCTTTGTGCAAATGCAATGTTACTTTTATATTATATCCTTCGATGTGGGTGTTGCTTGGGCACAACTGAGACAAATTTTCAGCTGTGTCAGTTTTTAATTACATGTGTGGCTGGGAGATTAGGGAGCGTTAAAGCTCATGGGTTCAGGAACAGGTTCCACAGGTGGAGAAGATATCTCCCCTGCAGCTGACACCCTGCAGGCTGCTACTCATCTTAATCTCCACGTTACCTATATTTCTCATGCACTCAGCAGCCCCTCAATTTTGCTGCTGAAAATTGTATGTGCTTCAAAAGTTTCATGGAAAAAAAAATAATAGTTTGAGCACAACATTACAGGAAGGAATCTCCCATAAGTTGAATTTCTGAACTTCCTTAATATTTTTCTATGCTCCACTTAGGGTCTCAGTCACAGCGCCTCCTATTACTTGCTTTTTCTTGTCCTTCACTCACTCTTACCTCCCAACACACAGGCAGGGGTCCTCCCAATCTCCCCAGTTCCCTGCTTGCCGCTCTCCAGCTATCAGACCCAAACCCTAGCATAAATAGCACAAAAATCAGCCCCCTCTCTTGGCATCCCTGTATCAGCACAGACTGGTTAACACTGTGATTAAACCCCTTTAATTCAGTATATTGCCCCATGGATGGGAAGCTCCAGAGGAGCCTGGAGTAAAGGGCGGAAGAGAGACTCTGAATGGGGGGACCCTGGATGCAGAGACCCTGAGGCACTTCCACTCTCACCTACCCTGTAGTTCAGCTGGGTCTTTCACAAAAGGATGAGCCTAACCATGACACACAGTGCACCATGTTGCAGATAGTTAGGGAACGGCGGCCGGAAGATATCGTGCTGTACGGAAAGATAGGGCCCCTAATAGCCAATAGTGTTTAGTCTATGGTGTAAGCAGACGGATGTGACGTTGTAAACCTAGCTATATAACACCTTGTTACCCATCAATAAAGGCCATTTGCCGTCCACCACATTGGTGTCAACTAGCTGATGGCCCGAGTGGTTTGGGGGTGGTCGCAGTGCCATCCCTGAACCAGGGCGCTGCAGCCATTTGAACTGCAACAGCACCAGCCTCATCTTACCAAAGTCTGGACATTTAAATCAGAAATATAGATACCCTTGACTCCCTGCACAGGCACTTCTGAGGCAAAGTTTGTTTGGGCCACACTAGGGTGGATTAACTGGGCTCTCCAAAATCCCATTTTTCTCTGCTGACTTTAAATTTAAATAAAATTTTAAGATTAAAATAAAGAGATGACAGAGAGTGTTTTTTTTTTCTCAGACGAGAAAAAAAAATCCTTTATATGAAATGAGGTATAAGAGTCACCTTCACAGGATAAACCAGCTCAACCTAAGATATACATTTTGAACACGTCAGCTGAGCTTGTTCCTTGTATTCTGTCTAAATATCTGAATAAACTGACATTGCTTGGACAGGGAGAGACACTTAATTTTGCAGTGCCAAAGTAAAAATATCATTTCTTAACAACAGAATTTACATCAAAATTTACAGAAGCCTATACTCCACACTTGAATACACATCCAAATCCAGTTTAGAACAGAACATTATCATTTATCCCATAGGCAAATACAGCTTGTTTCCATGGCACAGAAAAGAAGCGAAGTAGCCAAATTAAATATAAACAAAACAGCCTACTTAGAGATGGGCCCTGGAAACAGTAGTAAAAAAGCATTAATTAAAACGTAGCAGAAATTATATCTGAAAAGTAATATTGCTTATTTGATATAGCATGTCACCACAAACTTTCCAAAACTGCTCCCAAAGTGTTTGAATGTATCTCTGTCTCCAGTGTCGTGCTACTTTTATTTCAAAGGAGAGAAAAGGAACAACTATAAATATGCAAAGGGAGAGGTGTGAGCTGCTGTTTTAGAAGAAATACCTTTTTCCATGAGGTGCTGCTTCGCTGTGCATCCCTACCTGCTGAGGTGGGCTTGTGCGTAGCCCTACGCACACATGGTAAGTAGCTGCATCTTTCACATTTGGATGGCATGAGCGCTTGGCTGAGTTTCCCTAATGCCAGGGGGTCCCATTTGAGATACAGATCCTGCTGTGCAAATACTCAGGCAGACTTCTGTCCCAAAGAGCTTATGATTCTAAGCGGATAAAATGTGGCAGGGAAAAATTAAGAGGAGATAGAGAGACATTTTGTGGTTAGATGGGTGACTCAGGCAGTTGTAGGAAGAGAACAAATAACCCCACTAACAAGGCACTGATTTATTGGTTAATCAACACCACGGATGCAGCGGGTTTCTGTGGTTTCATTGGGTGCCCATGGCAGGGCTGTTGCTCTCTCTGTGCTGCTGCATGACAGGATGGTGCAGCCTGGGTGAGCCACGAGCTCCATCAGCTCCTCAGAGAGTATTCCTCATGCCATGAATTAGCCATAGGATTGTGTGTGCATATTTGTAAGAAATCAGGCCTGAGATGATACTTACAACTAAATTATTTTTTTGTGGTTGCTGGATTTCCTTTAGGAGGCAGGAGGGGAATCAAAGGAAGAAAATGTTTCCCTGGTACTAGCAAGAAAGATCTTGAGCATCTGACTTGGACTCTCGAGGTGACCTCATTGTCCGCCTGCTGCTCCCAGGAGCAGATGCTGAGCTCGGGACACATGCCTGTGTGCCATGCAATGGCCTGCTGGACTGCTGTCCCCTAATGCCTATGTGTCACTGAGCAGCTCCAGCCCATTGCCACGGCCAGGCAGTGGAGGAGAGAAGTCACCCCTGAAGGCCAGAGAGAGATGAGATGTGGCAGTGAGAAAGAAAGCTGCGAATGGGTCTGATGGCCCATGGCACCTCCACTCACGGGCTTCAGAAAAAATCAGAAATCTCTGATGTCCTCATTTCCTTCCACAATGCAACACCATGATTTATTTTGGTGGCACACTCATCTCTGTGAAGTAAGCCCCCAGTGCCACAGAACTGCAGGAAGACCCTAGGTGCAAGGTTCAAAAGCGTCTGCCTAATGTGTGGCTAATGCCTGAACCCCAGTTTAAGGCTCTAAGTCTCGTGCTTCCTCGCAAGTTTAGTCATCCTTGTCACTGCTCCTCAGGGTTTGCATATGCAAACCTGCGAGCAGCCACTGAGGTTGATATTTGGATAGGTGGTTTGAAGAAGTGGAAATCTGCTGATGAATCTATGGGGAGAGTTATTTGCATAGGATTTGTGCCTATGCAGAGAGAGAGATTACTGACATTTGTAGTTTGTAAGTACAGTAATTAAATAATGATGATATGTTTAATTGAGGCTCAGGTTTACTCCTTGGGAATGGAAAATGTTGATGAATTGTCAGAGGCTTTTCCTCCCTCCCCAAGAATGAAGATTTTTTTTTATGTCTGTCCCTGTGTGATTAAGATTTTAAACTAAATGTGACAAGCTAAATATGTGTTTTTTGTGGGTTGCTATGCAAAGTCAGCCATCCTTGTGTATGGTGTCTTTCCTCCCCACAGGTGTCTGGACACAGAGACCATACCTCCTGTTCCTTGTGGAGCTTGCAGAGGTATCACAAAGCCTGGACTGCCAGAGAAAGGGGAAAAATAAAAATAAAAATAAAAAAAATAAAATAATTAATTAAAGGTGAAGAAAGGAAAAGAAGTCATATTCATTCAGAAAAGACGAAAGCTATAGATCCACATCTCAATCGAGGCAGGTTTTCCTGCCCCATTTCACTGTCCTTCAAACACTACAGTCCCAGCATCCATATAGGCCTGGTGTCCATCCAAGCTACTTAAACTTAATAGTTACTTAATAGCTACTTAAATAGTTTTGGACTTTCTGATGGGCTTTTTTTATTATTATTTCTTCCCAAAACAGAGGTATTACTAGGTCCTTAGCGAGAGGACCAAAGGCATACATGTGTTGTACACCTGCCAAGATTGTCCTTGCCCCCTCACTGGCTCAGCTGTGAAGTCCCTGAGGCCCACAACACTAACAAGCAGCAGCATGGGACAGGCTTGACAATCTGCCACTGCCATGCTGCTGGTACCAGCCAGCTTTCTCCTTGAACTGTGGAATTTTTGCGTAAAAAAGATTTCTCACTGTTTTTCCTTGGCATTGGTAATAGACAGGTGAAGAACCGTGGTCTGCTTTTTGACATTTTGTCATATCTACAGCTTTCTCTCACCAGTCATAATCTTCCTGCTCTCTGCAAATAGCCTCTTCAAAATAGCAGGTATGCCCTTTGTTGGGGGTGAAGCTGGTGCAGCTGTCCAAGGGCTTAACTAGTTATCTCCTACACTTTCAGAGGGGAATTCATTGCCTTAAACAAAGCAGTCAGAAATCCCCAGAGGAGCAGAGCCCTTGCTCCTCGACTGCTGCAAAGATCTCTTCATGTCTTGAAGACCAAAGCAGAACAAAACAGGCAGTATGGTATAAACAGCAATATCCCTGAGATTTACCTTTTAGTTTTCAAAATTGCTGTTGAATACCATACAGAAGGTGTTATTTTAGCAACTGCATTTTTTTTTAATTATCACTGGAAATCAGACAACAGAGAAACTTCAGATTTCCTGAGAAATGTCAGGTGGACAACTATGATTGATTACTGTGTTTGTTTGATTAGTATCTGGGCATGGGATAGCAGGTCAGGGAAAAGCCAGTCTAGTGTTACTGCTCTGCAGTCATTAGCGTGGCAGGCATGGAGCAGGAGCAGTAGAAGTCAAGAAAGGACCAGGGGAAGAGTGCAAGTGTTGTATACTCAGAGGGCAAGCAAAGAAGAACAGGTTATCGCAACATGAAGCAATATGAAGAAGTTGGAGGCCAGCACTGTTTGACACAGAGCAGGATTCTTGTCTACATCTCCCATTCTGTGCCTTATGACTTTTGCTGAAATTGTAAAAATACCATTTAGCTTAAAGTAGCTTATATGTTCATTCCCCACAGTTTGTAGAAAAATAGGCCTGAGAGACATAGATCTGGTTCCTTTCTTTGCCAGCTATGGATTATATCTGCTCAAATCATTCCAGGCATCAATACCAACACTGAAGATGTTCCAGACATCTTGCATTTAAGAAGAGTACATATCCTGGATGTATGAACATGAACTGAGCATACTGAATAATTTATCCAGAAAAAATCAAGTGCAGCTGTAAGGGGACGAAAGCAGGGCCTCACTTAAAGTTGACAGCAAGAACATTTTCATTATCATTGTTGGAAACATAGAGTCAGTTCCTCAGACTCCAAAAGAACCAGCTTCCATGGTGTAGATGTTTAGGTAGCAAACTAGAGTTAGCAAATGCTCATGTTCATATGTACTAGAGTCTTAAAAGAGAATGTCTCATCCTGCTTGTGTTCAAAGAACCAGGTCCTTCTGGACAGTACACCCTAAATCAAAAAAAAAAAAAGCAGGTAAGAGGACATTCATATTCAGTGTTGCTTGTTGATGGTGGATCAGCTGCCTTTGGTATCCCACGAACTAGCAGTTCTGAGCAGAACTGCAAGCAAGTTGGAGGAGACAGTGTCTCCCAGAGTCTATCAAAGCCAATGCAGTATATGACATGAAAGACATTTGCTCTGAATTTGGGGATGATTGCCCTATGAAACATTTCAGCAGCCCTGCAAACATCTCTGTAGTCCTGCAATACAAAGGATTCCTTCTTCAAGTGAGATGCTCATCTGCAATTTTGAAGATGGGTAGTAGCCACGGACCAAGCTACACTGTACAAAAGTTTTTTAAAAATGCCTTACCTGGCTCTTCCTATGTAAGGGATACTTTTGTACATCCTCATTTATCCGATATGCCCCTTGCTTGCTGTTGCCTGCTGTCCTGCCTTTGCCACTGGTGTCACTGACCCTGATGGTGGCAGCAACCGATCTCCCCATGCATGTCACAGAAAAGTGGCCAGATGCTTAACAATCACTTATGCATGTGCTTAATTGGAAGGTAAAACAGTCAGGAGGCTACATGAAGACCCACCTGAAGACAAGGCCATGCAGAGCAGAACTCAGTAAGAGGAAGGGCAGCGTTAAGGCCTCGAGACAATATGTGTTGCCTTTGATGAGTGGACATTTTGGAGTAGACAACAAAAGCGGTGAGATTAAGTAAGAGTGTTATAAAACTATGTTAGAGGATCTGCTCTGTGGTCATACTGTTGGGCTAAATATCATGTCAATAATAGTTTGTACTGCTGGCTGGGGTACTTCCACTGTTCTTGGGACAGCTCTAGATGCTGTCTGCAAATATTAGACTCACATTTTCTGCTTATAAAACACTGATATTGCCTGTCAGACATGTTATTACCTAAATCTGTTATTACCTAAACCTGATACAGTCAAAAAGAGTTCCACTGAGTAAAGAGAGGGAGAAACATGAGTTTGCATTGTGTATGCACCTGGTCCATTTATGCATCAATCTTATTCTTATCTCCAAACTAACGTTAATCCAGAAATACAGTTAGCATAATGGAAATGCTTTATAAGGGTGGTGGTATATTACTGCACCATTAAACTTCAGGAGATCACTGAAGGCACTAAATACTGGTCTTGTGTAAGCTCCCACTTTATTCACCTACGAAGAGTGATCTCTCCCTTTCTGTACTGACACTGGGCTTCAGCTGAGTAAGCATCTGTGTTAGGCCTGTGTCTGATTTACTTAGTTTTACAGTCAATAGAGAGAAATAGGCAGCTCTAGGTCATGATTCACCTCATCCAAATGTAGGCATCAAGAATAATTAGATGAATCACACTCCAAACTGCTTATTCCTCTCCACTATAAAGGGAAATTATGAGGGGAGAATGAAGTAATAAGCTTATATATAGACACCTACCCTCACAGCATCTCCAGTGAGGTAAGATGAACCCCACCTACATGTCTAAGACAGGTGGGAAGAATTTCCCTCTGGAGGGTCTTATTCCTCTTCAATAATTATGAAAAAAGCCAAAGGCAGGAACTTACCTTAGACTAGATTAATCCCATCCTGAATCTTTATCTGCCCCAATAAGCATTTTTTTCTTTTCTTGACAGAACTGCTGGCCATTCTCCAAAACTGGTATCAAGAATTTAGGCAAAAAACAATGCAAAAACATTTCTAAGAAGTTACACATTTTATTTTTCAAGCACTCATTTTAAGATGTTTAAGTTTTATTTTTGGTTATTGATTTGTAATTACAAAACACAGAATAAATAAGTTCTCTTTTGGTGTGGGTAGGATTAAAGCAAGCTCTAATGTCAGAGAAGTTGTGTCTGGTTGGTCATGCATGCATTTGACATATTTCTCCATAGTTTTTTCAAGGTATGGAGTTCTTCTACTTCAGATTCTTGTTGTCTAGACTTTGAGGAGTGAAAGAATAGCCTGATGGATGTTGTCTCCCGTCACAACATAAAGTAGTAAGTTAGCAAATGTATTTAATGCTGCTAAAGGTTTAGCTAGAACAAACATAAAACAGATCAGATTCTTCAAGTGGCAGCTACCTGGTCGCAGTCGGAGCTCAATCCGAAGCCCCCGAAAGATGTGGAAGGGGAGGAAGCACACATAGAAGACCACCAAGAGCACGATGGCAAGTCTGCGGGCCTTCTTTTTGTAGCAAGCCTGCGTGTGGGGCCCTGTAGCCAAGGCATAGATAATGAGCGCGTAGCACAGCGTCACCGTCAGCAAGGGCAAGAAGAAGGCAAACGTCGTCAGGAGCCAGTTGTACCATCGGCTGCTATCAAGGTCCTCAGCACTCGCCAGGTCGGGGCAGATCGTTCTGTTCTGCAGGTCTTTTGTGGTGATCAAGATGCCCAACGGGCTGATGGCTACCAAGGAAATCATCCAGACTACTACGCAAGTCACCACTGCCCATTTCCGTTTTCGAACAAAAAAACATCTAACTGGGTAGATGACCACAAAAAAGCGGAAGAGGCTGAAGCAGCTAATGAAGATAATACCATTGTACATGTTGAAGTAGAAGGCAAAGTGAATAAACTTGCACATGAAGTCTCCAAAAATCCAGTTATTTCCATTAGCAAAGTAATGTATAAAGAAAGGAAGTGTGGCTATATATAAAAGGTCTGTGATAGCCAGGTTTAACATAATGATGGTGCTGTTTTTCCAGGGCCTCATCTTGAAAAAGTACATAAAAATTGTCATAACATTTCCTGGGAAGCACACCAGAAAGATTAGGCTGTAAAGGACAGAGAGATAGGATTTCAACTGTAAGAAATCCTCATCCTCGCAACTTGCGTAAGGGTCTGCATGGCCTGGCTGAGTAGTAAAATTGGCTTTGTATTCAGATGTCATGCTTGTAGTAATCTTCTTAAAGCTTTAGAAAAATCAAATATTTAGTTTTAATTGATTTGCCAGGACAAATGCATTCAATTAAAACTTTATTTTTTCCACTGGAAAAAATGTCATATTTGTCTTGTTTGGCAAAGCATGGTAGGGAAGAGAAAGAGGTTCACTAACATACCTGGCTAACGTATCTGGGTTTGGCCTAAATACTTTTCACTCAAATGCTTAATTTCACACTTCCCTCCTCTCTGTGTATATCCTCACTTTTTTTTTTAACCTTATATTGAAGCAATTACAACTTATTTGTAAATGTGCAGGAGTGGGAAGCAGGTTTAGGGATCTAGAGAGTGTTTTGGCTTAGATTTTGCAAAACCTTGCAAAATAGCCTTAGCCTTTCAGAAATTAGACCTGCACCCATACTTTAATTTCATTTACCTAGCTAATCAGTGCTTTGAACTCATGAAACCAGAGATGTTGTTCTGGTTTTATGTAGACGAAAAGATGATGAGTTCAGATGCAGGTCTCAGGACCTGATGCCCCAATAACTTGCCAGTTCTGGTTCATTCCCTGAATGTGATCTAATTATCTTAAAGTCAACAGAGTATAAAACTGGCATAAATGCATTTAAAAACAAACAAGCTTGACAGTAGCATAAAACTGATTTAAATGATTAAAGACTCTGTTTCTCAAAGCACAGAGCAGTGGTGGAAAGCACAGATCCTGGGTAAAGGCACTGATCTTGCTTCCCATTTCTCGACAATTGGTGCTAGAGAGCCTCATCTCTGAAATGACTTCTCACCTGCCATGGCCAATTTGGATCACGCCACCATGAATGCAAGACATAGGATTTCTTGGTAGTGTTTTAACTTGAAAGAGTGGTAACCAAGGATGAAATTCATCTAATCTAACTTCAGTTATTAAAAAATTTAAAGTGGAGACAGTCATCCTTAGCCCTCCTTTATAGTCAAGGGAGATATGGAGGGGACAATACATCTTACCATAAGAGAGGCTTCAAAGATAAATGATTTGCTCTTTTGGCATACCTACTTCTCTCCATTGACAATGAAGGCAATCCAAGGTGACTAGCTCATTCTGGATGTCTAGGCTCAAGTGAGGCAAGATGAGAGCCCCTCTGGGTCTTCAGCATCTCAGGTCAGTAGCACTCCTCCTTATCTAGTCCTTATCTGAGAATATATTTTAAATCACAAAGTGCAAGACATGGTAGTATCAAGTCAAAATTCGCAACTCTCAGCCCAGAAAAAAACAATAATTCAAACTAAACCCAGTAATCCCCTGAACTTCCAGGATGAAGCCATTGCATTAAAAAGAAAAAAAAAAGGCGAATGATAGTTGTGGTTAATAATGTGTATAGAACTAGGTTTCGATGTAATCCAATTAACAGAATTTAGCATGTTGTCATTATGGCAATTCCTATATTATACCAATGGCCAATAGAACATGACAGATTTCCTCTCACAAAGCTAGTAATTAAATCTGGAATACAACAAGAAGGCTGTGATCAGAAAGATAGCTATCACTCAATTACTAGAAAGCATTTGAGAGAAAAATTTGAACACTATTCCTATAATTTAGCTAAACAGTAATATTTTTTGACATGAATGTTAGCTCTAGTACAGCCCATAAAGATGTCATAACATTTGTTTTAAACAAATCCAGATTTACATTCAGACAAAAGCTAGGGATGTGCACATTTTCTTTCTTTCCTCCTGCTTGGTGATATCACCATTATCCACATTTGTGTCTCTCCCTGCTATATTTCAGGAAAAGCTAGACAAAATTTTCCAGAGTATTTGATTCATCCCCAGTTTAGTTTCCTTATACAGCTGATCAGTTTTTCACTGCAATCTTGAACCCTCCAAACCGAAATGGAGAAATTTTGCTTACCTGGAAACCTGTAATTCTGCTTCTCCCTTTCATTGCTTTGAGCATAGAGCACTACAAATGAAATCTATTTATGTACTCCTTACAAGTGAAGCCGGTTTTAGTGAGGCTTTGCAATCACATACACTCGCTCCCTAACAGACCGCGCTTCCATGTGGCTGTAAATTCTGTCTCTGACTTAGGTGTGAGCTCTTGGACTTGGGCTGGTGCCCTCAGTCAGTCATGCTCTCTTGCCTTCGGAGGGCAGGTTGCACTCTATCAGAAGCAGTTTTGCCTGCTGCAGGCAGAGTTAGAGCAGTCAAGTAACAGCAGATCACATTTAAATTTGCATGTGAGTGTTTATTAAAAAAAAATAATAAATTTATTCTCAATTTCCTGCAAAGTGAAACCTGATTGGCATACAAACCCAGGGTGTTGCCATTTTCAAGGTCAGGTAAAAAAAAATGTGACATGCTCTTTCTTCACTAAAAGAGTTTCTAACGAAGTTCCATTTTCTGTTCATGGGAGAAATAAGGGTTGCTTTTGGCGTGGCATGATTCAGCTCCTGGCTTTGCAAGCTGGTCCATGCTGCCCTGTGTGCAGCCTTGGTATGTTTTAGAAGTATTTTTTACTGATGAGGCTTACTATTACGTATTAAAAGAACAAGCTTTCCTTTCCTAACATTAGGCAGGTAAGTCTGCTTACCGAGAGTCATACAGATAAGAATATTTTTTAGGGAGACTGTCTTGGTTCTCCTTGAAGGCCAGATCATAGGCATGACTTGGGAGAAAAAAATGCTATTTGTTTTGCTAATTTTGCTGTAGAGAAAGAGCAAAAGAAGTATCTCAAAACTAGGACATCATCTCTCTGTTAGCTTTAGGGAAGAGCACCATCCCTGTTCTTCTCATCTGACCAGGCTTTTCTGTAGGTCAATGTTTAGAGCACTTATAAAAAAAAAGTGAAGTTTTCTCCATAACTATAAAATACATTGTCATGTACCAGCTGAGGGATCAGCAACTATTTAAATAGCTATTACCCTATTCCTAGTCACTGCATGTATCATTAGAAATCATCTGTATGAGGCTATAGCATTATAAGCACAGAGGGAGGTAATTATAGTTAGAGATCATTTAATGTGACCACTATTTATTCCATTACATGCCTGAGCAACAGCAAAGCTGTGGAGCAGCATCAGCTGGTATTTATTCTACCTTGTAGGTGGCAAGACATGAAGCAGAAATGGGCCGTCCTGGTACGGTGCCCCAGAATAGCCATGATCTCTATGGATTGAGGCTACTTCTCCAGTGTCACTTTAAATTCCTCAATATTTTATTCTACCAACAATTTCCCCACATCATCTCCACGGACCTTCTCGGTCTGCCATAGGCAGAGCAGCTTGATTCTTACCTCAGACATGTCCTTTTTGTGCTCTGAAGCTCTCCTCACTCACGTTAGCCTCTCCCTCTGCCCTCCAGGAGCAGTGAAGAGAAATCAAAACAGCTCTTAGTTTCATAGCAGGCTTAAGCAGCTCTAATTGCAGCTGCTATCAGAAAAGCTGGCATCACCAAAGCCTGCAGAGCTCATGTGTGTCATCTTTGCTCCCTGTATAGCAATGAAACAGGGACAACTTGGTAGCAGGACAACTAATTATTTAATTATTTCGTCTTCACAACTTCCTCCTCCAGGGTTGATCAGCCACCACAGACTGCGTGGTGCAAACGGGAGCACGTCTCCATACTGCGCTGTGCATCCTCTCACGGTGGGGTGAAGTGAGTGGAGTCTGTAGGAAAACAGATAGTTTGTGTGGGATCGCGCTGGGCTCCAGAGTGTGGAGTGCTTTCATTATAGGTTTTACTTTTTGTTTCAACAAATGTATAATCTTTCCATGGGCTATTTCCCTTAGCAGGCACATATTTGTTTGGCTGGTCTTAGTGTGCGTGTGTGATTGAATACCTAATTACTGTCTTTATCGGGCCACCTTCAAGAGATGCTCTGTTTTGCTGATAATGATACTGTGTGTCTTCGTCACGCAGGGAAAACAGCCCCTCTGCTCCCTCCTTATTTTTCCACTGAGTCAGACTGGTAAGGACAGCATTTTTTAATTCCTGAATGCATGGTGACTATAAATTAATCACTGTTAAATGCTGCCATCCAATTACATAGATAGTAGAGATTGTTAATGAAACCTTCAGCAAAGGAATATTTCACTTTTGGAAAATTGGATTTATAATCCAGGATGTAAGTGGTGCTGTCACATCTGCTGTGCAGAAGTAGTTCGATACATTTCCCAAAATAGCCTGTATGGATCTGAGGTACTATCTTATGGCTAATATTAGTCCTCCAACTGAATTGGTGCTCAGACGCTGCAGGGTGCTGAAGACAAAATCTACTGAAACCCTTCGATAAGCACTTGACTTTCAGAAGGTAAGTTGCCCCATGGGGAGAAGAGCAGGAAGGGCAGTGAAGGAATGTGCTTGCTTAAAGATATCTTAAAGCTCAAAGCTCAGGACATGGACAACCATGCTAGTATATTCTCCATAAACAGGTGAATAAAAATGCTGCAGGAGCACCCAGCTATGAAGTGGCCTTACACACAGCATTTGTGCTGGTTGAAGTTTTCCCAATAGATACTAAAAGCCAAAGTAAACTCATAAGAGATTTGACAACAGTTGTAATGGCTTTAGGTAATGGGGCATTTCCTGAAAATGGCCCAGCTTAGTGGGTCTGAAAGCAGAGAGGAAAGCTTTGCTGCTTTGTTTTTTAATTCAACGAGGAAGCAGTCTCCAAACTCTTGTGAGCTGGTACATCCCCGACTTCTGGCAATATGTCCTTATGGGATTTAGCAAAGGGAGCTGCTAACATGACCTTGAGTGTTCAAGGGACTTTTTAGTCACTGGAGAAAAATGTTGTGTTGCTGTAGTATTGCTTCTGCAGGGAGCTATGGCAGGCGGGGGAAAAACTGGCCTTTGCCTTATGCCACTCTGTAAAGCTTTATTGTCAGAAAGCAACTTTTATCGTCATAGACTTCTATATCTAAGTTTAACATCTTCTGCCCAAAATGAATTTCTATGTTAGCCCAGTACTCTTCCTTCAGCTTACATGAGCTCTCAGCCAATGTGTGACTCTTGACAAGAGAAATCACTACATCAGTCTCAGCAGCCCAGCTGCCGCAGGTCCCCTGCTCGACCCTTTCCATATAGGAACACGCTATGACAGGTTACGTAAGCAGGGAACATGTTCCAGCTCCTTCTGCCTGGACCCTTCCAGTTCCATGCATCTCAAACAATAACTTTATTTCACATTGTGCCATGGTGGGAATAGTGCCCCTTTACCCTTACCAAATCTCTTGTTGACCTGACACAGACAACTGGCCTAAAGGATCATCTCTGCAGAAAGTTTAGAGGATCCTTTTGATGCCCTTTTGATGCTTTTTTCTTTCTTTATTTTAATTTCTGACTCTGATGGCTTCTCAGACCATTGCTCTAAATGGATGAGCACCAGGGCAACCCAATGCTGCTGATGCCTCCCCTTTCTGAGTCTCTTGCTGCCCTGCAGACTGCTATGCTAACAACAAGGGCCTTGGCCTCTTATCACCTTCAGTCCTTTGGGTGCTTCTATGGGTCTGCAGAGTCCCCAAGCACCACGTGTTGTCTCCTGCCACACAGTATTTCTGAAGGCAAAGGCTCTCCTGCTCACCAGGGCTGCGCTGGCTTCATAGAAGCCAGAGAGGAAGGTTCTTCCCTCCTTGAGTCTTGAGCTCTTTAAATGGTGCTTAAATTCTAAGCATTATTATCCTCAGGCAATTAAATGGTTCTCCATCTATTCAGATTGGGTGGAGGAGTGGATTATTGAAATAGCCTTCAAGGAAATAATTCATGCAAGCTGAGCCTGTAAAATTCATGCATTTTTTTTTTTTAATCTAGCCGTTTTTCCCCTGGCTGTTTTGTGCTCATCTAAATCAGATAAATGAAAGAGAGGTGCATTCTCTGTGGAGCTTATCTCTGGCTTTGCCTTTCCGTGCTAGCTTTCACCAAGAGTTTCAGAGCTACTCCTGGACTGAGGTCAGGCCTTTGTCTCAGCAGAAAGCAGGATTTATCTCCTACACTTGCGTAAACTGGAGATGGGAGTCTATAAGCTGATGTAGCATCCTTTCTCTATCAGGATGCTGAGTTTTTACTAATACCAGCATTTCAGCAAATGCAGCTCTCATTTTGTCTTTTTGAAAGCAAAAGAGTGGACTGGCTGCACTGGTTTTATATAGGCCAAATGCAAAAATCATGGAGCACGAGTGAATTGGAGTCACTTAGTTCAGAAAGTAATGTTTTGCTGCTGATCCACAAAGGAACTGCTTCCTGATGGAACAGTAATATCAAATAATTTTCCTGTGAAGTGAAATCCCAGGCAAACAGAGGGATGAGGGTGTGCATTTTGCTCTCCCTGCGGAGGCAGGGAGCAGTTAACCCGGTTAACTTGACAAGCAAGCGCTACGTAAACCCAGTAGTACAGAATAACGATGCAGTGTATTTTTGTCATTGTTCTCAAAGTGGGCACTGCCTACTATAAATACTACGTGGCAGTATCTATTACAATTTCTAATAGCAGGGAGATAGGGAAGAAATTGCATCACCATGTGACAGAAGATTACATTTCTCAAGAAAAGTGAGAAAACAGAAGACAATTAGAAGGGGCTGTGTGTGCTTCACCATGGCTTTTTGTTTTCCAAAAGCTTTGATAGATGGCAATAAAAAAGAATGATACAGTGCATTGAGCAAGGATATAAAATACAATGCCCTGCATGTACAGGCTATATGGAATCAGGCTGGCTATTTTAACCGGCCCAAAAGTGGCTTAATTTCCCCATATTGCAGTGACTGGTGGCCTGCTAAAACCTGAGGAGTTGCTCACCTGGCTTTTGTGTCTGATTTTGCACATCATCTTCTAAAGAAGAGCAAACTGGCATATTGCACTGTCTTTAAAGCCAAGCTAGTTCACACCAGTAGAGAATCCGAGTCTCTAATTTATTGTCGTTTATGGTGGGGTCCGTAATGAACTGATTCGTCTGTTGTTCAGCCTGTGATCTGCATAGACCTTCAGTTCTTCACTGCCGTAATGATGCCTAAGCAGATATTCCATATTTGTGCAGCTGGTTGCTTTTCTCCAAACCTTTTTTTTTTTTTTTTTGCATTTGTCCTCACTGAATTGCATCCTGTTTCTTCAGACCACTTCTCCGCTTTCTGTAAATTGCTTTGAAATTAATGCTGTCCTTGAGCATGCCAGCAGTCCTCTCACTTGTCATCTGCATGATAAAAGGGTATACTTTCTACTCCATTGCCCAAATCACTAATGAATATATTAAGGACAATCTCACTGCATAATCTGGACTTGCATGGAGAACCGTGTCATGCTAAACATTGCAGAATTAGGCCTTGCACTTCTCTGCTAGAAGCTTCCTTCTGTAATTCACATGTATGGAGCAATAGCTCAGCCCTGCAACAGAGGTTTTTGTGCAAAAAAACTGTGAGAAGAGGCAAAATATCAGGTTTTGTGACTCTTTGTGTTCCCCTCCCAGACCATTTCAGGAGAAAACTTGTTCCAACCCAGGAAAAGAGCCAGGCAATGCATGTCTAAGCAGCTTCTGTGGCCAACAGCCCTCTTGCCACCATTGCCAGCTTTTTGCCTGGCCTGCGAGGCTGGCTGGGTAGCTAGCCTGGCTGGTAGGCTACTTGTGTTCTAGCAACAATTTTGATAAGGTCAACACATCGTTGTGGAACATTTTCTTTCCATTGATTCAGAACTTTCCTAGAAATTTCCCAATTAGTTGAAGTCAGCATGTCTGAATTTTGCCTAAATAAGCTAGGTACAAAGCAGTTAGGCCCATTCAGAGAGCATGTGGACCTCTCCTATTGTGGGTAGGACAATTTCTCCTAATTCTCTGCCTCAGTGGATGGGACCATGCAGGTTTAGAGTGGGAACTGATGTGGACAAGGTCATGCATTTCAGTGGATGACCCAGAAAGACCGCAATAAGTCTGACTTTACAGCTGAGGCCAGACGGATGGTTTAAGCTTTGGAAAGCTGCAAAAATCTTGAATTTCTCTAGGAGGCCTCAAAAGTGAGTAAGAAAGAAAGTAATAGACCAAGGATTATCACTCTGTGGTTATAGTATTTTTTAGTTAATTCAAGAAAAGGAAACTCTGTGCAAATTTTACCATTAAATGCTCTCCTGAGGCAAGTACACAGTAAAAATGCACAGCTGCTGAGATCCATTTGGTCCTTACTGAATTCAGCCTCTTGAATGCCTGCAAAAGAAGTTTTCTACTTTTCACCCACTGTCACAGACTTTTGGATAATGATAACTATTTGCTCAGTAAAACACAACTTTTTTCTTCAGAATGATGAAGACAGGAGATTTTTGTGTAAGATCTACATCACTCCAAGTAGCTCTTCCAGTTGTCACAGCAAGGACAGGTAGTAGAAGTATTACTAGGCACAGAGTAGAGGAATTTCATCTCCTAAAATAGTCTAGTAAATGACAAATACAGCCCTGTGTCAAACTATAGACACATCTCCCTAGCTAACACCAGGAGTCCAGCATAAGTCTCCTTCACACCTTACAGTACAAGTCAGATAGAGAATACATAATTTCACCTCCTTTGGCATGGATGTATTTGAGAATTAATGCTTCTTCCTTCCCTCAGACTGAGCTGTGAAAATAGCTTTGCATCTGACTGCCTTGACACTGCAACGGTGCAGGCTGCTGCTGGAGGGTCTGTCTGCAGTCTCTGGGTAGGCCTGTTGCTCAGTTTTAATGTGACCACCATGAGGACAAGCACATGCCGTGTCACATTTTTTTCCAAGTTTATGGGTGCATTTAGCTGGAAAGAGCATCACACTGTCACCTACAAACCTGCATTTGCAAGTGTGACCCATCCCGACTGAGAGGGACCTTGCCTTTTGGTAGCCTGCTCCTGCAGACGGGGAGGATGGATGAGTGCAGCTCTTGCCGTGAGGAACACTGTGGCGCCTTTCTTTTGGTGTGCAGTTAGTCCAGCCTCTGCTGCAGGGCACTGGGAAGGAATTATCCGAGGTGTAGGAGTTGACTGGACTGGAAGGAGCTTCAGGGGATGAGTCATTTTCTTGCCGTCTCTCATCAACAGTTCTTGCTCTGCCTCCGAGCAGGAGGCAGGATTGGATATCTACTGTGGTAAATTAGTGGGACTTGTTAGGCTTATTACTCTAACTTGGGGCACTTGCAGGTAAACCAAGGGATATGTGGATTTTTTTCCCCTTGTTTCTGTTGGCATAAATGAATTACCTTTAAAAAGATCAAATCAAATGCTCATTTAGCACTCAGAAATGTCATTTTTCTCGCGTAGGAGGCACTTTTGGATTTATGTCTCCTTCATAGATGTGGAACTAAATTAGAAAATAAACCCTGAACTGCGTTGGCTTTCCTAGCTTCGGGCATGCTGAATCAGTGTGAAACCCTGCTTCTGAGAAGCCAGATGAGTGATATGAAAGATTTCTGTGCAGTGCCCCCATCTCCAGTGCCGGGAGCTCCAGTGCCAGGACAGGCAGGCTCCTGCAGGCAGAGAACGAAGAGGAAGGCACATCCAAATCTACAACCCACTTCAGCAGTAAGGTTCAGAGAAACCGCCCTGCATTTCAACAGTGGAGAAATGTATGAGGAAAAGCAAACCATTATTTCCTCCACTAGGTCAATAATAATAATAATTTAAAAAAAAATGAGAGAGAGAAATTCACTGTTAGATGTTCAGGCCAGACAGGAAGAAGAAGACAGGCAAATTCACAATTTCTCAAAACTTGATAAACTCTTAAATCCCTGTATTTATCCTGGCTAACTCTTTGTGGTATTTATGTGGCTTCCATCACTATTTGAAAGGTACTACCAGTAGAGCTAAGAAAACTGTATTTGATTTATGATGATTTACATGCTTATGACTATATAACCACTAAATTTGATTTAAAAGTATGAACCACAGACTCTGTTTCTTTAGAATTTGGAACAATGTTACCACCTTGCTCTTGTGAATGGCATAAATGCCATTTTTCATCCTTCTTCTACACCCCATTGCTTCTCTAGCCCAGGTCCCCTTCTCAAAATCTGACAGTTTTCTCCCACACTTTCACTTTTCTGTGGTGATCCTTTTACTAGCAGTGTTTGCTGTACCCTCTAGTGGGAATCTAAATTATAGCACCAGCTGAGCTGAGCTCATGGCATATAGGAGAGTAAAACTCCTGATTTCTGCAGGAATTGATCTTCATGCTGTCACCAAAAAAAACAGTGTCCCATCATCCCTATCCTTCCTCTTCCACAGTGGAATTCAGATTTGCATTCTGTGAAAATGTGTGAGGTGTATGTTTGATGATAGTTGTTTTTGTTTTCAGCAGATTAGAGACTATAGGGGCAGACTTAAAAATTCATTGTTGTTTGGAGGCCAAATATTTAGCTATGTCGAATAGATAATCATATGGCAGGGGACTCCCAACAGAGATTTAGAAGAAGTATGAAAAATCATCACATAAGTCCTCCTTGCCCTTCTAAGAGGTCAAGAATTGTGCTGATACCCATACCCAAAGTTACAGGAGAGCAAACAGGCAGCTGGCTGTGAATTAGGATGTGCTTGGAAAGGTCCCGCCCCAGCTGGGCTCAGCTCAGAGGTGTATGATGCATGCTCCACATCAGCATCCCTACATGATGAGGAGTGGTACCCAGCTCCCCAGCGAGGCAGCCTGTTTCCAACCCTTGGATCCAGTGGGGAAGAAGACATCGCCGCCGGATGGTGGGACCTATCCATTTCGGTGGCAAATGTCTCCCTCTAGCGCTGCTGATATTTCATATCAACCTGCAAATTAACAAATACTGATACAAACATAGAAATGGGATGAATGCATGCAGCTCATCGTTGGCTCTGGGGCAAGAACACATGCAGTGCTAAGCAAATACTTTCGATGAAAAGGAGCTGGTCTCCAGAAACCTTCTTTGAAGGAAAACAAAAGTGACAGAGGCAGCTCCTTTCACAGATGCAGAGTTGGATGCTGAGACTGACCCATAGTCTGAGTAGCACAGGCACTGCTCTAACTCAACTTTTATTACAGAAATGTCACGACTGAGCAATCAAGGCTCCCTGGAAAATCTTACCCTAAAGTGCCTTTATAATGCACTTTCTAAAAGCTCTGAGCTGGGAACCCATCTCTTCCCTGCTTCACTGCTGATTTGCTTCTTGACCAGAGGCAAGTTACTTAACTCCACTGTGCCTCAGTTTCATCACCTGTAAAATAGGGGTGAAATATATAAGTATCTCCAAGCAGCTTACTAACAGAAAGGTAAATTTGAGAAAAACTCCTGTAGGCAGGTGCTGTCATCTTGTCTGTTAAAATAACTTTCCAGTGATAAAAAACATCATGAAGTGAAGGGAAGAGGGAATTTTCAAAGAGATTTATTGCTTTAATTTGGTGCATAGTACATTTGTATGTCTCTCTCTGCTAGGTCCTCTTCATTATTGCTACGGCCATAAATGATTGTGCCAGCCTGCTTCACTCAGTGGAAAATTGCCCCCTGAGGGATCATTTGGAGCCTGAAATAAATTCCCCCACATCAAGAGCAGAGTCCAAGGCACTTTCTACCTTGGACATCCTTTGGAGGCCTCCTGGAGAATGTGTTTTGAGCCCTGCCAACTCCAGGTCCAGGTCAGCTCTTTGCATGCTGGCTGGCACCATGAAAGTCCTTAAAAAGTGGTGAGAGCAGGGGAGAACACCACAAGGTGCTTCTGCAGTAATACCACGAATCCACCTACCAAATTGTACCTCCTGCCTTGTTTTATCAGGATTCAGTACCACATTGCCTGGCTGCTCCTGAAGCTCTATTTCCCTCTTCTTCACCTCATATTCTTTCCCTCTTTTACAAAGCAAATGGAAATCAATAAAATCACTTGACTGTAGAAGGTGCATAAACATTGAAAACCTAATATTTTTGTTTTTTAAAAATAAAAAGCTCAAAACTTTGTTTTCCTCAGAAGACTAGATAGCATCACTGATACTATAGCTTACATGTAACCAGCTCCCTCTTTTGCTTTAGATATCAGTGACATCAGCCATAGCAGGGAGCAAAGAAATTTAGCAGAGATCTTAGAAGATAGCTACCTTTTCTTCAAATGCCTTTTAAAATTCTGGAAATGATGACACAAACATATTCTGCACTACACCTGCTGCAGCAGCCCAGAAAAAAACATGTTCCCTCTGTATTTCAAAAAAAAAAATCAGTGTTTGGGTTTTAATTTTTATCAGAGACACCACTGAATGTCTCTGCTTTCAGAAAACATAGGGGAGCCATAAGGGAACACACAAGGTATTTTCTTTTACATCACTTATCCTGTTTTTTTGCTGGCAGGGAAAGGTGAATGCCCATTCTGAGTGGTGGGAGCTGAATGGCAAATGTTCATTTTTTATTTTTAAGTCTAGATTCACTTAATCTGCATTGCATCAGAGTGCAAAATGTTGAAAGGTAGGAGCAGTCATTCAGACTTTATTCTCATAGTTCAACTTTATCACTGACACAACTACATCTATCTGAAGTTTAAATTACTCAGGGGTGAACCTGGCACTATTCTCCATTTCATTTAGTAACTCGCTACTGTACAGTTAAATGGCAACACCCTCACTGTGGGTAACATTATACTGGGCTGCAATTGCAGTCTGAGCTCATATCTAGCACAGGACTTGTCAGAGCAGTCCATTCTCAGGCTGTTTCGCTCTGCCTCTTTTCTAGGTACTTACCACCACATGCAACCTTCTTACTAAATGCAGTATCTGCTTTGTACTCTCTAACTTTTTGAAATTCAGTTAGACACTAAGCACTAGAACTGCATGAAAAGCAGCTCAATGTATCTGGGTTACGACAGATTTTCCGTCTTTTTTTTATATTTAGAGCACGACAGTCAGTGTTTTTTCTGTCTGTGAGGCTGATTAATAGGAGGGTCCTCTGCCTTCCCATAAAGTTACTATTTTGGATCAACGTAGACAAAGCTGCAAGCTACAAGCTGCAAGAGAGCAGCTTGTTGGCACAAGTGTCTTGCAGACACATGCTGGAGAGTCTTAGCAGAAGCTCAGTCACTGTAGTGTAACTGTGTGAGAATTAGCCTACAATAGAGTAGTTATTTATGTAGCTATGTTGTCATACTATGCAGAGAGCTTGGGAAGCATCTCCTGCAGTTGAAGCAGTTACTCTTGTTTCAGCAGTAGACTTAGAACTGCTAAAAAGAGAAACAAGGGAGATTTCACCCTTCCCAGCAGACAAAAGGCAGGAGTCGCATGAGACACATTAGTCCTGAGCAGTCCCTGACCTCTTTAAAAATGGACACAGAGAGGTTAGAACTTTTGTCCTCTTCCAGGCTCAGCACTGCTAATGGAAGCAGTGATGGAGCTTCTGGGGAAGATTATTGCTCTGCCAACAAACCACAGCTACCAGGACCATACCCTAATCAGTCTTGGCACTTTAAAATCATCTGCATTAGCTCAAGCTATCTGCAGACAGGCAGTGGAAGAGTAGGTGAGATGGAGGACTGCCAAACAACAGCCCTGTTCGGGAAGAGAGGAGGAGGAGAAGAAAAGGCAGAAAGGCAGCCCCTCTCCAGGGCACCGAAATCATGAGATTGTGCCTCTTGTAGGCAGAGATGGAAGGCCTCGAATATTTCCATTTCACACTTTTTACCTTTAGCTGTTCCATCTTATATTGTATGCATGGTATTTAAGAGCTTCTGTTTGTTTGTGATAAGCTCTGCTCAGACTTGAGAAGGAAGAACTGAGAACAAGAATTAAAAATGCCATGGCAGTCTTTGCTCCAAGAAAGGAAAGAGATATTTTTTAATCTCTGCTAAGGCTTCAGATATGTATGTGGAAGTAGTAGATACATTTTGTGCTTTTACTTATGCGGATGAGGGAGAGAATTTATGCAGTGTGGTTGTATTGCTTGTCCACATTGCATGTTATGAATCTATGTCAGAAAAGATTTATTTCATGTGAACAATCTTGTGAAGTTGTATAACTTGTGGATGGGAATCACACCTGCATATATGAACCCAGGTAGCTTTTGCATTGTGAGGTACCATGAATCATCACTGCCTAGGGGCAACCTACAAAGTTCTGTCTTCAACAACATTTCCAAATGGAGAAGACAACTGAGAATAGAGAGCAAATCAAAATGCCTGTAATACCACTTCTGAAACAAGTTGCTGTATTTGAGGATTTATCAAATGAAGTATTCTAAATATCCATAAGATGTTAAAATATTATAGTGCTGTTGCTTGACCTACTGACATGCAGCACCCAGGTAGCGTTGCCTATGCGGTGACCGCCTTTGCGGAGCGGTGCTGACTTGTGGCATGCTCAGGGTTTGCCAGGGGCTGTGCTGGCTGGCTCTGGTTAGAAGCATGCCCAAAGCTGCTCAAATGCCGCAGCAGGACAGCGGGACAAGAACAACACCAGGAGCATTCCCAGGGACGTAATGTCCACTTAATCACAGGGCCTTGTGGCCAAAAGGGACCTCCAGAGGTTGTGTGCTGTTGCGTTAGTCTTTTTAAATGCCTGCCTAGGTGGCTCTTGAATATGAACAGTGGTGAAGACTGATCCTCATGCCTGGGCTGTCCATTCCAGCGCTTCACTACATCTCGCTAGAGAGTCCTTCCCAATATCTGCCTGTGAGGTATTTAAAGCCTCGTTTTTGAACAACAGGAAGAAAAACCATTTACTTTGTGAGCAGATAGAAGAGTGCATTCCTTCTCTCTTGCATATGTGAAGGCAATTGTTATGGTTCCCCATGTCTAGATCAACGTCTCCAGTTCCCTTCCTCTTTGGCGGTTTCTCTGAGGGCTCTTTTCACTCTCCTCTAATCTGTGTCTTCCTTGAAGGACAGCAGCCTCCAAAGATGGGCACAGTTCTCCTGCTGAGAGGTTAACAACACTGAGAAGGGTATAAGGACTGCTTCACACATCTTGTACATTATATTCTTACTTCTATATCCCAGCATGATAATTGCCTTTTATTTGCAGCATTGGACACTGCCATCCCACTGGCTCCTGCCCAACCTGTGAGTCACGGTAACCCCAGATCTTTCCCTGTAGAACTGCTACCTAAATTCTTTTTTCTCCTTCTATGTTTGTGCAATTCATTATTTCTGCCTCAATACAGTACTTTGTACCTGTCACTGTCAAATAGCATACAGTTATTTTTCAAACATAGCTCCAATTTATCAACATAATTTTATACTCTCAGCTTCCTGTCATCTGCAAATATAATAATCACATTTTATTTCATTGTCCAATTTGTTAATGAAAACACTACATAAGCCTGAACTCAGGACAGACTGATCAAAACCCTATCCAGTGGCTCCCTCAACTTTGACAGTAAGTCAAAGTATTTTCCTTTTCAGCATAGCTCTCTAGCTAACTAAAGTAGTATCTGTCTCCTTAGCTTATACACAAGGATATTATCCCAGAGAGAATCAAATCTCTTTCTGGAGTCAGGTTACATGACACCTATTTCTCTTCCTTCATGTGCGAGGCCTGGTAGTTGATTTTAGTAGGAAAATAGCTTGATTAAGATTGCATGTACTCGATAAATTCATACTGTTACTCATCTGCAGACCTACTGATTTTTTTTTACTATTTTTCCAAAATGGACATGAATCTGTTTTTTAACTCATAAACCGTCCCTTTTCTAGGGCTGTTCACTGTGTTTGTCCTCCTCTGGTACTCCCCTCTCATCCTTCCCAAGGCCAACTCTGGGATTTCGTCATTTAGGTCTTTTAGTGCCCTACGCTGAAATTCATGAGCTCCATCTAGTCTGAAAGCATTTTATTTGTCTAGGTGCTTTCTAAGTGTGTACTACAGAGGTTTCAGCAGCTGTGACAATGTCTGCTGCATTTCACTCTGTCTATAATAAGCAGGGCACTATATCGGTGACAACAGAGAAACCACTGGAAGTTGCTCTTGTGTTAAAACTCAGCTCTCTGAATTTCTACAATCAGCCACAAAGACTGAAGCAAGAAGACATTTCCCAAATATCTTTGGATATTTAAAATTTTAAAAATAATTTTAATTTCTCCCTTCAAATGGCTTACAGTTCTTTGATTTCTGTTTTTGTTTGTTCTTTGAAAAAAGTGTATATAAACCTACTCTTGACAGTTGGCATTCTGACGAATGCTAGAGAAGAGAAAGGGAGAAGCCAGTTGCAATTCTTGCTACTGCATCAACACATCTGTTCATGTAGGAGGTTACAACACCAAAGCAATCTCATGTTCTTTTGTAACTACTATAATTTTATTGAAGGGATTTTTTCATAACTTTAATGTGATTCCTGACGTTCACATCACTGTTGCTCCCAGGCTGCTGAATGTATCTGCTCCGCTTACTTACACCTTGAAGGAGAGCAGATGGCTTGCTGGAAGTTACCTCCGATCACAACATAAAGTAGTAGGTTACCACACGTGTTGAGTGCAGCCAGGGGCCTACAAATGATATAGGCAGAGTGGATTTGCTTCTCCATGAGACAGTCAACCGGACAAAATCACAGGTCAATCGAACCACCCAGAAGACATGGAAGGGGAGGAAGCACACATAAAAGACAACTACAGTAATGATGGCAAGTCTATGGGCCTTCTTTTTGTAGCAAGCATGCATGCGGGGTCCCGTAGCCAAGGTATAAATAATGAGCGTGTAGCACAGCGTCACTACCTGAAAGGGCAAGAAGAAGGCCAGGCCAGTCAGAAGCCAGTTATACCACCTGATGGTGTTGAGGTTTTCAGAGCTGATGAGGTCAAGGTATAAAATTCTGTTTTGCTCCACTTCTGAGGAGATCAAGAACTTTGCAGGAGTGACAGTTGCCAGTGAGATCACCCAGACTATAGAGCAATCCACTATGGTCTACCATTTCTTCTGGGCGTGCAAGAATTTCATAGGGTGGACAATCACCAAATACCAGAAGATGCTGAAGCAGGTGTGGAAGAGGATACTGCTGTACAAGTTAAAATGCAATCTGAAGTGGATGAACTTGCACATAAATTCATCAAAAATCCAGTGCTGCCCACTGGCATAGTAGTGTATCAGGAAGGGAAGGCTGGTTAAGTAGAGTAGGTCTGTGAGGGCCAAGTTCAGCATAATGATGGTTAGTGATGCTCTTCCAAGGTCTCATTTTGAAACTGTAAACACATGTTTCCTGGGAAGCCCAACAGGAAGATGATGCTGTACACAGGAGGGAGATACAAAATCTTGAGAATGGCTTCCACGTCAGTGCAGTTGGGGAGATCACTCTCAGTGTTTTGCCGGAGGGCAGACTTGGTTAAGTCTTCACATATATTCATGCTTTTTTCCTTAATGCTTAAGGAAGAGACAAATATTTATTATGCACTAATATATAAATTCAAATGAGTCAACCCATCTTGCTCTATGAGGACTTTTTATTGACAGACAAACCCTCTAGTAGTCAGGTCTTTCCCTTCAACTCCCTATCACAGTCACTATCAAAGGGCTCTTGTTGAATAAGAAAAAGCCTCGTTCTTTTGGTGAGAATTGATCCTGATCTAGTAGCTTTTTATTCACATCAATAGATAGATAGATAGATAGATAGAGAGACAGACAGACAGACTTTTTTTTTTTTTTCTGGGAAGGGTCTGCACAAGTGTTCTGTAACTTAAATGTAATGGGTTTCCAGCATCACAGTGTATCAGTTGTGCTCGGCAGTATGCAAAGTTCATCTTCTGCTTTTATCAAAGAGCAACTGGAGCATATGGAAAAACTGTTTGTCTTCAGCTATTCATCCAAAGAATAAAGGAGAATATCCATATTATTTTCGGTTTGTAAAAACTATTCACATCTTCTCCAAATTAACTGGAAAATAGTGCAGGCGATGAAATTATTTCATATTCTTTATGATACTGGAATTGATTAACATTTTTCTTGATCCTTCTTGAAAACAACAGATATAGGAATATTTAATTCTTTTAATTGATTAACATGACTAATATTGGAAGAAATAAGTTATGTTTAGCCTTGCCATTAACGGCACTCTAAATTTCTGTCCCTGTAAACATTTTAAATAGTTTTGCTTAAAGAGTAGATTCTTTTCTGAAAAGCCAAAATAAATTCATCCAGCTTTGCATAACAGCCACTCTCAAGATGCAATATGGGACTTGAGCTGTGTTTTTGAAATTAGAGAAAAGAGGAGTTGAATACATGCTCCACCCAGTAGAAAATACAGGGCCACTGAAGCTGCTAGCAAATAACCGCTAATGTTGCATCTAGCAAATGCACTTGTGTTTGTTAATACCTTCTTTCTTTTCCAATGGAGTAGCTGTTCTGATGGAAAAAAAGAAGAATAAACTTTCAGTATAATTATTTTCTGAGGGGTGCTACCTATTATGGGGCTTTGCCCCATCAAAAATTTCTGCCTCCTGGATTTGTTTAAATGCACCATACTGAATCATCTCTTCCATTTTTTGTATCACACTGATTTTTTTTTCCTTCCTTCCTTCACTTACTTGTGAAATCTCATAGAGCCAGACTTGCAAATTTTGTGAGGAAAATTAGTTGGAATATGTTTAAAACATTCTAGAAAATGTAGCTGGAGTTTGAGGAGAGACGTTAAACATTGCCATTTGTTTGCAGAGAGCCACACAGGTTCAAATCGCTTTTCATGGTTGGAAATAGAGGAGGAGACAGTCTGGATAAAGCTGTGTCTTGGGTGCAAGTGTGCAGCATTTGCCAAATTATCATTCCTATCCAACCCAACAGCGTGAGGAAGACAAGACAGTCTGTGAAATGTCAGTGTTGTCTGCTGCCTGGTATTTCATATGAGCAGAAGGATGCAGTTGGACTAGGGGAAAGAGGGTGATGTGCAGAGGAAAGCAGATTACAAGTCATGCAGTTATAGCATTATCCTCAAACAAACTTAGAGCCATCAGTTTGGTTAATATTTAACCAGCCAAAGAGTAAAGGCCCCATCCGGCAGTAGAGATCCCAGTGTGTTGTCTGCCCCTGGAAGCAGCCAGCACTGCACACACCTCCATGTTTACAGTGCACAAGCATTAAAAGAGCTGAAGGGCATATCTGGAGATTGCTTCATGCGGCAGGGCCCTGCCCTTGGTGGATTTGCGTAACTGATTTGGTCACCAGACCTTTTTCTGCACGTTCTCTCTTGGTATCTGCCTCCCTTCCGAGAACGTGAGTCTCTTGCAGGCCAGGCCACTGCAAAGCCGGTGCTGGCTAAGCAAATCCATAGTGGAGACAAGTGTTTCAGGAAAAGCCCATGGGTTTGGATCTACCTATGCAATGTAACAGGTTACCACAATAGCCACAGGAAGGCGACAGCAAGTCTTTGCTGTCGGCCTTATTATTTTGTTGTCTGAATTACAAATATAATTTAGACAATACTTAAGTCTAATTAAGCAACAGTTTGTACCGAGGCAGATTTTATCACACTAAGTAATTGGCTGTAATGGGGCTTCTGCAGCCAAGGCGGAGGGCAAATGATATATTCTGTAGACATATAATGAACTTTAAATAAATTATCCAAGAGCAGAACTCATAATAAAAGGGAACTAGATTATTGAAATAGAAATCCTCTTTCAGTCTTAATGGTGGAGTCACTGCTCTATTATATAGTGTGCTTTACTGTAACCAATTGATTGGAGTCACTTTAAAAAATGCTGTGATTGCTTGTCTTTAATTGCAGTCACGTATAAGGGAAACTTGTCTACTTCTGCATTGTGATAATTTAATTAGAGCCTGCTGGAAATAAAAGCCAAATGGCTGCATCCAAGGCAAAGTAACCTAATGCCTGTAATTGGACTATATTTCACACAGATGTGTTGCTGAGTAAATTAAGTAGGATTTGGCTTGCAGTGTTTGACTCTTCCACTGGCTCAGACTTAAGAAACACAAATGATATATTTGAGAATGAAGATGTGAGCCCTCCTCCCCTTACACTTTATCATTCAGTGAAGTATCTCCATGCAGAAAGAGTTTGTGAATTTCAGTATTCAGTGCATTGCAGATAAGTCTTATTTGTTCTATGCTTTCACCATCTTTTAACCCTTTGCTCCTCCTTCCCCACTTCAGCGTGCCTCCAAATTGAGACCTTTAAAAGCAAATATGCATTTTACCTGCATACCCTTTGTGATCTCCCCTGTCCTCTTCATAGCTGGAGCCTAAAATATCCCTCTCCAGAGTGGTGCTGCGCCATGGGGCAAGCGTGGTGCCCACCCTCGGCAAGGGCTCCGAGTCGAATCCCCGCAGCGGGGCCGCGCGGCTGGCCGTCCCTGTCCTGCCCAGCCTCCACGGCCGGCATGGGCTGCAGGTACGAGCCCTGTGTTCCTCACCAGGTCGGCTGGGACTGCCCGTAACCTGCGTGGTTCGGTGGCAGGGGGTTGTTTGGGGCATTTCCAGCCTTGCCGAGAGAGGCGGTAAAGGTGCACGTGGAAGCAGTGCCCAAATGAAGAAACACTGAGAGTGGAGAGCAGGCCCAAAGGAGCCCTCTGCTCCCCAGCTGGGAGCTCCCTTTGCGGGGGGACCCATGGGAAGTCCAGAGGCACAAGGTTGAGCACTTGGGGAGGAGCAAGGTCGGTTTCCTCCCATGGGAAGTCCAGAGGCACAAGGTTGAGCACTTTAGGATGAGCAAGGCCTGTCATACAGGCAGTGTTTCTTTTACTTGCTTTGCATGCTGAGCTGCGAGGAGCAGAGATCTGCTCAGAGATGCTGCTCTAAACATGGCAGGGGGACAAATAGTCAAAGATTGCATGGAGTGACTTGGCTTTTTGGTGTGCATATGACACAATAGAGACTTCCTATAGAGTCAGGATTTACACCTTTTGCTTAATCTTCTCTCCCCCTTGCCTTAGTTTTTGATTTGTGGGCTAACTGTCCTTGGTTTGCTGCCAGGTTGTTTCAATGCATTGATTGTTTCTCTATTTTCATGCTTCTCTTTTCCTGTGAAGAAGAAAAAGCATAAGCACTCCAGATTTGATTTTAAATTAAATATTTGCAAACTTATGTGAACAGGTATGGAAGTTATTATCTTGAGAAGGAAATATTTAGAATGGACTGAAAAGAACTTGGATTTTTTTCCAACACTGAATTTAATTTTGCATTTAGAAATATTGCTCATTTGCAGCTATTATTTACTTTCTAATGATAATAAGAGATGTGAACCTGGAAACACAAGCAATTATATACTGCAAAATGTAATGATGAATCAGGTTCAAATTATTTAGCAAATATAACTTTTAAAATCATTGCATAACTGTCCTGTTTTTTTTTATCTCTATATGAAGCTTTCAATATTGGCCATCTTCACATGAATGAATTGGAGCTTACTAGCCATGCATAATTTGTTCTCCTTGACTCTTTCTGGTATATGTTTAATCTACATTTAGCTTTAATGAAACCGTTCATTTAGATTTCAAAAATGAACAAATTCAGAAATAAGGTGACAATGATCTACACAACCCCAAACGTGTTGCACAGTATAGAAAGAGCTGAAACCATTTTTGCTATGAAACCAGCCACTGCATAGTAATAATTTCATTACGACACATCATAGAAAGATCTTGCAAATTTGTTTTGCCAGGTGTATGGGAAGCCACGGAGGAGTCATGTGAAGGTGTAAGTTCTTCAGCCATCACAGTACATCTCAACATATAGATGAAGAACTTTATGCATTTTTTTAAGAAGTTCCTGTTAATGTATAATGATTTTGAAAATCTGTGAGAAATTGGAAAAGGGCTTTAGGAACGAGCACATTCTGACAGATGTGTTATGATATGTCTTGAGAGATGTATGAGTTTTTAGAGTTTCACCCTGTTAGTTCCTTTAAGAGTAGATTTAAACATGACATGGTGATTGCCATGATTACATCCCTGGGAAGAGACTTCTGGCATAAACCGAGCTGGAGTTCAACTTCAATCTGGACTAGAAGGGAAGCACAAATATTTCTCAGTGAAGGTGAGTAAAAGAAATTCTCTTAGTAATATGGAAGATTCTTCAACTTTTTCAGTTGTTAATCAACATCAACCATCTTCTGAGTAAATACTGGTGCAGTTGCAGAGCAATATGAGATGATGTTGTCATGCAACTTCAGAGCGGAGATGGCTGTTTTTAAAGGCCAGAAGGACCATTAGAAAGCCCATTCTTGCACGGCCATAGAATTTTCCTCAGAATTTCTAAAAGCTATTGGTTAGAAGTTTTTTTTGTAATAAAAGAAATCTTGATTTGAAGAGCTAGAGAATCATTTTCTTCTTTTGATGCTGAATATGCATCACGCCCAAAGTTAAAATCATGTGCCTATATTTTTATTTGATTCTGTCTAACTCGTGCTTCCAGACTTTCATCCCTTTTATGCATTTCAGGTATTCCCAGAGTGGATGCACAAATTGGTTCTACCAGAGCTATAAGACATTGCTGAGTGCTGAAGGCAGCGAATTCTGCACATGTGGTTATCCTGAGCCCCAAGCTACTTCTGTAGCAGCCAGGGAACCTGTTCTGATTTTTGCACTCTCTGACCTTTGATCAGTGGAACTTTGACTTAAACATTAAGTGAAGACTGTGGACTCTCTTTGTCCTATCAAGGAGAGGGTAGAAAGGAGAGAAGCTCGCTGTATCCCTTTTCTCTTCAAAAATGTAGGAACAGAGAAAATTTTCCTTTCTTGTCTCAGCTGCCATGATGGAAAGAGGGGGAGATGAATGTATCCCCTATGCTTGGAAATGAGGATGAGAAAGGCAGAGGTACTGCAATGAATGGAGTTGAAAGAACACAAAATCTCATTCTGCTACTGCATCAGCAACAGCTAGCAATGAATCATTCTGCCCACTAATAGCAGTAGTGCAGTGAAGCCATGTAGCAGTGCAACATCTGCCATGCAACGTCAGAGAGGAAGGCCTCCATAGCATAGGTCTTGACAATGTCCTTCTAGATTTTCAGGCCAGACCAGACTGCACTACGTTGTTTACATCTTGCATCCAAATTATGCTCAAATTTAGATGTTCTTTAATGTGTATTTTGACATGAATGCCGCATGACCCTTTGTGTAATTTGCCTATACACAGTACTGAACCATTTTACTCCAGAGCAAAGAATATTAGTGTTTGAAATTGTTCTGACTCTACCATGATTTTTTTGGTCCCATGCAACTGAATACTGTAAAAGTGCTAGCTATGTATTTTTGCCAGGCTTTATATTGACAGAGATGAGATTTTGACAAGTTTTGTGGGCAATTCAGTATCAAGAGGAGCTAGATACTCAGTGCCATGGATTCCTTTGATAAATCTCTTCATCCCACCTCCCTGGCCACATGCTTCCCTCCTCCCATGTTGCTCTCCTTAGCTTTCCCAACAGAGAGTTTTTGTATTTGTAATGAAAACACTGAAACATATTAATTGACTGGGTCATCAAGCTAGTTTAAACATGCACACACGCACACATTTTTCAATTGCACCTACAGTTTTCCTCTGGGAAAACTATTTCCTTTTACTGCACAAAACTCCATATTGAAGCTGAGCTCTGCTGCAGACCATTGCTTAGTGATTTTGCTGCCAACAAGACACCCTACTCATTCTTCCGGCCATTCATTCCCCTTTCCTGCACTGAGCACTTCCTTCCTGTGCTCGATGCACAATTCAGACTGCTCAAATGGGATGCCAGTACCCCAATGTTTCTGTTGGTGCCCCATGCCTGCCCTCAGGGGAGTAAATGCGCTTAAGGAACCAGGATAGTAGGGTGAATGCACACCCTTCCATGCACGATGAAGCCTTGCCAGTCAGTCAAACAATATTCCAAAGTTGTGTGCTTGTACCTAAGTTGTTTTCCCAGCATGCTTTGTAATCATTCACTGAAATGAAAAAAAAAAAAAAAGAAGACCAAAAATACCAAAAAATAGGATATGACATCTTTGGAATGTTTTATTTATAACTCTTTCATTTTTTTAAAAGTTCAGTGGGATTGTGGTACTATGACAGATTAGTAAACTGGTGCTGTTCATATCTATTTCAGAGCTGGGTTGTGGAATATATCACACTTAGGGGCTGACTGCCTGTATCTTAACTGCAAGTTCATGTCTCAGTTTTATTTTCTGTTTCATTTCAGCCTTGAAGAGCTTGATGTTTGTAAAATCTGTCTCTGATGTGCTAGCAAGAAAATTTTTCTTTTTCCTTGTTTGTACTGCACACTGCTGACGATTGCTCTCATCTTTCACGACGCCTGTTCTTCCAAGGCTGTGTATTGCTCACAGATCTTTTTATGCAACTTGGCCGAGTTTTTGAAAGTTGTTTCCTCAGACTCTTCCCCTTTATTGGGTCAGTGGTACATGTTATTCAGATGTCCAGTTCTTTCTAATTAGGGGTGGACCCTACTGCTTCCTTCAGCGGCAGAGGTTCCATTCAGGCAGAGCAAGTGCAGTGCATGTATGCAGGGACAGAGATGGTGGCCAGCAGAGGGGCAGGGAACCAAAACTGACTGGCAACTGAGGCAAAAACAAGAAAAAGTTACACTTGAGGGATGATAAAAGCTAAAAGAGGGATTGGCTTTGCCCTTATGCCTCTTGGCTAGAAGACATGAAAACATTATTTCATATGGCATGCTTGTCTAGCACTGACCCTAGCTGCCCATGCAGTAAGCCTGCACAGCAGAAGAGTAAACGTTGCTTCAGACCTAGCTATGATGGCAACCTCTTACGAACCGTCAACTTTTTCTCCACAAACACAATCAGAGAGTGGGGCAGTCCACCCTGAGACACTGCACAGGTCCATTCTTGAAGATTTCAAGACCTAACTTGATCAAGCTCCAACCGACCTGGTCTAAGCTCAGAGCTGACTCTGCTCTGAGCAGCAAGTTGAACTACAGGCCTCCTGAGGTCTCCTCCAACCTGAATGATCCTCGTATCTGAAGATCTGATGAAGTTTACAAACCACAAAAATCAAGGGTAAGACTGAAAATACAACATTTTGAGAGCAACAAATTATCCAAGTTATCTTACTGCTTGGCCAATCCCTACCCACAACTGGACAGTCATGTTTACCAACAGATTCAGCTGTCTTGTCTCTGCTTCCCGGTCTTGAAGCTGTTAGCTGAAATACCTTATTTTTCACATTTTCTGTTTTATTAGTCCACAAGACAGCCCAGTCCTTTATATTCCTTTTCTATATTTAGGATTTGGATACAGAAGCATGGAGGTGTGCTTACTAGGCCGCTCATGGTATTCGCATGCAGAAAGCAGACTGAATTTAAACAGAAATTTATGTCATGAAATTACTCATTTGAGTTTACTGGTGGCTGAAATTTTTTAACTTAATTTCTGATAATCGGAAATTCTCAAGCTCCTGTTTACCCAGAATGGTTTCTTTAAGGTCTGAACTATGTTGATTTATTGTGGCACATGTCTAGCATCACACAAAAGACCTAACAAGGAAGATTTACAGTCACCTTTGAGATCTGAATTCACAAGTTAGGTAGTAACTTGCTTTCTGTATTAAAATGCTTCACCACCCAAATTATGAATTAGGTTATATTCACAGTCTGGATTCACGCCCCAGGTAGACTCTTCCTTAAAATGAATAAGGACTTTTAGTGCATTCATTATTTATCTAATTTCTGGAGGGTTTCTACCTTATTTATTCATCGATTTTGAGTTGCCAGTGGCATCGATTTATTTATACTTGCCCTGGCTTTGGTATTAAGAGTACTGGCATTTCATTCATAGTATTTGGCATTTCATTTCATTCATCTAAAACTTTAGATACCAATATTATATTATATTTTTAAAGCACTAATTTTGTACAAATACAGAATCTCATTCCTTTTAATTAACAGTGTAAGCCAAAGACCTTAGAGCAGACGTGTTTAGAATCTATCAGCACATCCTGTCTTTAAAAACTAGAACACAGCCAGCCAGCTAACTATATATCAACTATATAGGCACTTGTTTGTCAACAGTAGATGTCACTCTTGTCTAACATACAGAATTTTTTCTTTCACCGGACAAAGGCTCTTTTATATAAGTGTGAAAAACAAATTAAAAATAAAATAAAATAAAATAAAATAAAATAAAATAAAATAAAATAAAATAGAGTCTGCTGGTCAGAATTGCTGCTGAGTTAGAACTTTATTTTCAGACAAAGCATGCCTACACAGAAAAAGTGTATTATTTATTTTGGACCTTGTCCTGAGTCCCTGCTGGAAGGTGCATTTCTTTTTTCTTTTTTCTTTTTTTTTTTGGTACAGAGTACTTTTTGGCACACTGCTTTTCAAATGTGTGTTAGGAGAAAACTGAGATCTGCAGTACTGCCTGTCTTGTCAAAAACATGACATTTTGATACATAAACCAGTGGGAAATGAAAGGGAAATACAGGTGGCGAAAGGCCGAGGAGAGTTTCTGTTGGCTTGGCTATGCATGGTATGTGTGAAGACGTGGGATCTGAACAATAATGGAGCAAACCAAAACTGCTTCACCAGCTGTGAGAGGGGTATAATGTTAATTAACAAGCAACGGTGTGCCAGCCTGGGTGGCGCTGGCAAACTCTGCCTTCCTCCCTGCTTAACATGGAGCAGTAGCGTAGCCGCCTCACTGCAGTTATCCTCAGAGCACCAAGGGCTGCACCCTCATGTTACCATCACAAGACCTCAAAGTCATTCCT
>NW_010584776.1:125123-137570 GCF_000705375.1 Tinamus guttatus | reverse complement strand
CCCTCCACCTGCTGGCAACGCTCCTTCTCATGCAGGCCAGGATCTCATCGGCCTTCTCAGCCACGAGAAGTCTGCCCCTCTTCCCCACTAACATCTGCTGATGTGGCCTGTGTCTGCACTCATCATTTAATGCAATTGGACCTGCTGGGCATTGCGCTTGGCAGCTCACATTCGTCTACAGCAGGGCCTGCTGCTCCGACTCACCCCTGAAACCACTGCTGCCGCTAAGGAAAGTGCCCGATGCTTCAGGTGGCACCAACATGTAGGCAGGTTTTAGGCACTGTCACTTTTGGGGCTTCTTGTGTATAATTCAGAAAAGTAGAGTGCTCTTGGAGAGCACATCAGATGGAGAACAAGGAAATCCAAACTTCTGACTTCTCATTATTTCAAAATCTGCTTTTTTTTTTTTCCCCATAATAGCTATATTAACTTCAAGGTCCTGGATTCAATACAGTTGAGACTGGCAACAGGAATATTACTCCTGCAGTTTCAATATTGATGGCATTTTCTTGGCTCCCTAGCAAGAGAAAAAATACTATATATATATATGTTGTTGGTAGTTTTGTATAAATAGTTACCAGCCTTTATCTGAAAACCAATTGTACTTGAGCAGCATTTGGAATAGCATTTTACATTAGCTAAGGCTGTAAGTAGTATCACCTAATATAATCATTCTTCCAAAAATAATACTCCATGTGCTTGGCTCTTTCTCTCTCTCTTTCTCTTTTTCTCTCTCTCTCTTTCTCTCTTTTTCCCTTCTCCTTTCTCCCCTTCTCCCTTTCTCTCTTTCTCTCTTTCTCTCTCTCTCTCTCTCTCTCCCTCTTTCTTTCTCTTTCTTTCTCGCTTTCTCTAAACAAATCTTCATCAAAATGGAGTTTTTTTCATTTTTCCATTTAGCAAAGTGAATTTTAGAAGACTTAAGAAAAAACAATTTGACCTATCTCAGGTAAAGCAAGCACACAGGTTTAAGCACACATGTAAATTAGACTAATGTTCCCATAGCATAGATCAGACCAATTTATTTTTTCTTTATAGATGAATGAACTTTTTAGAAGTTCCTACTTAAAATGCAAACAATCATGATGGAAGAAGTGTTTTTAAGTCACAATACTACCGCCCATTTTTACCCAGAGATTACCCAGACACAGACAAATCCATAGTAGTTTGGATCCATATTCATGGCTGTCTATTCTTTTAGCAATGGGTATATTCTAGCACTGGGCCTCTTACAGCTATTTTCACCTGTTTCTCTCCTGTATTCTTATCAATGGCAAAGAAATGTATTGGCTGCTGTAACTGTAGTCACTCCTTTTCTTTCTGCCATAATGCCACAGATCAAAGTTTGAGTTGCAAATGTGAACTACGAGTTGCTGAAATATGCAGATTCATACTCTTTTTCTCTTTTGTAATTTCTAGAAACTTTACAGATTTTAATTTTGTTTCTGAGCCCAGATATATCAAAAGCTGTTTATGTTACAAAGTGCCAGAATACACAGATGGCATGCATTTAACTGAGTAGATTTTTACTATTGGCTATGCAGGTTTCATGCAATCAATCTGACATCTTTCCTAAGCATCATTAATTCTTTTAACTCTTCTTTAAGGTAAATAGGTGTGTGGCCAAATCCTTCTGGCTCTGCTCCTATGAATTAATTTCATGTGGCTGCTACACTATGCAGAGAATAACGTTTTGTCCATGATGTTAAATCTATTCTTTCATTTGAATGTCTCTTGAAATGTGTAGTAAATTTAATATTTCTGGTAGCTGCTAATACTGCATCTATATCATAGACCAGGTTATACCTTTTCTTGTTTTTTTTTTAAAAAAACTAGTATCTCCTCAAATATAAAAGAAAGCGGAAGAAGGAAGAAACACACCTCTTCATGTGTGATCTTTGGCTAGAATATATTTGTTGATGCAGAATACAGATCTTAACCGACATTAAATTATTCTTCAGAAATAGAATTAGAGAGTGTGCTTATGAAAGATAGATGATTTTAATAATGGTTTGCTAGGCTTTAGATATATTAACAATAATAAACTCTACCTATGCCAGGGCTGTAGAAAGCTACGTAGACCATGAGACTATTTAATGCAATAAAAGAGAGCCAGGGTAATCCTCAGTGCTGAGACCAAGTAGCAAGCACCAGCCAGACCCAAGCCCCATAGCTGTTTTCCCTGGGACTTCCCCCTCCCTTCTCCCTTTTCTTTTGGGTGCTTAGACTCAGCACTTGAGAGTGAGGAAGAAATCTTATCCACAGCATGAAAGTTCAGGTCAGAGCTACTTTGAGTTCCAGGGGAAATCCCTAGGCTAACCTCTCTACTTTTGCCTACCATCTACCCCAGCAGAAGGATTATAGATCTTAAAATTTTAACTTTGCTCTATTTATGGTGATCTCCTTGCTTACCTTTTGTTACTCCACAGCTGTCTGTCATAGAGCCCCTGCCAGGCAGGGACAGCCTTGCAGCAAGGCTCTAAGGGATCATTGGGAGAATTAAATAAGACCTTCTGCTCTGCCCTGTGGTGAAAACACCTTGTAGTTAAGTATAATTCCAAAATGCCTTGGGTGTATTATATTGATCATAATTTATATATGTTTCAGTTATGGCCTGAGAGCCTAGTAAGCATTATTACCTTGTTGTCTGACAGTAATTCGCTCCTTATTTTGTTACAGATAATTCTTCTCCTGATCACTGCCATGCAGCCCTTTCTATTATAAAGAACTCACAAAGTACACATAAAGGGTTGTTTGTTTGTTTGTGTGACTGCTACCTTGAGGCCTTTCTTCTCTTGTGCTTATTGCCCATCATTAAAGCTTGCCCTCCCTCCCCTGAGTCTCATTTCTAGATAAGCCCTGTGGCCCCAGGAGACATTTTGCATAGTTTAAAAATTAGCACTCAGTCTGCAGATGGGAGGATTGCCAGTCAGTCAAGCAACACTGGAAATGATTGCTCTTTTGTTCTCCCTGGCTCACTATGCCATCTTCCAAAAGCAAATTATATGCCTCGATTTCTAATGCTTTCCCTATTCCTGCCTTACTGCCCTAATCTCTCTATTGAATTTTATTCTTTGTTTTGCAGGGCATTCCCCTGCTACAATTAGATAGAACCTCAATTGTCCTAGTGCGCTTTCTCTTTGGGGAGTTTGGGTAATTTTTGTTAGTTTGTTTTTTAAATAATGGGAATAGGGCAAGGACTAAAGAAACTTAGAGATGGATAGAAGGAAGTAAGGAGGTGAAAGCAGCGACAAAGAGACTGATGGGTCTTTGAGGAAGAAGATGATTTCCAAGCAGGGCCCAGAAGTCAACTGAGCTGGAGTTGTTTACCACAGGCCATTTACCTCACTGCTGTCCAGGGTGAGCTAAAGAAGAAGTCCAGGAGGTTCGTCAGCTTTCTGCTCCCTTCGCTTTGCTTGCTGCACCTATAAATTGGTTTAATCCTTAAAAAAAAAAAAAAAAAGTCTTTTTCTGTTGTCTAGTGGTCACTGTGAACAGAAACAGCATCAGTAGGGGACACTTCAAGTTTACGTATTATATTTTTAATCAGTGTTTCTTATAATATGAGGCTTGCAACTATAGGCATGCTTTCTGTGTCACAAATCCATCCCTTGGGCTATGTATAATTCCTCATATTATGGCTGACATTGGGCATTTACGTTAGAGTTCTCAGTATTGATTTGCAGGCTGCAATGACTTTCTTGGCTTTAGTGTTTTTGCTGTCCAGATGGCTGCTGTCAAAGAAGAAACAGGTGGCATCATTGATGTGTGGTTTGTCTGTAAATTTCTTTTTTAAAAAAAGAGTAAAACTAAAAATGCTCTTAAACTTGATGGTCTTTATTATTAAAAAGCCATTTTGATTATTTGCATTAATCTCTGTGGGAATTGGGGTGGGCAAACCTTGAACAAGGCTGCATGCACTTTGAAGAAAACTATTTTATCTGGCTTGGATGTTCTTTCTCCAAACATCTGCCTCTGCCCTTTGGGACTTGACTTCCACCTCATGCAATTTTCTCTTTCTGCAAATTTGACCTTCTCTGGCATAGAGCATGCACAGCAGTGGCTTTGGCTGCCCCAGCAGAGAAGGCATCGAGGGAAGCAAGTGAGGAGAGGAGCCCTAAGAGCTGTTTGGGCGCTCAGGTACTGCAGGGCCCAGTCATCTGCAGTCTGACATATTTATTTAAATAGTTCTCATGAAATCTCTCCACTAGATGGTAGTAGGGCAACACATTTATCTTGCAGGTTTTCTCAGGGATGATAAGCATACTACAGTGCCCTTGCATATGGAGGAACTAAATGGTCAGGCTTTTTTGAATGCAAGAAATTTTTGTCAAAAACTGTTAAAACTTCAAGGTGAATACTTAAAATTTAGCAGTGGTGAGAAAACAGACAATCTATGCAACCTTGGCTGGCTTTTTCCATCTATAATGCCATCTTCAGTTGCACAAAACGTTTTTTTTTTTGTATTTTTGTTTTCATTTGTGCTCTAGGGGTACGTGTGATGTAGAATACAGAAGGCAAATCATAAGGATTATTTTAAAGCCAGATCTTGCTACAATATCTTCTCCCAATGTTATCATTTAATGGAAAAATTAATTAATTTCCTTCTCCTCTTCAACACATACGCTATTTCTTGCAGAATATGGCATCCAAAGCAAAGTAAAACTAATCCATTGCCAGTAACTTAGTGCTGTCAATAGCAGCCATCAGCTCAGTAAATGATAGTGCAAAAGAATTTCATAACATTCATATGTCTTACTGACAATTATATTTTTTATATCTTGGATTTTACAACTTTGGAATTTTTGTCAAGCAGTATAGATGAGTGAAAGTATATATAGATAAGTGAATCTATTTGGTCATAGTTGTACCAGTATTCTTACGTCCTATAGCAAGTATAACATCTTATCCCATGGGCAGTGTTGTTAAAATCTCAGGTTTAGATGTAAGATCGCGTGAGACTGGTTGGATTTTGCTGCTCTGCTCCAAGGCAAGCAGAATGGCATTAAGGTTTGCTAGAATTTTGTCAACCAAAATCCCGGTAGTGTAAGAAAGGAGAAGACCTCTCAGGCTGCACTGGAGGCCCCGTCAGCTCATCAGGTGAGCACAAAGTGTCTAGAAAAAAGAAAAAAAAAAAGGAAAGGAGAGATCAAATGAATGGCACACTGGCCAGACTATCATACCTCTCAGACATTTAAAATCCAAGAATCGTTGAAATTTGGGGAAGAAAAATTTGCAGACTTGCTACAAACCGGTATTAATAATTTGCATTTAAAAATAGGGCTGCATCTTGAATGTTTACTTGCTACTTTTGTATCCTCTTCATTTTATTTGTTTGATTCACATATATGTTAATGTATCTGTCTACATTTTCTCTACATGTGACTGGAGAATTCAAAGCATTCTCATCACTGTAATATCTTCTTGAACGTTAGAAGGGACAAAAAAAAAGAGAAAAAAAGAAAAAAACACGATACACTTTTCACATTATTTATTTGTAAAGTCTTTATTGGACATTAGTATTGCAATAATGTGTCACACTCCTCCAGGAGCTCCATGTTGACAATATCGATCTGTGGCCAAAATGTATGTAAGACATTTTTAGTGCATTTGTAACAAAAAGAACCGGAATTTTCATAGAGGTTGTTCTCTTAATGTACAAATTTCAGACAAATTTCAGAAACGGTACTTAAAGGAAGAGAGTTTGAGTTAGTTCCAGCAACATTAAAAACAATAAAGCAAGATTTTTTTTTTCTGGTATCATTTTTACGACTCTAAAGAGTCTTTCTGCCTACTAACAGCTCTTTACTTTCTAATGAACCTATGACTGACAGAAAGTTGAGCTTTTCTTTCCTCCCACTAATACCGCCATTGTATGTGTCTTGTTAACCAGCATTGTGTATCAGTCACAAGCTGACTCCTTTGTGTCTTTGTAAAGTATCAATTTAGTCAGCATTATCTATGGGGAAACAATGGCCCTGGTAAACGTGAACACAAAACCCTGTGAGGTTATAAGCCCTAAAAAACCTGCTTCAGCCAGGAGCCCTGGAGCCCGCGAGGTGGCCGGGCTCAGAGATGGCTCCTCCTCTGCCCCCAGCTGCCGAGGGGTCCAGGGGACCGAATGGGCAGGTAGGCGCCAGGGAGCAGCCAGGGCTGGTGGCCAGGTGCAGTGGTGGCCATGCACAGTGTGGCCATCCACGGCAGAGAAGGAGCTAGGAGCTCAGGGAACCTCGCTCCTGGATGCTGGTTGGCTTGCTTGGCTGGAAGGAAGCTGCCTGGTGCGGGCCTGCCCACCGAGGTACTTTCTACTGAGGCCTTTTGACTGTATGGATACTTCACAGAGTGACACATTCACAGGGTCTGTCTTCATTTTGCCAAATCAATCTTTGCCAATGGCAATCGCATCCCTTTAAAACACAAAATCAAGCCCTTTGGCGTAGGCAGGGCACTGCAGCTCAGCTGCGGACAGGGCTCCTCGTGCTTGGAGGTCCACAGTAGCTCCCTGCTGCTCTCTGGGGAGTCCAACAAGGGAAGGTTGGACCAACTTACGTCTCTCCTTTCATGTTTTCCTGCCCAATGACAGGCAGCAGAAACACCCAGCCCCTGTTAGGACTGGCAGTGGGGAGGGCAGCAGTGCTGTAGGGGTTCTGTGTCTTTGCATGAAATTGTCCCTTTGTTAGTCCAAAATAGCTCCAATTTGGCAACTTTCCAAGCATGCAGTGAAAGACGTCTGTTTGAGACGGTGCTTAGATGGAGGACTGAAAGAGAGGTGCCTGGCTGGCTAGGCTCCCTCTGAAATGCTTAATGTAATGGCGCTGGGATTTTATTGCTTTATTAATGAGGTGCGAGGGTGCCTGGAGCACTGGAAAAACATCTTCGGAAAATTATCACTTACAAATCTGGTGTTCTGGATGCCTTTCCAGTTATGCTTCTTTTGCCTGTAGAGTCTTCCTGGGAGGGAGGACATAAATAACGGGGAGCAGCGGTAGCTCCTTCACCTCGCCAGGGCCCCGGGCGCCCCGCTCCGCACGGACGGGGCGGCAGCAGCCGCGCGGGGCCGGGCTGCGGTCACCGCGGCGGCCCTTGACTCCACGCCAAGGCTCAGGGGCCGGCGGGGATTAAGACGACGGCGCTCTGCTTTGCATAATAGTATTTGGAGCTGACGTGGAACAGCCTTCGCTGTTTTACGGCCGTAATTTCTATATCTCTATTAATGAGCGAGCAGCTCACTCCTCCGGTGGTCCGTGTGAAGCATCTCTACCTTTCCCTAAGCCTGCTCCTGTTGCCATACCTTTGCGGTGTGTTTTTCCTTCTCCATCCTCAGCTCTCACTATCTCTATTTTAATCACGCCCTCCCCTCCTGATCCTAGACACCGGGGTGAGGGGAGGCGGGTGAAAGGAGGGGTCGGTCGGCTTATGCCGTTATTTATTTATTTATTTATTTATTTATAACTGCTGTGCTTTAAACTGGTGGAAAAGCTTCCCGTTGCTACGCGACTTTTCCCCTACGCCCTTGCCGCAGCCCGGTTGCCATAGAGCCGCCAGCCTGCGCTATCAAGTAGCAGCGAGCAGGCATTACTCACTGGAAAAGGGGGGAAAAATGAGGAGGGAAAAAGGAGAGAGAAAAGGGAAAAACGGGGCTGCCCGGGCAAAGCAAACATTTTCTTGATTTTGGGGCATATGTGGTGACCCAGCCGGGGAGAGGAGCGCAGTGCGTGCCGTGGGTTGCCGCGCGTCCGGCTCCCCGCGCGCGCGGCGGCAGGAGCGGGTGCAGGTGCTGACTCACGAGGCCGGTGACGGTGACGCCGCTCAGGGCAGCGCCCCGGAGCTGAGGACACCCGTGCTGAGAACCTGGGAGACGGCGGCGGCCCCTTGGCGGCCCCTCCACAGCGCTGCAAATGCGAACGTCTTGCATTAGGAACCTGGTGATACATTTAGACCTATTCCCGAGATATCTTTTAACAGCTGTTGCTACCTAAAACATGTGATGTGCGTGCTACCACCAAAGAAAGGATCTTTTCGCCCAGGAGAATACACACGGTCTAAAAATTAGCTTCTCCTTTTCAAATATGCACAAGCGAATATGTGTAAGGAACTCTATCTAAAGAAATAGAGTATTTTCAATTTTTTATGAAAAAAAAAATCCCCAGTGGCTTGGGGAAAGGTAATGTCAACCTTAAAACACACTCAGCAAAGCCAAGAATCTACCGTATTTCTGCTCTAAAATGGTGAGTTTTCTTGGCACCAGTCTGTTGAAGGCCATGAGTGTTTTAGGGTCTTCCGGAGTCTGGGGATACAGGGCAGGGGCGCTTTGATGAGCCAGGCCACCATATGAACTTAGTAATAATAATAATAACAACCACAACAATAATAATAATAGTATTTCACTTCTGTATCTTTGATTTCCAAAAGTGTGCCTACAAATCCAGCCATTAAAATGCTCCCTTAATAAAGGGCTGGTAGTCTAAGATTTCCTGTGTCAGAAAAGAAATCAAGTGAGTCAGATTTGGCAGGGAGAGGGGGTTTTACACCAAAAAATGCTGAATGCACTGCGCCAGTTTGACACAGGAGAGCTTCAGTTATTTTGTAATTTTAATTGTCATTAATTGCAACAAAAGCCTCCACCTAGGCTTGTCAGTATAAAGCCTCTCTTAACACATGAAGAACTTTTTCCCACATCCTGCAGTAGATAAGACACTGTGATAATAAATGCTGTGAGGAGCTAGACGCTGTGTCCTTAAATGCCCTCCTTTCATCCGGCCCAGCATTTCCTTATTGGAGCAAGTGCATCCAATACAGGCAGCTTGCCAGCTATTAAATGTTACACCTAACACCATGGAGCTAAATGGTACATTTTGTTTTCCTTTGTCCTTGAATAAGCCTTAGAGGAGCATGATCCACCACTCCTTGTCTTAAATCCCCTATTTATCTAGCCATCTGTATCCTTATTGGTACTTTGTATTCTCTTCATGCTATTCATTGTGTAGGAAAAGCAATTTTAAAAACACCTTTGCCAACTGTATGGAAAACTGGTCTCAAAATTCATTTATACTCTGATAAAGAATGCAAATCAAATATTCTGAAAAAAAAAAGGATTATTTCAAGAGATATCATTAGGATTTTATTTTATTTTATTTTTGGACAGTGACTTGAGGTCATTGTCCAAAGTCGTAACTGGGATTCTTGGTTCTGTGATCAGAAGCCAGACATCTCTGAGAAATATTTTGGTTTCAATAAATCAGCATTTTCTTATTAAAAAAAAAAGTCAAAAAAATCTTCTCAGCTTTACTTTCTGTTCTTATAAGGGAATTCAGGATTTGAGAATGGTCATGTTCAGTAAATTAAGAATTGAGGCTTGTGAAACAGACCTTTTTGTCCTGAAAATACTAATTCAAGGGAAAATATTGCCAGATTTATTACATGAAGACCCTCTCCTGATCATGGAATTAGGTGAATATCCTTGTTCTCACTTAGACTGCTTTAGTTCTAGGCTTCATTTATTCAGAAAGGAAATTACTGGAGTAAAGCTTAAATATTCAAATTAGAAACATTATTGCTTGTGTTCCTTTATGTTTGAAATGGTAATAGAACAAATTGAACATTAATCTAGAAGGACCAACGCATCTCTGTTTGCTTGGTTTTGACATCTGAATTGGGCACTGACTTCTGCATACTGAAAATATGCAGTGGTCGTTAAGCCAGTCTCTCATTTCCTCAAGCATTTGTGCACAGATTACAGCCACACATTATATTTTCATATGACTCATTAAAATGCTAATCGACAAAAGTAAGCTATCACAGCTCAGGAAGATCTACATCATAAAATGGGTCTGCATTCTGATACCTCTCTCATGGCCAGTGCAAAACAACCACCAAAATCCCCATCAACAGCTTCCTAAATTTATGGAAAATGTTTGCTTTGTGTCCTGCTACTCTCTCTGTACCTCGCTGTTTTGCCCTTCCATTTGCTACCTTTTTTCTCCCTCCCCACCTCCTGTTCTCAGGGCAAAATCACTGTATCGCTGCTAAGGCACTTCCTTGAAAGCTATTTTCTTTGCCACCTGATTCCTGTGCTTCATCTACCTGTTATAGTCCCCAAACATTTTTCTCTGCTCACATAAAACCCTGGACTATGTAATAAGGTTCTTCTCAAACTGACGATTCTGTACTGTTGATGACTTTAGGTAAGCAGTTTAGTGAGTGCATTACAGCATGAACTTTCTATTCCCATACCGAAAAAGTGATTATTTAGACCCATCAATATCTGTTTCCAATCCACCACCTCCATGCCTCTCAGTTGAAGATGCCCATGTAGAATTCTAACTCTTTCTTCTCTCTGTAGAGATTAAATGTAACAGGCCATGGCTTCAGAGATTAAAGTGTTCTTGTTGCTGTTGCCATGTTTTTGTCTCTTCCATCATCCTTTTTCTTTTCTTTTCTTTTTTTCTTTTTCTTAGCCTAATTCCCTGTTCTCCTGTAGATCTGTATTTCTGATTTTAGCCAGAGGCATAAAGTGCTTCTCAGACAGTCTCTCGAAACTACTCAGTCCATTCCTGCAATCGGCATGAACGTTCCAGTCTCATGGGACTCCTAGACTAGATAAAAGCCTACAAGGGCATCTACAAAGTGAAAAACTACAAAAAGGAAAAATAAAGTCAAGTTAGAATACAGCTCAGGCTGCCCTTTTCTTACTGTGGGTGAGAAAGTCCATCCTCTTCTCTCAGAAGCAAGGCCTCAATCCATTTTTCACTAAAGACAGTGGAATGTTTTTCCTGGAGTTCAGTGAGAACTGCATCAGTCCCCAGCACTCTTCTACAGCACTCTTCATTAAAGCAAGTACTTCTGTGTAGCTAGCATCACCAAACCATGACAATATCCCCAAAACACTACCCAGTTCCCAGGCTGAACAATTATCTGGCAATGTTTTGCATCTGAGGTTTTCATCAAGACTTTTATTAATTTATTAAGACTTTAAGAGTCCAGTTTATAGGGTTTTTTTTTCAGAATGTCATATGCACCTTGCTGTCCAGCTCTCATTAAACGAATTGAACTTTTAAATCAGGTCCATGCAGAAGGAAAAGCTTACCATACCTTTGAGGTATGATTCATACTTCATTTTATATTGAGTCTTGTAGTCCTAAGCCATGCTCTTGCCATCTTGTACCATCAGTGCAAGGTGAATCTCAGTTTTATTTTATCTGGCCTTTTATGATCTAGCTTTTTCTGTGGGATCCATTATTGGCGCAAATAATATTAAACAGCAGACATTGACTTTTAATACAGGAAATGTAACTAAGATTTATCCTCATGCCTCTAAGCATGGTGCTTCATAAATAGATCAGAAACTTTCCATATCCCTGAGCTTAGTGTTCACAGGCTCCAATATAGAAAGAAAAGCAGGATCCTAACTCTAAGTTAGGCTTTGGTAGAAGTTCAGCTACCTAAACATAAGCTGAGTCCTCTGAGGTTACGCAGAAGATGGAACATCAAGGGTTTCCAACACCCCTTGCCCTGGAAAACCCTATGAGGAGGCTTGCTGGTTCATTAAGAGCATCTCTGTTCACACATCACCCTGACCTAGGGTGTTAGGGCTTCCTCATGTGTCTGCATTGAAGCGGACTGTGAGAGACGATGCTGGAGGAGGCACGTGTGAATCCTCTGTCTGCAAGAAACTTTCAAAGGAAGAAGCCTGTGACATGGATGAAGGTGTCTTTGAGCAATAGCTCACAGATTTCAGGATGAAAAACCCAGGAGAGGAAATCCGTCTTTGAAAGCTTTCAGAAAAAAAGAAGTAAGCTCTCATTTTATATGTTTAACTGAAATACGTGAAGTAGAACATAGTTTCTTAAGGTTCACTACTGAGCTATCTCCAGACAGGAATTGATATTTCAGCAGGGCAGAATAGACACTTATAGAGGGTTGCCTCCCTCCACTTTCCCTCCAGTGATCATGGATAACACAGTTTTCAATGGAGGCATCTCATTTAGATGCCTAAAACTGGACACTATAAACTTTTCTACCTTTTTCTTATGTGCAGGAGATGACTTAGCTGTTGCATTAGAATTTGCAGGAGACCTAGGACAAATATCTGCTTTCTTTCAACAAACCAAAATGAGTCTTCAAGGAGAGGGAAGGAGGAGGTTCCTTCACCCATTCCCTCATGGAGGTCAGGCAGAAATGTTACAACGCAGTGGAGGATACAGACTGGAGTAATTGAGTATCTGGGCAACATTGTATAGTTTAAAGCTTTTTACTCTACAGTGCTTGCACAGCAGCTACCAGACTACACAGGACAGTCAACAGAAAAAAAAATATATATATATATGTGTATATATATATATATAAAGAACATGCCCGAAGAAGTAGCAGTTGTTCATATATTTGTGTACACATCATACACACAGTTACATACACTATGATTGCCTCTTTCTCCTACAAGAAAACCAATAC
>NW_010584776.1:91543-111228 GCF_000705375.1 Tinamus guttatus | reverse complement strand
AAAAGAGAGAGTTATGTTATTATGCTGCACATATAATGGATCTAAAGCCAGATAAACAAATTAAGCTACCAGGAGTTCTGAGATGATGATAATGGTTTGTTTTTTCATCTTTTTTCAGTGCAATGTATAGAGAAGCTGGACAAAGAAAGTGGTTTGAATGCAAAGCCTACCTAACTACTTTGAATGCTGAAGTGCAAACTTAAGTATTCGCTTAAGCATTAAGGGAAAATGCAGTATAAGAAACTTTAAAAATATATTTAAAATTTATTTATAATTTCTAATCAACATTTGGGAGTTATATCCAGGAAAAAAAAAAAAAAGGAATATGCATGCCATTCATTAACATTCAAAGAACAAAAGTCCAACTATAAACCAGTCTTAGTCCCTTCATGTGTTATTCAAAACAAGTCCAAGTCAACAGTGACTGAAGACTGTTATCATCAGGATGACCATTCCCTAAAGCAACTGTGATGGTGTCAGTCTGAATTCCTTGAAAGCTTGTGGGTGTTTCACAAAAGTCTCCATCATGCTTCCACACCTGACAAATAACTGAATGATCAGGAAAATAAGCAAGTGGAAAAGCACAAAGATGGAATTACCTTCCTGAGTCCACTCTTTCATTTGAGGTTCACACAATATGGGGAGACAAATCGAGCAACACTGCAGCACTTACTGTACATTCTCTGTGAGAGATAGCAGATTCCTGGGGTCTCCCCATCCACCAGTTTTCATAACTATATAATTCTGTTTTAGAGAAAGGTATTCATGTTGCACTAGAATTGAGTGGCAGAATAACATTTTAAAGCAGTTTGCGAAAGTGTAGTACTATTCTGTGAAGTTCAGAGGTAGTAACCGCAAACACTGCTCATAAGTCTCACCAAAAAAAAAAAAAAATCTGCAGGAGGATCTTAAATGTCACTGCCAATATAAATTTTCAAATGAAGACATGAAAGAACTGAAAAATACTAAATAACTTCATAAACAAATAAATTCAAAAATGTTACCACATCAGAAGTATATTTATTGTCTGATGTGGGGCAAATTTGAATTTACATCATCACACATGAGGATAAGAGTTGCCTGAGTACCTTTAACCTACAGAACTGATGGCAGAATTATTATAGTGAAGTTGCCACTCCAGATGACAGCAGTCTAAGGTGTTACCAGTCAAACAAGTTTAAAAGAAAAAGGAAAATACAAGCATCATAAACAATCTTCTATGACAATACTGCAAGTGCTTTGAAGCAACAGTTCATTCCTTATTCAGAAAAGCTGGAGGCTGAAAAGGTCTCCTAGATTACCATAGTAACTAAAAGAATAATTTAAATCTGCCTTTTAAAGAGCTGGAAATAATACAAGCGTAATATCAGTCACTGCTCTTGCCATTTTGCATGCTCCAGAAGACAATCCAAAGAAGACTCTGGCATCACAATATGTCTTATAAGGAATTCCAACATAATAAAATGTTGTATTCAAACCTCTTCCTTTCTCTGTTACTTCTTTCTGGATCTAGCTGTTGAGATACAAGCACTTGTATATAAGACTACATTTATGTAACTCTTTGGTAAGTTGAAATGCTTATAGATAACTACTTCTCTTGGTGTGCCCAAAAACATCATTATAAAGGATCAAAAATATTAATAGGACAGTATGTGTTTGTGTGTGTGCTGGGTGTTGAAGGACATGTGGGAAGCATTGCAGTGCTGATACACAGCTGCAAAGCTCATGTAAGGGGTTTCAGCATGATCTGCAAGACTGGAAATGTATGGGTGCTACTTTCAAATCTACAGAGATTTTCAGAGAAAATATTTTCAACATAAATTTAAATACAAAGATGAACTGGTAATGAAGACCTAAAGATTACTGTGTGAAAAAAGGAACAAAAGATTCTATTCTTATTTTTTAGGATGACAAACAGAGCAGACTAAGAAATTATAAGAACTGCAGAGAAAACCTTTTTGGTCATCTAGAAAGTAGACATTATAAATAAACAGGAAGATATCCAAATAAACGTATTTGCAGGAACCATGTGGTCAAGAATTATATGAAAATTTTGAATTCAGAGTCAATTCCCCTACGCTATTTTAATTCAGTAAGGTATGCAATGCTTTCACAAAACACACTGCAGCAGTGATATGTGATTTGGAAAAGCAAGCGTAAGCATGCTTTTAAGCATTAGGTCCTTATCTCTGTCATGGGTAAGTGTGGAATTTCATAGTATTTCCCCACTTTGACTGGAGTCAAATAATACTGTATCTCCCAGGCCAATCTCTTGCCATAATGATCCATCTAGAAAATTATTTTTTGTTGTTGCTGAGGAGCCTTGGGACTAAATCTACCAGGAATGAGAGAAGATCTTCTGAAAACAAATAGGCTTATTAGCAAACTGAATAAAGTGCTGCTTTGAAATGATTTTCATTAGCAAACAACACGCACATAGCTTTGTTTCATCTAAAACTAATGGGGTATCCCTCTTCAGATACAGAAAAAGTACAGATCCAGTTTATATCCTTTTACATAGGTCAACATCTTAGGTCTGTTTTCCTTCCAGAGCCTCAGTCACTCACATTCATCTTCCCCCTTGGGAATCTGTTTTCTCAAAAATTTCTTTCCCTCTGCTCTCTGGCCCTGCATTGGTACATTGCTTGTTAGCTCTGTTACAGGGCTTAGAAATAAAGTCTTCCTTTTGCTTCAGACGACTCTATGTCTCAGCAGCTTGATCTGTTGAGAATATATAACTGTGCTGTTTGCTCTGTGGCTGTTTGGCAATGATCCAGTTAGCCTTTATGTCCTGTCCTAAGGGAAGATATGCCTGTGAGGCATCACCTCAGGAAATCTACACAAAAGATGTATTTTGAAAACAGTAATATTTACCACTGAACTTTACTGTGTTCATCACAAGCATAATAGAAACTTGTAACAAACAGAAGAGAAGAACGGAATGGAAGAAATAGGAAAAATTCACTGGTATAGAAAAGGATACACCCATGGTTAAAAGACAAAAATAAATAAATAAAAAGCACTTTGTCACAGGCGTTAATCTGTTAATATATATTCAATACAAAGAATCAAGTTCAGTGGAAATCATTAGAGGACATGAGCTTTTTCCTCTTCAAAGGCGCAGGGGCTTTGCTTATATTGTCATATTGTTATAAAGAATACAAAACCTATGATGGCTCAGGAAGAAATAAATTAATAGAAAAAAGATCCTTGGGACTGGTGTTAGTCTTGTGTTTAAATAGATGGGACCAACACAGATGGAAATAGCATGGAGCCTTAGAAAATAGCTTGGACAGTCCTAATCAATAACACAAACAAGAGGACTTACTTTAATGCAATTTTTGACTTGGTAGCATTCTTTTAAACATATATAATCCTTAGCCTATTAAAATTTAGTGTAACATTATATTGAATTTTTAGCACTTATGTTGTACTTTGAAGAGGCAAAGTGCTACGAGTATTGATCATGCAGCAAAGAGCCATTTTTGAATATTTAAAAGGACTGTGGTAGTATATGACTATACTTGGGGCATAGAAAAGACTCTTATCAGTTTCCCAACTTCTGTTTTTGGTAATGAGAAACTGAAGACCAAAGCTGGGATTCCATCGAGTTCATTTCTCTGTATAATTCTTTGTTTCTCCAAACTTATCAGAAAAGATCAGCAACAGAAATAGTCCTAGAACAACCCCCTCAATATTTACAGCGTATTTTTTCTGTTATCTGGTGGCTTCATATGCATTTTGACTGACTCATTTCTCTTTATGGTGTGTTGTTACTTTGCTTTATTGTTCCACTGAACTAAATTTGCTTTGCAGATACAGAACTGCCCCAGCAATGGTACATTTAAAGTTAGATAGTAGTAGGTAAAATAACGGGATAAGAAGGGCTAAACCCTGCTGACTTTTCTTATTATCTAGGAATTCACATAGCTGGAATTTGTAACTGCAGATGGTTTTCCCAATCCAGTTTAAAATCCATCAGAGAGAAACTGAAATACTCTTATATTCTATAATTTGAACCCTATGCAGTTCCCTTAAGATGTGTTGCAACAGAATAACTCTACTTTTGAGTTTTGAAACTACAATACACAAAATCCCCCAAGCATATGAAGAACCTCAAGTACTCTAAGCACTCCAGCATTGTGCTTGCGGTTGGAAGGGACCTCTGGAGATCATCTAGTCCAACCCCCCTGCTCCAGCAGGGACACCTAGAGCACGTGGCACAGGGTGGCATCCAGGCGCGTTTGGAAGATCTCCAGAGAAGGAGACTCCACAGCCTCTCTGGGCAGCCTGTTCTGGGCTCTGTCGTAGTAAAGAAATTCTTCCTCATACAGAGATGGAACTTCCTGTGTTTTCATTTGCATCCGTTACCCCTTGTCCTGTTACTGGCTGCCACCGAGAAGAGTTTGCCCCCCCATTATGGTTATGGAACATCATTTACATCCCAATCCACCTACCTGCACAAGAGACTTTGAATGCCACTGCTCCCTCCTCGTGAAACGTGTAGGCTCTTCTCCCCACCAGAAGTGTTCATTTCATTGAAACTATGTATGCAAGGTTAATTGCCTAGAAATGCATTATGGTATTAAGTTAAGCTAATTATTTAAATGTTATTGGCATGGCATTGTTGCATGGCAAATGCTATGCCAGTCCCTAAGAAGGGAGACCACAATCAGGTAATTCACTTCAAAAGGACAAAAAGCATAGCATTCAAATCACCTAATTTCATAAGTCTGTGATGCAGATGACTAACTGTCCAGACTTCTTTTTCAGTCAACAGAGAGACATAATCCTAAGGTGCAATTCATCTCTTCCTAAATTAGGAATCTAAACTTGGTAAAATAAATGTAGCTACAAAGGTACAAATCTCCCCTGGCCACAAAAGGAGCAAAGTTAGCTCAAATACAGATTTTTACAGTGTCGGTATCAAGTGGGACTCAGCTGTCCAAGTCCACCACCTATATATATATCTGTAAACTATCTGTCTGAGCTTGCATTATAATCAATGAACACCCGGTCGACACAGTCGAAAGAGCTTAGAGACAGATTCAGCCCATTAGGTATCAACATCAGGGTGAGTTACACTGCTTTGCAGGTGCCACTGACAGTGCTGACTAAACCTCTGCAGGTACCTGTCTTATGTAGAGATACCTGCATTTATTTATTTGCAATCTGGAGTTCCCACACCCACACTGCAGACAGGTAAATGTTTTCAGGTGAGATGAATTTCAGTGAAAGGGCTCATTCTACATGCTACCATAGTGTTAAACAGAATTTCTCTCTATATATATGTGTACACACGCATGTTTTTGTGTATATACATGTATTATAGAGAGAGAGACTATGTAGATACAGTATATATACTTTCTATATACTACATATATATACACTATGTTCATTCTTCTCTCTCTCTCTCTCTCTCTCTATATATATATATATATGTATATGTACACTATCTAGCATACCTTGCTTTAGCATTACCAGTCAATCCCAGCTGAACTTTCATTGATGAACTACCATGTTTCCATAATGCCTTCAGGTAGAATAGGTTTCACAGCCTTATTTTTCATACTTTTCTTACAAGCAAAGCTCTGCTTACATTTTTAAAATAAAAATGACTTTAATCTGGGTATTCCACCATTTACTTCTTTTGAGTTTTGATGTTTCAACAACAACAAAAAGGGCACCCAAACAGTAGCAAGATAGAGAAAAGCCAAAGATAAAATAGCTAAGTGTGAGTATACCTAACATATGTATCTATTCAGATTTGCAATGCAATGTGTAGACAACCCTTTAAGTGTAAAGGCATACATTCAACATACTAAAGGCAGAACTTGTACCCTACATGCTACAAAATTTAGTCCAGAGTAGCAAAGTCACACTTAGAAATGGTGTGATGCCAAACAGGAGTCTTACTCCATATGTAACATCAGCAAATACAAAATTTCATGGTTCAGCGCCAGATGCTCTGTTAGTTAACCTACAGATGCACTGCCTCTTCACAGCACAGCTTTGGATTTTTCCACCATAAAATGTTTATATGAAACATATATTAGCGGTGAGTTGCATGAATGTGAACTCATGTATCATTTTCCAAACTGTAACTTTGCTTGCTGCTTGCTGTATTGGTATATCTATTGTTTTTGAAACAAAACCTCAAACCCAAGCTCACCAAGTGTTTGCTCATGGGGTAACACATGGTCTAGGTGGCACAGTCAGAACTGGGGCCCTCAGTATTAACTGCTTGTCAACCTGCTTCATGGCAGTTGGGACAATTATACGGTATAATTTTACCAAGAGACACTGGATATTATTATTTAGATGGATCAGCTGCGTCCTGTTTTCAACATCCATTTTTCACAGCAGAATTTACATGACGACCTTCTTGATTACTTTACTTTTGCAACTTTCTGCATTTCCAGAAACTCTCAGACTGTTTTATTACACCATAACTGAGGATCAGGTAGCTAGACCTATGCTTATCAATGCACTGCATGTATAAGGAAATGAATTATTTAAACATTCTCCATCTGCAGCAGTGCTGCATAGGTATAAAACTCTGACATAACTTCTGTGAAGTGATGCCAGTAGCTTCAGGTATCTGTTATGTATTCATTGAACATAGCCCTATAAAAGTCATTTGAACATTTTAAAAATTTGCTGTAGATTTATAAGTCACTACATATTTCAATGCTTTGTTCCGTATTTCAAAGGATAAGTTATGAAAAATACTTGCATATATTTCCTAGGTAATTTTTAATTTAGATTTCTCAAACGGCTATCATTCTTGAACATAAGTACTGAAAGTATTTATTTTGTATGCTTTAAGTATATGCTTGAAAGTATACACTGCAGAACAAGCCTCTACTTCAGAAAAAGAAAAAAAATCTGAGTGCTTAAATTCATCTCTATTCATCAAATCATTTAAACATACCAGAGCTCCACTGGAACTTCAAGACATGCTTAAGTGGTCTGACAAATAGAGATGAACTTAAACAAATGCTAGAAGTTAAATGCTTTGTTGAAACAGAATTCAGTGACGCAACTCCAAACCTGTAAATTATTAAAATAGATGTAGGTGCAACTGTAAAGTATCAACTTTATCAGCCTTATTAATGGTTGAAAACCAGTCTGTGAAAACTTCCCTGGCAATGAATTAATGACAATTACAAACCTTTATGCTATCTTTTTACAAAGTTGTACATTTTTACTACATTCAGGTTCAAAAGTGATATTTTTAAAAGATGGTGTACAAACAGATACACAGAAGACCTCTGTTTAAAGCAAAAAAAAAATACTGCTTTAGCAATACAGCTCTGCAGCATTAAATTTTGCACGGTCTTATAGTCTGTCACAACAGTAGGAATAGTTGGTGCAACATTTGCCCTCTTGGTGCTAGAAGCCATTAGAAGAGCATCCTTATTGTGCAGTCCATTGTGTGCCAATGCATCATTTGTAACCTAAGGAGTTCCATGATTCCAAACCTAAAAACATTGGACCAGACATAAGCTGGATATTTTAAAGTGAGAGTAATTATCATTGGAACAACTTACGGAGGGTGATTTTTCACCTCTTAAAATCTTTTGATTAGCTAGAAATCCTTCTAAGAGAGGAGGACATGGACTTGATGTAAGTCCTTTTTCTAATGCACATGTAGTTATATTATTACTATGGTCTCTGGTTACATTAAGAAATTATGGGGCAAAATTCATGAAATAGTTTCTCTATACATGAATTGCCAGCACATTTGAAGCTTACTTTATGACAAAACGTATCAGGCTAAAGCTTAGGATCTGTATACAGAGCACCAAGAAAGAAAATACATGCCATTGGTTAATTCCACCTAAGAAACATTTTGTGGATAGCTGATATGACCGGTGGGGGGGGGGGAAAAAAAAAAGCAATGACAAGCATTAGGGGGAACTTTTTTTCTTTAAAGCTTCTCAATCCAGTGTGCCTTGCTTCCAATATGGAATGACTCATTATGAGACCTCTTGTCAGACAAAGAACAGTTCACTGACAATCTAAATCTAAAAATTAGTCTGTTCATGTATTCTGATTAGAATCTGATTAGTCTCCATTTGTGTAAACATGGCATGGTACAACCAATATTCATCTATGGATCTCTAAAAGAGCTAATTGTCCAAAGCTTTGAGTAATTGTCAGCTAATGGACAGAAAACATGGCTTTGAAGTAGCGAGCGTTAACAGAAAATGCCAGTTGTTCAAAGATATCCAGTCGGGTATGTAAAAAGCCATGATTTCATTAGCATGTAAAGCTTTTACTGGCCAGAAACCCATCCCGCTTAAAAAAGAAACGAGGAAACGAGAAAATATGAAATCAATTTGTAAAGACTCAGGTGAGGAAAAAAAAGAAATTAATGACAGGGATTAAAAGTAACAAGACAAAAAAAAATTACTTGCTGTAATGCTGGCAGGCAGCTGAATTAAAGGCAGTAATCATTTTTAGTAAGTATTAGGTGGAAAAAAAAAGAAGAATCCTACATCAAGTATACAAGTAAACAATGTAAGAAAAGCAAAAAAAATGTTCAACAGATTTCTGTTTCATAGTTGGAACACAGAAATATGTATCCACGTGTGCGGTGATGAAAAGCATTAAGTGCCTCCTGTAAGAAAGAAAGTGGAGCAGGATCTATTCCAATTAACTTTCTGTCTTAAAACAGTTAGATAAGGATCTGTCTTCAGCTAATAACATTTTTTTTTAAGTCATGGAAAATTCCAGAAGAGTATTGACAAAATTATTTCAATTTTTGAAAAGCTTAAAGGGCTTACTGATTAATTAACAGATGTCGTTTATAATCGTAACAAAGATTGCTAATTTGGGATTTTTTTCAACATCAATTAGAGCTTAAAATACAATTAATACCAGTCAATAGAGCATCAAAGAAAGCAGATTTTATCAAAGCTGAGTGGCTGGCTGTGGGGGTGTTTCCTGTGCTTCTTTGCTTGCTTCGAAAAGACTGTAATTCCGAGTGCTAAGGACAACTCTGTTCACATAAGAGCCATTGATTTCTTCAAAGCATTTCAGTCAATACCATGGTAACACTTTGATTTTAAAAAGCTTCCATTACTTGAAATTAAAATTACATAGATTAAAAACTGACTCACTGGTTGAGCCTCAGATGTCACTGTTAATGAAGAGACCTCGCCAAAGGAGGTTATTCTGGTGAGGTTTTTCCCATGGATCGATTTTTTGCCCAGTACGTTTATCAGTCATCTAGACAACGTACAATATTATGATAAAGTTTGCAGATGATACAAAGATTAGGAAATATTGCAAAGTATATACTACTTTTGACAATGGGACTGAATCATATGAATTAGAGAGTTATGATCCAACAAAAAGGCAATTTTAGAGGGCCAAATGCAATGTATTACACAAGGAATACCACCATACTAGCTATTGCTATAGAGCAGGGGGCTCGTGGGGTCAGTGATTTGTTTATCCAAATCAGTGAAACTAGTCACTTGGTATAGCAATCTCAACAAGGGCTGCCTTTCAACCTGGATGTCAAAGGCACAACATTATTTGGCAGATGGAAGTTTGAGCATGGATAAAAACAGCCTTGCAATCAAAAGGAACATTAAATACTGCTAATTACTGGAGCAAGGTACTGGGGAAGGTGAAGGAATTATGTGCAAAACCTGATGAGAACTCTTTTCAATACATATAATTTATACTAGTTTCAGGATGGATTGATGGAGTGCTGCATATTTCTTCTGGCTGAGGAGTCTATAAGGGTTTGTATGTATTGTGAAGCCCACATGGCAATGATGTGGGTGCAGTACTGACTATTTGCTTGGCCTGGACTGTTTAATGATCACTGACTCATGGTACAGTTAGGTGACAACTAGGACTCTTCCAGACACTGCTGAGCATGTCAACAGACCATACTATCCCCTGGAATATGATCAGGGAATAAGTGCATACCAGGCCATAGGGATGTGGCCAGCTTTTGGGAGGAATGGAAGAAATTGTAGCCTTGTGCATGCAATGCACACTGTGTCACTTGGCCATGGGGTTGGAGGTTAGTCCCTGGCCTGCCTTGTTTAGTAGTATAGAGATGGCCTAAGTGTTCCTTTGTAGGCCTCCTGGAGAATATCAGCACTGTATTGCCCTGAACATGTTATTTATATCTGCAGCTCTTCATTAAGACAATAAATATACTAAAATCTTGTATGTCTGGACTTCAGCTGCTTGGCTGCAACAGTGAGGAAAGGCTCCTCTCTGACGCACACTATCCCAATTGTGTTTTGTGAGTGGAGGGTTATCTTCCTCTGAAGCACTAGACATAAGGGCTGTGGCTCGTTCACAAAATGAACAGTGTCAAAGTACTCCATAAAATTACAAACGGGGAGGAATTTTCTTCCAAGTCAGGGGAATTTCCAGCCTCCTTTGGAGCACAGGGTTTTCTGCTAGGATCCTATGGAGATGATCTGTTGCACCACGACTGGCAGGTTAAAGAAGAAACCTGCCCCTGCCTGGCAAATCAGCTAAGGTCAATCTGAGTTTTTCCTGTTCTTGGAGCACAGTGTGCAAAGCTCAGTCTGCAGCAGGATAACTTCTACTGTGACAATCTGTTTAGGGCCGACTCTCTCAGGTAGTGTCTGAGAGACAGCACGTGGCTTACGGTGACCATAATCTATTGATCCACAATAAGTGGTCTTAAGTGCTGAAACAATGGAAGTCTGTGAAACTTCCTTGTAGATATATCACGAACTTATTTGAAACATTATTTCCAAAAAGCATCCTGAATAGATGTGGCAGACATTTTAATTGTCACAGAATCACAGGAGGGTTGAGGTTGGAAGGCACCTCTAGAGATCATCTAGTCCAACCCCCCTGCTCCAGCAGGGACACCTAGAGCACGTGGCACAGGGTGGCATCCAGGCAGGTTTGGAAGATCTCCAGAGAAGGAGACTCCACAGCCTCTCTGGGCAGCCTGTTCCAGGGCTCTGTCACCCTCTCAGGAAAGAAGTTCTTCCTCACATGGAGGTGGAACTTCCTGTGTTTCAACTTACACCTGTCATATAAACAAATCCAATGTTGCATACATAAAAGAGGCAGACCAAACAGCAGCAACAATTTGCAGATTTGATTTCAGCGGGCAATTGCTTTCCACCAACTTTGGGCAAACTGTTTGTTTGGATGAATTGTTCCCACACATGCGAAAACTTCCTACAGCACTGAATTTTATATTCTTTAAAAACATGGGGTAAGGTTGAATTACACTTGAAATAATTTCATCTCAATTTGTGTAGACAGGCATAATTTCAATGAACGCATGCCAACTTTGCGTAGCTGCTGCATGTAAGTAGAGACCAAGAAGGGTGTTTTATATTTTTTTTCTTTTTTTTTCCATGAGTGGTCTTGGAAATTAAAAAGCAGAGAGAATTCATCTCAGGACTTTTATTGACTTGAGCATGATCTAGAATATGTCGTTCGATTTCTTTAGTACCTACCTAAAGGCATGGCTCAGTATGTGCTCAAGCTGTATCACTCCATACCTCTCCCTTTCATGAAATCCCTGGACGGATTTGAAATATCAGAGAGAGGGGTTACCCCGTGTACAGATCGTGTGCGCCAGATGGTGCCATGTAAAAGCCAAACAAAGTGCTGGGATCCCAACGTTTGACATTCATGGAGGGAGACACATGAGGGCACCACTGGGTGGGGGGATGGCTTGCAGTTACAGGCTGCTGCTGCTGGAAATTTGTGCCTCGTGGCACCCACCTCAAGGTAGTCGTGCGCCTGGACCCCCTGCACGTGCCAGAGCTGCTGTCTCCCTGCACACACCTGGGACGGAGGTGGCGTGGCAGGGGAGGGCACAGCGTGCACCAAAAGAATGAATCTCACCTACTCTGAAAAAGCTTTGATAGATCTGCTTTAAGCGGGCTTAAAAGCGCTGTTTATAATTTTGTCATTTTGCAAAATATTAATGGCCCTATTCATCCTGCATGTTTTAATGATAGGATACCTTGAGTCTCTGAAGTTTATTGTTAGCAAAAAGTATTAATACGAATGTTACAAAAAAAAAACCTCCAGATACTAAAGAATTAATGGTATTTAACTTTTCCTTGTTTTCTCATAAACGTTCTAGGCTGCAACTTTTCAAAATGAGATAATATTGACTAAGTCCCATTAAACTGTTCAGAGATTTGTTTAGATGCAGAATTAATAAACCATATTCAAGTATCAATATGCTACTTCAGAATGTACCTTGCTAAACTATTCCTAATAATACATATTCTCAGTTGGTGGAGAGATGACCTAAAATAAACAGAATGAGTGCTAGGTTCTAAACTTGTATGCAAATTGAGCAATTTACTTGCAAAAATAAATAACAAATATATAAAACACAGGTCTATTATTCTACCTTATTCTCAACTGGTGGGTCTCAACAGGTCTATGATGTCCTATTTTGGACATTACACTTCAATAAAATACATACAAATTAAAGAGTGTCTTGAGGAGAGCAACAAGTATGATAAAAGTTTGGTAAAAAATTTGAATCGAAAGGAAAAGTCTTAATAGAACATGATATTTCATGATGACTTGATATATACATGTAAAAGCTTGTCATAAACAGGGCAATAATCAGCTGTCCTCCACAGTCTAAAGAGAAAGACATTTTTTTAATTGGCTTAATTTGCAGAATGAGGCTTGGGCAGAAACAGGTTAATCAGCACAACAGGTTGCCTGAAGAGGTAGTATGCTCTTCACTTGAGGTTTTTAAAAGCAGTGTAGAAAAACATGTTAGATATGATATAAAATGTATTTAATCCTGCTTCAGTAAGAGCAGATGCCTAATAGAAGGCCCCTTGAGATCCTACATTATATGATTGCACTTGTACACTAAAGTCTGCCTGATGGAACATCCTGTTGAGGCTTTCTGCATATTTAATGCCTTCTTCAGTTTTTTTCTCTCGTTTAATGAAGATAAAAAAAAGAGAATGTGCAGGGAAAGACATTTATTCTTGTTTATTTTCCTTCATAGAATTGCAATTCACCGAGACCAGAACTGCAAGGAGGGAAGGAAAGTGTGGCGATGTTGCTGCTGCCTCCAGTAGCCTGAGGACTTCAGTCTTCAGCAGTGGGATGAGCTGGAACATTTTTCTTTTTTTCCTTTTCCAAGTCACCCTCCTACCAACTGGGGGAGGGTGCTCATCATATCAAGTTCTTCTTTGCGGCAGCTTCGCTTAGGCTCTAGCTGATCTTTGCAGTTATTCCATTTATTATATTTCCCTTTCAAAGTAGAGCAACATTAGCATGCTTCTCTGATTGGTTATGTTCAAACACTTATATTCATGGGGTCGCCTTGAACAACCAGGTTAGAACTGGTTTCCAATTATCCTTAAAGTATTATTAATTCATCACTCAATTAATTAAAAAAAAATTGTTTTTCTTTCAGCCTCAGAATGCCAAGGAAGTGAAACTCTGAGATAATAAGTCTGAAAGCTTACTTTTCTTGCTCAAAATGTAACACAGCTTGCGTTAACACAACTTTAAAGTTCACTGATTCTTCCTGTGAAAGACTTCAGGCATAGCTTAGAGCAACTTAATTTAAATTGAAATGCAGATGCCTTCTGATTTTTCCTCCCCAATAAATTGTGATTCTACAAGAGGTTGTATCCATTTAAACTAGCAGTTCGTGGCCTCACTCCTGGCCATGCTTTACCATCCATCTCTTACTTAAAAGTTCCCACATTCTGGAGAACCTCCTGCTCAGGGAGCCAAAACACCTGGGCATGAGGTGGGGATTTTCTTTGGTCAGGGGAGGATTTAGCTCCTGCGGTTCCCGAACCCTCGCATGGGGTGAGGGGATGGCGGGAGGGCACTGCAGCAGCTGTGCCACAATGCAGGGCCAGGTTTTGAGAAGAGCACTGTAAAGCCGGCTGGATTTTCCAGAATGAAACCAGGAAGCATCGAGACAGTTTGTTTTTATTTGTTTTTCTTCAGGGGCAGCCACCAATCCTTGCGGGCTCCTGCAGAAGGATCTGGGTAGCAGCAGCGGGCACTGCGGGCCCACGAGAGCAATCTTTCTGCCTGCGAACCTAACTTCGGGGGCGAAAACTACTCAGGAATTTGGGTACAAATCTGGGCAGAACGAGCAAACAGCGCGTTTTTCTCCAGGCACTGCCCACGCTCCGGCGCCCCCGCAATAAACAAGCTGAGACAAGAGGAGAAGGAGCGTTTCGCGCTCCCCCGCTCCATTACTCCAGGATCAAAATACTACCTCAAGGATAGGTCATTTCCCTTAAGAAAAGGGCAGCCGGGAGTAAAACTTAACAGTTTGGATATAACAGTGATGTTTTACATTGTACCTAAAAGAGCAGGCTAAGAACAGGTCCCAGCCCACTCCCAATGCAGAAACAGTGCCCAAGCAGAAGGTAAAGCACGTAGAAGGTATAAAAATACAGGGTGTCTTAGTGTATACCATGCATTTTCCTTTTTTTCCTCTTTTTTTTTTTTTTCCCTCGCTTTTCCCGCCCGGGAGGGTGCCGTGGGAGCTGCACCCTGCCCATTGCGCGTGGTTCACCGGGGGGTTGTGTTAAGTTAGCGCTTGGCAGCGTGCTGGGGAGCCGCAGTAATAAGTTTGTTACTTCTGGGAAGGAAACGCTCCTCGGGGCCTCGGCTTCCCCTCCATCACCCCCCAGTGGCGCCCACCAGTAGCGCGCTGCTGTGGGGAGCGAGGGCCCGGGGCCTCCCGCTCCTTACCCCTACAAAAAGCACCGGAAAACAAGAAAGGGTTCTTTTTCCCTTTAAAACCTGGGGGGAAAAATGGCACTCACTTACTAACCAGGTATTTCCTTCACACCACCAGTGAAGGTGAATGTGAGGGAAAAGCAGAAGAAAAGTGGTAGTGTAAACACAGCCTGAGAAACTCTTGTGTGCGGAAATCAAATGCCCGTCTTTCATTTGGGAGCAGTTTAATTTATTTATATACACATGCATGTACACACGCACGTGTGCATAAACATACACATGTTTCTTGATAGATGACAACGTTGCCTATAGGTTTCTGTTTCCAAATGCTTTGTTTTCCCTTTGGAAATAGTTGTACGTCTAAGCTGATGTACAGATAACAGTAGGATTTTTCTGTATGTGTTTGAAACAACTTGTATGTATTTAATTTGTCTATAGAGGAAATCCACATAGGATTAATAGTCTTAAGGTGTCAAACTGATATGTCTTGTTCAGACTTGTAGGTCTTTTTTTTTTAAAAAAAAAAAAAAAAAAGCAGTGCAGACTTGTTGGTAGTAGTGGAGCGTAGTTAATTTTAAATGTGTGACTTGGCGTAATGCTTGTGGCTTCAGCATGGTGTTCATGCGGTGGTGAACGTGCACAGAGGTAGGTAGCCATCTGTCTTCCCCTTCCCCTGTGTGTGCGTGCGCATACTGCAGTGCAGAAATGTTCTCAAACAACAAAAATACTTGTAGTTAGGTTTTAGGGACGAATATACATTTAAACACCTCTGGGAAATGCTCTAAGTTGCTCCCCAGGACTAAAGGACAGTTGTGGTTTTTCTCTGACACATTTTGGAGTATGTTTCAAAAAAGCAACATGTTGCTTCAGCGTCAACAATGCCAATTTGTAGCTTGCAATGCAAATCTGGTGTTGACAATTTGCATGCATACAATACAGCTGATATTGCTGTGGCAAGGCATGCAATTCTTCCCAGTATGGACAAGGCCCTTTTGTGTGGTGTTAAATACGTGTGCTTTTGGCAGGTATATGAACTCCTGGTAGAAAGCTGCAGTTTCTCTCTTCTGTGCTAAAGAGGGCTGAGGTGTTAGCTGTTGCTTTGCTTGCTGGTAATCTAAGGCTGTGTCAGAAATCTTGTTGCTAGTGTTGCACATTGAGACACTTCAGGCTTCAGCACATGCTGCGGTTGCTGGTATATGCTGTGGCCTATTTGGGTTCTACATGCAGGCGATATTTGAAATAGTTGTGGACCACAGGATTGATCTGCACTGGTCTCTCTGAAGTGACTTGCAGGAGGGGGCTATGGAGTAATGTGTAGGGTATTTTTCTGTAGCTTGAGAGTTAGGTGGCCTGTTCATGGCATCTTTGCAATCACCAGAAGTTTGGAGCTCCTGCACTGTGCAGGTACAATGGTGGCCTGCATGGCATGAGTCACTTCAGTGTCCTTTCCTTCCGTAACTCACCTCCTCTATCATTTTCGGCCTTCGGTCTGTTTTTAGGCCTGAGCAGACCTGCCAAAATCTCCAGTCTTTGGCAATGATATGTTTGGGATTGCGGTATTGAAATCTTCATTTGAGCATCATTTTCTTAAATTTGGCTTTTACAGAATAACAGTTGTGGTAAGATTAAAAATAAAATCTACTTTCTGTTAACACTTGGCGGGTGAATTTTTTATCTCTTCTATTACATCTGTTCTGCAGTTTCATTCCTGATTGCCTAGTTGCTACAACTGTAGTATGCATTACTATATAAATTAATGTTTTTACTGTGTGTTATCTAAACTAGGGATTCCTTAACTGCTGTAGATGTACTGTAGCAAAAGTGGCAAATGAATCCTGCCACCAATGGCAAGTGCTGGAAGTCTGGAAACCTCCTTGGTCTTGCTTCTTAGCTTAAAGGATGAACCGCAAGGTAGTGAAAAAAAAATCAGTTAACAACTTATGGCAGTAAGAAGTGTTGGGCAAGCATCGTAATTTTGTATTTCTGCTGCTGCCTGGTGGTCTTAGATGTTTTGCATCCTCTAGGCAGCTTTTGGAAGTTCAGTAACAGGGTGTGATACTCAGCAGCATAAGGAGTGAAAGTAAAATGATACAGTCTGATTCCTTTAGGTTTGGCAGGTTCTCACTGACACTAATTCCATGCCAGGTGAATGCAGCCTGCTTGTATATGCTGTCTCTCTTCCCCTTTTGATAGCCACCAGCCGGTCTTATTTTGTTATTACTGGAATCTTACAAGTAGAATATTTCAAAATTTAGTCCACCCTGTGTATAGAAACAAAAAACCATGGACCAAATTGAACCTGTTACCAAAGAAGGTATTTTAATATCATCAGTTATCAGGGTAGAAATCTGCCTTCAGATGGCTCCATCAAGTCTTGGAATCACATTTACTGTTCTTCTCTCTCTATTTTCTTTTCTGATAGCTTATTATTTGCTTTCTGGTGCTGAAGTATTCAAGACAGATGTGAACATGCTGTCTTAGTCTTTGCAAAATTGTAAAGTAACTTACTTGGATTCTGCATCTCACTGTTATTTTTCCTCATGTCCCTCTATCATATTTCAGACTCTGCCTACTCCTTTCCAAATGACTTCTACCAATTGAATCTTTGCCGGATCACTTTTCCCCAGGTGAATTATTATTCATTTTCTCATAGACACCTAGGAAAGAAAATGCCTGATTTTCTTTTTATTACCTTTCTTCAGTCATCTCCCACGTTCATGTGCAACTTTATGTAAGTAGAGCTAGTTAGAAAGTGTTCATTAAAATGTCATTGAAGTGAAAGAAAAAAAAAAGTGTTGATCAAAAATACTTTTCATTTTCTAGTCACTCATTTCTGGTGGATAAGCCTTTAAAAATAAAAACAATCTCCTTTTTCTACTGATATTTTCTCCGCACTTTTTGTATAGTCTGAATTGTTATTGTCGGATTCTTTGTGATAACGGGATTTGCCACCATTGATTTGCCTAAGGCTTCAAAGAATATTGAAACACTTACTAAATTGGGAATAAAAGTGTACTTGTCTAAGGCTCAAACAAATACAAGTCTGAAGGAAACACAGATCTCTTCAAAGAGCTTAAAGTGGTGAAAAATTCAACAGTTCAGACATGTCTCTATCCCTGACTTGTGCACCGTTGTTGACTTGTGTTTAGTGACAGATGAAAATGATGGCACTCGGGTTATTCCTTGGTGCAGCCGTACATAGTCTTTCTGTTGCCCTGGGCTTAGGCCCCAGAAAGTTTTCAGATAGTAAGTAGGTTCTTGAACAGCGTGAGCATGCGGTTTGGAAGATGGAAGAACAGGTTACCATGTAACTGAGGAAAGGCACGGCATGTTCTTGGTTAATGAAATTTCCTAAAGTGGAAGGCTTCATGCCCTCATGTAATGTATTAGATCTATAAGTCACTCTTTGCTTAAGTAAGAGCTGAGAGAGCAGCACTGTCATTGAGCAGTGCTTCCAGTATGAGAGTATAATGTCAGTGTAAAGTCCAGGAATACTTTTGACCTATGATCAGCTGCGATCACATATCTTAAAGCAACAAAACCAGAGGCTATCTGTGGCTGCAACCCTTCTGAAGTGTTTTCTGCTGCCCACTGGTCATTTCTAGAGCTAGATTTAACATATACTGCTCCTCCACAGTGGGCCATTTTGATGGTGCTGTAGGTATTTGCAGTGAAGGATGAATAGGGCTGTTGTTTGCACATTGAGAAAATTTTAGTCTCTGCTTCCTGATCAGTTCATATAGTGTTTAATGCTGATATTGGAAAGTACTGTAGACAGAATTAAGCTTTTTGGGCCTTCACAGGGCAAGGGTGAGGCCACACCTGGAGTAGTGTGCCCAATGCTGGGCTCCCCAGTACAAGAGGGATGTGGAGCTACTGGAGAGAGCCCAGCGCAGGGCCACGAGGATGATCAGGGGCCTGGAACACCTGCCTTATGAGTAAAGCCTGAGAGAGATGGGCCTGTTCAGCCTGGAGAAGAGAAGGCTGAGAAGAGACCTGACCTTAAGGGAGGGAGTGAGGAGGATGGGGCTGGCCTCTTTTCCCAGTGGCCACTGATAGGGCTAGAGGAAACGGCCAAAGACGGGAGGACCCAAAGTTCCCCGGGACCTTAAGGAAAAATTTATTGACAGTGAGAGTGACAGAGCACTGGAACAGGCTGCCCAGAGAGGTTGTGGACTCTCCTTCTCTGGAGATCTTCAAAACCCACTTGCATGCAATCCTGCGCCATGTGCTCTAGGTGCGTGTGCAGGGGCATTGGACTAGATGATCTCTTAAAGGTTCCTTGCAACCTTAATGATTCTATGATTCTATGACTTTGCTACTAGTTTGTTTGGAAAGGACGCAGTTTATCAGATTTTTCTGAGCCCTTGTGAAATTTCTTCCTACAAGGTCAGATAAAACTATGTCATGCCAGGTAGTGTCAAAAGGAGATCAGGGAGCTTGAGTGTGTATCAGCCCACTGTCCTCTGACAGGAGATCATTTAAAGCATATTGGAGTCAATGTCCTTTTTAATTTGGTGTTCTTGTTCTATAGCGTAGAGTGCAAAAAAGTCACACTATAGCTGGCCTTGCTGCTGATCTTTCTAAGGAATGAGCAATTTGGCACTTGCAAGTGGTTGCTAGGGATGGTACATCCGTGGGGAGTTCCTTCTGTAATGTAGCTGTTACATTTCCAAGGAGAAGGGGAAGTTCCGAATGTGTTGTTAATGGTTTAGGACTGGGAGTAGTGTGAATGGAGTTTGGAGGTCTTAGAGGAAAAACTTCAGAGATACAGAGATGCCTGAATCTTGATGTCTAAGTGTATTCAGCTTGGCTTGTCTAAGGAGTTTGTGCTCAGGTTAGCTGAGAAAGCATTCGAGGCGTACGCAAGATTTTCAGGGAAGTAGAGCATTTTCTTGCAGTGCTCGATGTTTATATGGACAGTTTCAGCTCTCAGCTTTGATGGCCTGCCTTACAGG
>NW_010584776.1:67042-88018 GCF_000705375.1 Tinamus guttatus | reverse complement strand
GTCCCTGGGGTCCCCAACAACATTGTGCGCTACAGTGGAATTGGACTTGTGGCTTCAAGGTCATAGGATAATACACAGGATTTCTATCTTAGAAAATTGGAGTCCATCTACTTAGAGGCTTCTGTCTGGAAAGGATGTCCAGGTTCCCTCTTTGAACCTCTGGTGAATGAGGTACTGCATTTTTATATATATATATATATATATAAAATTTACTTTAGTTTTGGGGGTTGTGGGACTAAGTTTTGACATGTGCTATGTAAGTCACCCTGCCAGCAGAGATTAGGCTTTTGCATGCCATTTTATTACACACCTAATGTGTGTAGATGTGCTGCACATGTGAAGACTTTCTCGCCTTTCATTACTTCAACTTGTTTGTTTTTCTTGAGTGAAAGCAAGTCTTGTTTCCTCCTGTTTATACAGCTACTTATTTTTTTATGTTCCTGTTAACTTAGGATGACATCAGCAAGAGTTAAGGTTAGTGATTGTGTATAGTATTATGTGGCAGAGTAATTAGGCCAAGGACCACGTGTAATGTATAAACCGTTACACAAATAAAGTATTGCAGCCACATCGCAGTCCTTGGAGAGCAAGTTAAAGCAAAGTAACCTTTTTAGAGGTGAAAGTTGAAATTTGGTGGAAAACTAATGCCTGTTTGTATGCCTATAACTCTGCTGTTTAAATAAAAGCTTGCCTAGGTGAACACACACTCGTGGACTTCCCAGAGCATAGCTGCCTGCTCACCAGAAGCCCGGTTGCCTGCCAGCAGCTTGCTTGGCAAGTTTTCTCCTACCTGTCATCCATACTTGATAGAAAGAAAGAAAACCCTGTCCTTACATCGCCCAGGCCTCCCCTCCTTCCCAAGGTAATGCTCTGCTAATTATATGGAGTCCTCCGCTCTTACATATCCAGGCCATTAATTGTTGTAAAAGGGTGAGCGATTCGATGGCGCTCTGACTGCTTTTTAAAAAGCAGAAATTATCCAATTGCTCTCGTTTCCTGCAAAGTCTCTGAGAGCCTATTTTCTCTGCTTACAGGGAAAATTGCTTGCTGGTTTTGCTGCATGGCCCTCAGTATCTACCTTACAAGCTGTTAAGTGACAGCTTAGGGAAGGGGCTGCTCCCTTCACCTGTTAAATGGCAGCAGAGCATTTTACATATATATTGCTGTAGTGTACAGAACCAACAGAATAGTTCTAATGAATTAGAAGGAGCGGGTTGAGTTATTTTGTGCTAATTGAAGATGGGAAAATTCAGAATACTAATTTAGTCTCAGTGGCATCTTTTTCCCTTTGGAGTTATAATTGAGTAATAAAATCCAGCTTTTGAATTTAAAAGATAATTCCAGAGTCCTCGAGACATCATTGGTCAGAGGATTTATTATTTGCAGCCATTGCTGCAGTTGTGTAGGATTTGGGGTGCATTAGAGACTGATGATTGAAGCTTCTTCGACAATTACAAAAGTACATATTTGGTTTACCTGCACAAAGCATAATTGCAATACTCTTTCAATGTAATCATGTGAAGGATTAATTCTGGTAATTTAGGAACTGCTTAGACTTGCTGCTTTGTCTTCTCAGTAGATGGGCTATTATAGGAAGCTAGTAAATTTTAGCTTCTCAGGATAAAGGTCAGGAATTTGAGTGTACACAGCTTCCACCTACACTTCCTGAAGCACAGGGAGGGGGGTTCCTATGTACTGTATATGGCTCTGTGGATGAGGTTAGTAAGTTCTCTGCCTAGATGATTTATCAAATGGGTTTCCTCTTGTTGTGAGTTTGAATAGGAACTACTCCAAATGTGAGGCCAGAACAATAGCTTTGGAGGAAATTAGTCATGGAGGAATCTGAGGAGGAAGGAGCATGTTTTTACCAGCAGTGGAAGAACTTCCCAATACACAGCATCTTGTTAAAGCTTGTTTAGGCATTACAGAATAGTAGCGGTTTGCACCTTTGCATTGTTTCCAGCTGGGTATTGAAGACTTAAAGGCACAACTCTGTATTTTTTTTTTTTGGCCTTTTTATTTATTCATTTTTTCTTTCTTTTTACATCTGACACATTTGGAAAGTATTCTTCACAGCCACATGGATTTAAAGGAGTTTTTGGGAAGGCTTGGAGCATTCAGCATTTATTTCAGCTGGAGTCAGACTTGGGAGACTTCCATCAGATCATTCCTGGATTGTGGTGGATGCTGTACAGAATAAGGGGACATGAAGTCAGTTGAAGGGAAGGATTTAGCTTAGGATTACATATATTCCTGGCTTAAATAGTGTTTGTACCTTTACTGTGGGATTCCTTGTGAATAGCAAAAGAGCTCTTCTCAATAGTGTTCAGGGGTCGAAAATAAAGGACTTAGAATATAAAAGAATATACAAAACTTTTTTATAGTCTACTAGAAGAGTTGGAAACACCTGTTCTGAAGTATATTGAGGAAATGATTTACATTTTGTGGTGGGAGCAGGTATCTAAATATACAGGCTCTAAAATGACACTGAACCATTTTATATCTGGGACATCTGCACGGCGCTGACAGACATACTCAGGACATACCAGTGACCCAGTCTTTTCTGCAGTGGTGGATGGAGGCCAACAGGAATTCCCTGTAGTGTCTGAAATGGCACAAAATGTTTGCTTTTTGGAAAGCTAATCTTTTAAGATAAAATTTTAATAGCAATTCTGTGATTTGATAGTTTAGATCATCAGCCCACAAATAGCTTTTTCAGCTGTCATGAAGAAAAATAGAATAATTTTTCTGATTAAAATTTTTACATAAATCTGCATTCTAAAACTTGATTAAAATAAATAGCTTGCCAGTTATATATTATTCAGCTTATATAGACAGAGTCAGCAAGAAATCGGTACTTTTTCCAACCCTCCTTCTCAAAAAATCCCCAGCAAAACCAAAAGCAATCAGGAAGACAATTCCAGCCTAGTTCATCTTTGGTTAATTCATTTTCACTCAGTTACTCCTAGGAAATGGAAGAAACCATGAGCAAATGTAAGGATTGATATTCAGTCAGGGAAGAAAAAAAGAAATGCGTTCAACATGGAAGAGCCTGTAACGTAAGTGCAGAAACTTCTGTGGCGCATAAGGGAGTAGAGCCGGGCCCTGCTTACAGCAGGCTGAGGAGCCCAGCACACAGGAGTTGTAACTGCATGGGGTCAAAACACAGGTGTTTTCCAGCTATGTGTTATGTCTGTAGTTACTTTTAATGAATTTGAAAATCAAAAATGCTATCTATCTCATGCGTGTAACTTAAGCATATAAATTTTAGGTTCCTAATAAAGCTTCTTCAGTAGTAAGATTTCGTGTTTTCTATGTTTAGCGAAAGACTTAATTGAAGGAACCTAAGGGTGGCGAGCTCAGATGATAACTAGAGAGACCCAGGAATTCACAGGACACAATACATCTGCTAGAACTCAGATACCTACTTTTGGCTAAGATGAATCACAGGCTACAAATGCCTGTTTCTCTTCAGTGCTTATAAAGAGAGAGGGGGAGTAGTGTGATTCAGTGAGAGGTGGTTGTTTATATTTGGTCAAATATATTTCTGGCTAAGTGCGTGAGGCTGTAGGCAGAGGCAGCTGAGCTCTCTGGTGCACCTGGCTGGCGTCTCAAATATTCGGCTACAAAACCTTGCTCTGGAGCATGCTATAGCTCTGTTGGAGAGCATGCCAGCCCCAGCGCGCACCAGGGCGTGAAGGAAGGCTGCCCGTGTCCTCAGTTTTCTTCCGAATGGGGAATTGGTGTCATCAGTCAGGATGCAGACAGGGTGTGTGCCTGAATCCATGTGTCTGGGTCTCGCAGTTTAGACGTGGCTTCAATTTCCTCTGCAACCATTGGAACGGGAGAGGGGATTCAGAAGGACTCCAGAAGCCACCTTAACTTTGGTAGGTTTGAATCCTAGCATCTAATTTGCATACAAATATATATATGTGTGTGTGTTTGCTTTTTGGCGTGTTTTCATTTCGTATTTCTCTCGGCATAGATGATGAAAATAGAAAAGCCCGTTGTCATGTCTGTTTACAATCAGCTTCAAGTTCTAGATTAGGGAGACTTTACAATGTTTGGTTGCTAGGGTGTTTAAACAAGTGAAATAGTGCTTTCACTGACAAGTGTATTCTTTAATCAAAATTAGACCTAGTGTCCTTGCAGAACAGTACATCTGCTTCCAATTACTAACTTGAGTATTGAGCAACGCTAGTGGCATTTATGTTATTTATTTTTTGTAATTCGTAATGGTTTCTGCCAGCAGTTCAGCTCCATCAAGACAGGAATAGAGAGGTAGCTTGCAAAGGAAAGAGTCTGGCATCACTGGTATTGTACGTGAATAGGTTTGGGCAACTGCCTCGATTTGTCTATACGTCCCTCTGTCTCTCAGTCCCTACCTACCAAGGCTGAGTTTTGCTTGTAATAGTGGCTGTGCAAAGTTACTGCACAAGAAATAGTTTTGAAGTTGTTCTAACCATTGCTGAATTTATGGAAATGTCCCTATTGCCACAAGTCATCTCTGCATGGCTCAAGAAAATGTCTTTCTGCTCTACTAAGTATCATGTAAATTGCTTAGCATTTTAAGCACTCATTGTTATATATGTTCCAAACATCTTACAACTTCCCAGTTTAGACAGTTTTGTATGTTTCTGGGATTACATCTGATTTACTAATCGACACTAAAGAAAAAAATAAAGGCTGTGCATGTTCCAGTTTTCATTCTTTTTTACTACCCAAGTAATGCAGTTTTTCTGTGAAAATTACATCTGCACTCTTCAGAAAATCATTTGTAGCAGTCACCTTTTGCAACATTTTTACTTTGAGCTGTTAATTACAGGAGCATGTCTAACAGAGCAGATGGCATTTTCTGAATTCAGAATTTACCTTTCATTTGTTTTTCTTTGTCGTGTTTGACATCTGAATTTCTCCACTCCTCTTTGATTATGCCATTTTGCAATTAAATATATAATAAGATTTTATAAATAGACCTCAAAGTTAAAATTATATCCTTTGTAACTGATGTGAAAAATGGGTGATCAAGTGGTTGCGTCTCAAGTTTGGTGCAGTTGCTATGGAACACCTCACTCAATGCACAGAGCAAATATTTTTAAAATTCCTTTCTTTATTTTTCTCCCAATAAAAGCATACTTTATTTGCCACACACTACTCAGATCTCATTTTATGAGACAGGTTGTATATTTTCTCATGCGCTTTTCTATGGGACGTGGCTGAAAGGTTCACAAATGTGACGTGATTTATTTTCAGCACGCTCTTGGGAGTTGAGGGATGTTTTATCCTTTGACTTGGGGGGAAACTAGAATGTAATAGTGCACAAGAGGATCAAGGTGAGCATGTGGCTGCTAGTCTTGGGCTCAGAATGTGAGAAGCCAAAGAATAATTTTTTTGTGCACTTGAGCTTTATACATCACTGTATGTATAAAGATCAGAACGCCCCTTTGGCTTCGGTTGAAGCTTTGCTCTGCAAAATCAAATCTAATTCTGAAAAAAGAAACAATTTTGCAAATCTAAATGTTTCAAAGTGAATTGGAAATTGAGGAGACGCTGCCTCGCATTACCAAGGGAGTGTTTTTACTTCAACTGACCGACCTTTGTATCAGAGCTTTTGGGCAGAGGCGGGAAGAGCTGCAGGTTTTCCAAGCAGTGCTTGGCCTCCTTAATTGCGAGACTGGCCCTTCCCCTGGGATGCCCTGTGCCCTCGGGTTGCTCCTGCCAGCCTTGCGAGGAAGGAGGCCGTAGTCCTGCCCGCTGGCTGTCACAGCCTGTAGGGCTGTATTGCTGCCTGCTGATGTGGTGGTCTCGCACCTTGGAACGGAGGGTGTTGCGTGCCCCGAGCATGTTTGAGAGTGTAGGGCCTTCTGGGAGAGCCTTAAAGCACTGCAAGGGCTGAAAGGAGGGATGTGCCCGGTACTGTATCCATGCATTGACCACGGGAGCTCGTGGGCATCCAGGGAGCAGGCCGGCCTATAGGAATCGGTGCTTGCACTAGCCCCATGGCCCTCCTTTGCCCAGCTGCGAGCAGGGCCTCCTCACAATCCAGGTGTCTGACAGCTGGACCATCTTCATTTGGGAGCAAGGAAGTGGGGAGGGTTGCCAGCTTCAAAGCAGGCTGCCCTGTACAACTGCTGCACAGGGGTTTGATGGCCACAGAGGGAAGGGGGTTTAAATTGTGCGTTCCCTTGTGAGTGAAAGTGGGAGTGGAGACATGTTCCCATCTGAACGTGCCTCTTCCTTGTGTCCAAGCCATCCCGTGTCTCTGCTCCTCGCCCCCTGCCCGCTTGGTCCGCTTGCTTCTGCTCTTTCCGTCTTGTGCCCAGCTTCGTGCCTTGTGCTGGTCCATGCTGCCTTCCTCCTGCTCCACTGCGGTTCCCTCCCAAGGGTCTTGGTTGAGTATGTCCTTGGGGTGCTACCAGAGGGTCACAAAGGCAGCAGGAGAGGCTCTTGCCCCATCTCCAGGCCCGGAGGTTTGGCAGATGGGAGCAGCAGTTAGAGGGGAAATCCTGCTAATCCCCTACAACTTGAGCCCATTAGGCGCTCGTCGCAGTGTCTGGAGGGTGCCCCTCTGGTTGCATGCAGACGTTCAGAGGTGTTGGGGGACGCTCGAGATTGACCCTGCAGAGTTCAAAAAAAAAGAGGGGGGGAGGGGGAAGGTTTTTTTAAAAAAAAAAAAAAAAAAAAAAAGAAAGAAAGGGGAGAGCTCAGCACTGCCAAACTGCAAGGCTGCCCTTTCAAGGGCAGGGGAAGCAGGGCTCCTCACTAAATCAGTGAGGAGAATGGCACAGCAACAGATTTTTGTCTTGGCTGCCTCAGAAATGGGCAAAGCGCTTCTGGCAGAAAAGCAAATACATCCTGCAGCAGACGTCCAGCACGGAGAATTTTAACGCAGGCAGTTCAAGTTTGGCAAAGTCAGAAGAATGTGAAAATACCAAGAAGCATCAGGCACCCTTAATAAGAGCTGGGGTCGCCAACCCTGCCAAGAGCGCGAACCGTCTGCGGGGTCTCCCGAGACCTGGAAGAATCAGTTGTTTAAGCTTTTATTTTCTGGGAAACGCGGAGCGCCCCGCGAGCGGCCCGAGCGCCTCCCGGGAGAGGGGGTGAAGGACAGTGGCCGCCTGCGGGGTACAAGAATAATTTTATTTATTTATTTACGTTATGCAAAACAGTCAGTCGGAAACAATGGGGCCTTGGGGTAGGGTTGCCTGTTGAATGAGAGCTTTGTTTTTTTCTTGTCTATTCATGCTTCTAAACTTCTCATGGATTTTTATATACGTTTTATGCATTTTTGTACAATGCAATCCATATCATGTATTTTCCAAAGCAGTATTGCCCTGCAAACCCCACCTGTTTTCATTGCCTCGCAGGTTGTGCTCCATTCTGTATTAGTCTTTTCTGCAGCTCTTGCTCAATAATCCTTTGATTTCCTGTCCCAAAACTTCATCAGGATTTGTGAGAAAACTGGTCAACACCAGGCATCATGTGCAGAGTACATCAAGCTGCCAACAGTTGGACCGGAAAATGGCAACTGGTATCATGGACCTTATTCCTGAATCTGATGGGCATTGGTCATAAACTGATCACACAGATCTCAGTATGGATGCTGCTAATACAAGTTGTCTGCCAAGGTGGTTATAAAATTTATTATTGAGTATGTTTTCATTAAGAAGCATTCTATGTCTATAGTTGGTAGTAATTGGTTTCAATTTTCTGAAAGGTATTATTGCTGTTAAATGCAGCCACTGCACAGTAAGGATATGCGGTATTAAAAAGGAAACACGTTCATCTGAATTTGGCTGCCTTATTTTGAAGTGAAGGGCAGGTTATGTGGTTGTGCTGTTCCCGTGCTGCTGGGCTACCCCTCTACCACCAGAGCGGTAGCACCACTGCAGTTGTTGCATTTCAGAAACGTTGTTTGCCTGCGCATTTATGATTAACAGGAGCTTTCAAAGCGCTGGTGCGAGGAGCAGTCGGGGCCGGAGGGGAAGGGAGCCGTTTGCTCTCGCCGCGTATGTGCTTTGGCGGAGGTGTCACCTTACCCGCCAGCAAAACTCCCTGGCTGCGCGGGGGAAATTCCTGCCTCATCAGTATGGGCGCATTGTTTTTACACATTGCAAGGGCTGTGTTGCCGTGTCAATCATCCCCTTGCCATCAGTTTAAGAGCAGTCGGGCTGACGAACTTGGGCGTGATTGGCTGCCATATGCTGGGAGGGATTTGGTGGAAGGGAGGGCTGCAGTCCTTCAGCAACAGAGTTTAGGCTGTCTCTTTGCTTCATCATCGGAGGGAAAAATCCCCCGATAAGGCGCAAGGCTTCCCGGGCGCGGAAAAGCAGCGCTGCTCATTGTCTCACGCGAAAATTATTCATCGTCGCGATGCAGCGGGAAGGAGACGGCCACGCGCCTCTATCGGAGGCTGCGCTTCGCGCTGGAAATGCGCCGAGCAGACAGGGCTAAACAAGGTAGGAGGATCGTTGCCTCTTATGGAAGGTTTAAAGAGTTTGCTGCAGTGTGCTGCATGCCATATGTGTTGCTCGGGGGAGCCGGGGAAACAAGATTTCCCCGGTGTTTATGCCCTGTTTGGGTGTAATGCGTGGATTTTGTATTAGCTTGTTTGCCACGAGAATTGATTTACGCGTATAAATAGCTCTCTTCCGAAATAGAACATGAGTATATGCATAATAAAAATAACACCAGTAAAAAAAGAAATAGGTCAGTGTGTTTCAGAAGTACTGCAGCCTAATTGGATTTTTAGCCGTGTTGTCATCTGGTAGTGCTTCCCAGCTTTAATACAAAGAATGAGTCAACCTGGAAATCTGGGAAGTTTATAACGGAGACGGTTGGAGATTTACGCGAATTAGAATGGCTGATCTAAATAACTCCCTATCGGAGGCTTTAACTCAGCCCGCAGAAGCTGTCTTGGATACGAAGGAGCCTACGGTAAGATCGCAGTATTTTATTCCCTCGAGAAAGTGCGGGTGTTTCTGAAGACACAGTGGCTCCCTGTGTGCTCGGAGGCGAGCTGCCGGAGTTCCTGACGTTGTAGTTCAGTGCAGCGTTTCCCCTGCCATTTCCAGGTCTTTGTCTCGGGAGCAAAATAGAACCTTTATATGAAAACAAGGAAAACGCAGTTAATAATAACACTTACGGCAATTATCTGAGCTTTATACATTTTTAATGAGGGCACACACAGCTAGCAGAATAATTTAATGAGCCGGCTGGCTTGTAGAGCCATGATTTCACTGTGCTGAGGCACATTAACTTTCTTGCTGAGGAGGAGCCTCAGCAAGCCCTGCTGAAGATTTATGTTCAGTGCTTTGGAGAGAAGGAAAAGGGTTTTTTCAGACAGAATTTGCAGACAGAAGTCTGTAAAATTTTGAATGGAATGAGGAGGTTTGTGGGGATTTTTTGGGGGGGGGGTTTAGTGTTAGACTCTGGAAACAAACTCCTGGGAGGGTCTGAGAATGTTGCCTCATAATATGAGATACTACAGATCCAGGAAAGCCAACTTTCCCTGTCTGCCATATGCACTGAGGTGCTCAGTACCTTTCATCAGGATCCCATCTGAGTCACTTCTTGAGTTAACATACTGAGTTCAGCTGTGTTATAGAGGCATAATGTGTATGCATACAATATATTGCGTAGCTTTTCTTTATTTCTTTTTTTTCGTCTTTTTAAAGCCACCGTTAGTGAAACAGCAAAAAATTGCTGTCTTATTTTTCCTGTAGTGCCTATAAATCTTGCATATTAAATATTTGTATTTAAATTAGATGTTGGATGGAAAAAAAAAAAGTATGAACTGAGGATTACCGAAGATCAGCATCTTAAAGAAGAAGCTAGAAAAAAGGATATTTTTTAGAATCACTTAGAATAGTGATTTTTGAGGAATGTTTAAAGTTTTTTTTTTTTTTTTTTTTTCTGGTAGCAAGCTAGGGTGGTTTTAAAGCATTGCATTAACCAGGTCCTTTCAGGGCAGCCTTCTCTCCCTCTCCCTTCAAGGACAAGACATGACTCAAAACTTCTGTTGCTTCTGGTGCCATCTCCCAACTCCTCAGAGCCCGCTGGCCATTCAGACGAGCCCGGTCCGAGCTCCCAAGGCTGCTTGCTCAGTAACTACATGGAGCAGGGGTAGCAACACATCATTGGTTTATGAACCATTTATTTTTAAATGTTCAGCTCTTCTAAGTAAAATCAACTGTGTGTATCTTTTGAGAATTTCAAACCCTGTATCAAGATCACTTTATGCACTACATCAGGATATAGACCATTATTTCTAAAACTCCATGGGATATGAATGTGTGAGGTGTGCATTTAATCCATTTGCTGACCGTATTTATAGCTAGTGTTTGTGTGCAGAGTGTGTGTTAAGCACGTGAAACCAAGCTTGATCATGAGAAATGTCATTTTTCAAGCTATAAAATGTAAGCTGGTATTTTAATTTTCACAAATTAAACCATGCATGAAAATAGTTTAGAGAAAAAACTTTTTAGTCTTACGTTTTTAGGCTATCAGATATTTTTTATTTTAAGAGGCTCTTTTTCATGTCACTGAGATGGCTGTACAGCTATGCACAAAATTACCATCCCTATGCCCACCTGACAGAAAGAAAATTTATATTCATTACTCAGTGAAATACTTTTTATCTTAAGACCATGTAGAATATGCAATCAAGCAGATAAAAGGATTAAAAGAAAAAAATCTTTCCTGCTCAACATATACTTTATATGGATGGGCTTTTGCCTCGGAAGATTGAGACAGAATTAAATAAATAATATGCCATATAAATATCTATATATCTACATAGATTGCATTTGCTGTGTAGGTACCCGGTAGTAAAATTACTTAAGGCCAAATTCTGATATCTCTTTATTGAGAGTAATATCTTTTCTCCTTGATTGTTTTGTGGGTTTAATCAGAATTATTTGTGCAGTAATATCTTACTGTGTGCAGCCTTGTCTGTTTACAAGCAATAATTATGTTTATAATTAGTTTCTTCATTTTCCTAAATTAGTATTTACTAATAAGTTGTTCATCATGAAGGATAGTGTTGTGCTTATGGAATGTTTCATAAAATCAAATCAAGTTTTTCACGTGCAAGTATGCATTTTATAGACAACTTGAAGAAAAAAATATATATATACTAGTACTATTTTGGGGAGCAAGGAAAATGGCTATTAATGTGATTTCAGGTGCTGATAATTCACAGATGTAAATTAATGATGTTCCTTTGTTCACAAGGATGGCAGGAATAGTCTTTACTATGTTTATTCATTAAAAGCTCTGTAAAATACTACCTGTTGTAGCATTGAGAGAAAGGAAAAAAAGAATGGTGGTGTTCAAATGAAGTTCCTCATTCATGAGAGCACATATGGTTTTAATTTCTTGAATCATTGGTTGGACACACTGCTGAGTTTAAACTTCAAATATTAGCTATTACTGATTTCTTGTTTTCTAACATTATTAGAAATCCCTAACTTCAGACATTTTTCTTTCTCTCTTTCAGGAAAGAAACACTTTTTTTTTTTCCCTTAAGCCCAGTGATTTTGACTAAAAACACATAGCTGTTGTGTAATTGTGGCAAAAGAGAACATAATCATTTGCTGTAGAACTCGTTAGTATGCATTTTCTTTTTAAAAACATTTTTTTAGCCTTTGACTGTGAGACTCATTTGATATGTTGTGTTTAACACAATGTTTTATGGTTAACTGGTGTGAACCACTGCAGTGCAACTTGTCTCCAAACAGGCGAAATTACAGCCTGAGGAAAATAAAACTCATTTTAAGAGGGGAGGGGGGAAATAAAACTCATTTTAAGAGGATGTCAATGCTGAAACAAGCCCAAATAATAATGGTATTAACTGCTAGTATAATTAAACTGATCTTCTTATACATTACTAGCAAATGCAGTGACAGTCCTTGGTTATTGATAAATGGAGTCGAAAGTCTCCTGTTAAAAACAAACTTTTCAGCTGTATTTGGGATAAAGGGTAATTGAGAAGGATGAAATGATGCATCTGCGTTCCAGGATCTGCCAACTTTTTAATCGTACCTTCTCTCTGTATATAAATATTTGAAAGCTTGTTACAAAATCATGCTCTCCCTTAGACAACATTGGCAATGTCAAGTTCTGTGTTACTAACTCAGTATTTTGAGCATACCAAAAAAACCCATTTTTTTCTGGGGCTGTGAAAATGAAAGACAATTTCCAACAAAACTTAAATGAAAAATACTTATAGCTAATACAAAGGAATAGTAATTATGTAAAGCGTCTTTTGGGCTAGTGGCTTTTATTAAAGCTGTTGAGAATTGCCAGTGTTGTGCAGAATTCATCATGCTGTTTTGCAGAAGACCCACAGGACTCCTGGAGCTGCAAGCCTGGCACTGGATCTATGAGCTCATGATACCACCAGCCTTGCCAGTTAGGAGAGCTCAGTCCTAGTTCTGCTAAATAAAAGGGAGAAACACACATACATAAACACAAACTCACTAGCTTTCTCCCGTTTTTTATGTATAAATGTGCACAGGCTCAGACACAGATTTTTCTCTCTGTGATTTTGAGACACAAAAAACAATTCCTAGTAAGAGAGTGGGAGAGATTTAACAGTATAATTCTTGCACAAAAAATCAGATGAAGCAGTAGGAACAGATGGTTCACATCAGAGTCTATTATTTTTTTCCTTTTTTTAGATCAATAACTTATATGTGTCTGAGCGGTTGATCAACACCAGTGCAAAAGCGTCTGGTTATCACATGCTGTTGAACTGCTAGAGCCAAGATGGGTATGGAGGTTCATATGTTGGTAAAAACCTCTAGTTCTGCGAGAGAGTATAGTACATCTAACAATAAGCAGAACTGGAAAATTCAGAAATATTAGAAATATTTTTCTTATTTTGTCATTTTATGGAAAGGAGCTAAGGTTCACTAGAAATATTCTCCCCTCTCTCCCCTTTTGTCATTTCTGATGATAACTTTCAAAATGAGTTGTTTTTGTGATAGCTTTTAATAGGTGGGCTCAGTAAATAATGTCTGTTTTCCTCTAGCATTGTCTCCTATCTAGGCCTAATAGTTCGTTCTTGTTTTTTTTTTTCAGGATTTCTCTTTCTTTGCATGTTCTGTTTTAAAGCTTCGTGCATGCCAAATGGTTCAAAATCCTTTTTTCAAAATCCCAGTTCTTGAATCTGTCCTCATTTTTGTGGCTCATACAAATCATCGACACTGTTCTGAACTCACAGGCGGAAACTCACCTTAAACTGTAAAGTGACAAGATTTCCAATTGTTGCCAAGAGCCCAGAATATCATTTTCAATGGTGGATTTCGGTGTGTTTGTTTTCTGCTTTAAAGCTTTTAGCTGGAGCTTTTTCTGAGAGACTCCTCGGCATTGAGGCAGGGGAAGAAACAGCCTTGTAGAGTATCGAAGTTACCCCTTTTTTCGATAGTTCACCCCACCGTTACCAACAGCCGTTCAGGTATTTCAGCCCTCCAGCTGTGGTGGTTTGCAGGCGAGCCCCCAGCAGCGTCTGTGGTCTCCTGAGGAGCCCTTTGCTGTGAGGAGAGCGGCGTTTGCTCCCCTGCCCTCATGGGCCCGCTCAGGGTGCCGAGGCGGGGGGACCCCTCACCGCATGCCGCCAGGCCACGGAAATGCCCTTGGCACTGCTGGAAGCAATGTGCGGAGCCAAGCAGGAGCTTGATGGAGCCTGTGTTTTGTAGTAGACCTTTCTCCGGGAGAGGTTTCCGTGCGAGAGCTCTCCTGTGCGTGGACTGCTGCGCCGCTGGTCGCAGCATGGCGGCGGTCCTTGACATGCCGGCCTGCGCGGGCCGCGCCGCCCGCCCCAGTCCTTCGGCTCCAGCGCGCACGGTAAGGAAGCTGGTATGCCCGCTGCCAGTTCTCTTCTGCATTTTAGTTCCCTTCTGCTAATTCTGGGACTTGCTTCCAGTTTACTTGGAAAAAATCTTTATGTTTTTTTGTTTGTTTGTTTGTTTTGTTATAATCTGTCAAGGGGAAGCAAAATCTGAAGTTTTCTATGCCATGTTGGGAAGGGCATTAAAGCCTTTGTAAGTGGCTGTACCAAAGCGTTTAGAAAGCCTTTTTTTTCTTTCTGTCTTTCTGTCTTTCTTTCTGTCTTTGCCTTAATTTATTGTGCACTACTTTGAAAGTGGCCTCACTGCACAGTTAAAGGCTTTGCAATCCACAGCAGCAGCTCTATCAAGTGGCAAGGCCAGGAGAAGACAAGCGGGCAGCTTAATCCTCAGTGTTAGAAGACCTAAGTGATAAGAAGGCACAACTTCCACTGTGGAAGGAAGGAGGACGGTTGAGCCTGAGAGTAATACATGGAATTAAAATGGTCGGACTCTTTGGTAGAGCATGAAAAATCACATCCTCTTCCTCTCTCTTTTTCCTACTCTCTTTTTGTCCTTCCTTCTTTTCCTTGTGTCTTGAGGAGCAGAATGGCAAACCTGGAGGACAGAGAAGGGTGACGTGAGAGCAAATGCGTGCTTCCGAGCATTTTTTCCTCCCAGGTTGCTAAATCATCCCACAACCACTTTTGCCTCCCCAGGTTGCTAAATCATCCCACAACCACTTCTTCACTCTGCCATTCTCATAGAGACTCCTGTGTACTAGAGCTTCATCAGATCTGCTCCTTTGTCATATCTCCAGGAGATAAAACTGTGCCTTTGAGGTCTAAAGCCTTCTTTGGAGGGGCCTGTCTCTCCTTTGGCCTTGAAGAAGACTAAAGAGACTGTGCTTTCTGGGCACCAGTGGCACCTTCAGGTAGCTCAAGATTTCCTGTTTCTGAAATTTGCTTGCTTGAAATACACAATGAAAGTGTTTGTTTTCTAATGGCTGGATTTGAGGGCCTGGATGTCCCTGTGGATCTGTAGTCAGCTGTAGCTGCAGAAGTAGGCTACGTGTAAGGAATTGCAGCCTGGAGTGGAGAAGGAAAAGAGGTTGCTTGAGGACAGGAATATGTCAATTGATTGGTGAATGACTCTGGCTTCTAGTCATTAGGGAGGGTAGACTTTTTGATGAGGAGTTTCTGTCTGAACCTATTTAATGATTTTGATGGTTGTTAAATGATCTGATTTTTCAGTTGAAAAATTGACGTTTTAAACCAATTCATATTTCTGACCTTCAGCACATCACCCATCCTAAATTGCCTCACCATCACCTACGTTTCACACCTTAGTTGTTTGCCCTGAGCAAGAGTGACTGTCTTCTGTATGTTTTCCTGACTGGTAGTTCTCTGGCTGCTCCTTATTTCTTAGTCACATTTAGTAATGTTCATCGTTCTGTATGAACGTCATATTCTTCCTGCTGTCAAAAGCCTTGTTGTTGTCTCTGCATGTATAGCATCCTTTTCATAGCAATGATCATGCTGTTGGTCTCTCTCTTGAGTTCTGCTGTGATCTTTTTTGAGATGAGGCAGATGAGAACTTCATTTATTACATGAGATTTATGTGCTCCACGGCTTTATGTACTAGTATATTTCTCTTCTGTTTTGTTGTCTGTTTTCTGTCAATAATTCCAAATGTTCTCCTACTTTTGAACCCTTATCAGCCATTGACTATTTTGCTGAACTTTCCATACAATTGCCTATAATGTCTGTAAGATCTCTTTCCTGAGCAGTAGTGTCTTGTTGTGTGTATATTAATGCATTTTGGAGGAAGAGCAATATTTTGCCTATATTTACGTTAAATTTGTACGTCATTTATCATCTGGTATCCTTGGTATAACGAGATACTCTGTAACTCTTCACAGTTGGCTTGAGGTCTGCGTTGTAAATATTGTGGTATCATCTGCAAACTATCTTTATTTTTCATGGCTATGTTGCAAAGAGCAGAAGGGGAGGACTCTGTTGGTAGTCTTCCTTATGAAAATTACAGCAGACTATTAGAAGTAAAAGCATACTACTTAATGACATGAATTTGTTGGTTTTGGATGCTTTGTAGAATTTGTTGGCCCCAAACTTCTACTCTAATTTTGTTCTTTATGCCATCTGCAAGTATTTTACACTTTTAGCTGCTGCTTTTAACCCAATTTCTCTGAACAACCATAAGATTCATAGCCTCGAGATTACTGTGCCTCAAAAATCATGAGGATTAAGTCCCACAAAAATCATCAGGTTACAGACAGAGGGGATTCATTGGCTTTCCTTTTGTTTAATTTTGAAATCTTAAGATTTGTATTTTGTAGCTTCACTCTGCAGTTGTAAGAACTGTACTTTTAAAAATATAAACTGAGGCTTCTTTGTAAATGTATCTGTAGGTGATACGGCTTTATGAAATGCGCTCAGTGTTTTAAGGCTTCTGGTGAAATGGGTGAGAGTTTGCTCTGCTGCAGTAGAGTTGTTATCCTTAAACTTGGGTGTTTACGAATCTTGTGAAGGGAATCAATACAGGTTATTTTCTAAGAGCTAGATGAATTTAAGAAAAATTAATAGTAGTGTTCTGCTTCGCTGTATGTGATAGACCACCACATAACCACCTTGATTGCAATCCTTTTGGCCTCTGAATACCAAAAAGTTAGCGTGCTTTTCACCAAGGAGGACATGATGATTTTTCATCTTTGTGCTCCATCTTGGAGACAGACTTCAGAACCAGCAGACTAGCTTCTACTGTTGTATGTTTGTACTGTGATTTAAAGATTCACACATTTATTTTTATGCCTCTATTGATTATGGTGCTGCAGCTACAAAATTTAGGTAGTGTTGTACCCTGTGCATCAGTAGGATTATTCCTTAAGTTATCCTTACAGAGCTCGCCAGTAAGGAAGCCAAGGGACCTTAAATCATGGATTCTCACTGAACTTTACAAACTCATGATAATTAATGTTTTAAAAAAATCTTTTAGTATGTAAATTGGGCAAACTTTGTTTATATGAAATCCCGAAAGCCTAAAACTAGAATACCACTGCATCTTTCTATAGTCTCTCTTTTATTTGTCTTTTCAGAGTACGATAGTGCTTTTTTTGTAGTGGACAGGCAGTTCTGTTGAGTTGCTGTAAAGTGGTACTGTGGTTACTACTACTGTACATGATGGACAGGGTTAAATGTGGAAAAAGAGCTTTGAAATGGGTCTTCAGGATTTGGAGTCCTGGTGTTGTTGGCAAAAATTGGTAATTTGTGCAGCCTGAAAAGTTGCCTGGAGTTGCTGGAGGGTGTAACTTTGGATGAGAGTGACTTGCCTGGCTTGGGTTTTTTGTTGGTCTGGTTTGATTTTGCGTGTTACTTACTGTTAGTCCTAGGAATAATGTAGGAAATGAAAAGAACTCCTACTGAGTGTTGTGGGCCAGTATGTGTATGTAGGCTGAAGGTTAGAAAAGATAAAATCTCTGATTTACAAGCTAAGCAAATATTGCATAAAAAGGAGACATGTTCAACATAGAAATCTGTTAAGTCATTTTTATGAAGTTTGTTTCTGGCGGTAGAAACATTTTTAGGCAAAAGAGGAACAGTCTTTTTTAATGTTCCTAAACACCCAGTATTTGATCCCTGAATTAAATTTTTGGTGTTACTTGAATTAGGAATATTTTTTTGCATAACCTGGTAACCTCAAAGGCGTTTTAGCACAGGCCTTTTTTTTATTTTTATTTATTTTTAAGGAAAGAAGTACTGGGAAAAATCAGACATTATCTTTTAAAAATAGTCAGTCATAGTGATGATTATGCAGAGTTAAAGCAAGTTTTAAAATTTGAATTTAACACAAGTTATTCAAGAGGAATAAAAATGGCGTTGTATAAAACAAAATGTGGATTCAAATGTCCATCTAGGACTAAGCCTGAAGTACAGCAAAAAAAAAAAAGTCAAGCATTTAAAAGGACAAAACTGTGACTTATTTTTAACAGTCCCAAGTTTTATATTGGAGTATGAGTGGCAGCCCCTGTATTGCCCAAAGCCAGCTGGATTGACTTACTGTCACAAGCATATCCATTGCACCAGAAACATGCCTGAACACCAGGCTGTGCTTAGCAGCACTGTGATCCCCAGCAGGGGACATAAATCTCTACAGTTATAGGTAAGTGGAGATTGTAGAAAAAGCCCTGGAAAAAATAATCTGTCAAAACATGTCTGTATTTGGATGAAATTTTCAACTGAAATAGTATTGCACCTCTTCGTTTTGGGGAGATGAAAGAACTCTGTTTCAACTTTCAGACTGAATTCCTGTTTATAACTTATGCCAGAATAAATGCCTACTTATCTATGATAATATTTAAGTTATGACAAAATGATTCAACTGAATGTAAATAAAATGTTCAGGTGGAATTGCTTCGGTATTGCTAAAATTCATTTCCCCTGATACTTTGACCCTTTTCAGCTTTGGGGAAGCATTGAGATGCAGAAATTCTCTTCAGGAAAGTTTTCAGCAAGTCCTCGTGAGAGTGTGAAAGACTTTTTTTCCTATTGCTCTCTTTCCTTATGAATGCGTTAAAATAGGGAGAATCATTTAAAATGTTGTAAAAAGTTTACAGTTTGTTGATTTGAATGGCTGACATGCCTCTGTGTAGAACTGAGGAATACTAGGACTGACACTGCCTAATTCAGCTAAATAATGTCCCCAAGATGACTATTGCTTCATGAGCCCAATGTCTTGGAACAGAAATGAAATGTCTTGGAACATGAGTCCAATGTCTTGGAACAGAAATGAAAAGGAAGACTTTTTGTGTGTTAAAGTTGTTCTTCTAATATTCTGGCAGGTTTGTTGGTTGGTTGTTATTTTTTTTTTCCAAGAAATCTCTGCTTTTACTGTTACGGGCAGCTGAATAGTAGTTCTACTTTTTGCATGTGGCAAAAAAAAGGAATGAGCTCATCTGATGTCATTGCTATGGGCGGATAAGCCTTCGGAGTTTGTTCCTCAGCATCCTCTCCTTCCTTTAAGGGATCTATCTCCCATTATTTCTTTGAAAACATTATTTTCTGAAATAAAAATGAGTTTAGAAGTATTTGTCTTAATGTGGCAACAAAGGGGTGAGCTTCTTGGACCAAGGGAGATGTATTTGAAAAATTAAAACAGATCAATACAACGCATTTTTAGCATGTCACTGCTTCTTAACTTTAAAGCAAAAAGGAAGTTCAGTAGCGGTACTGCACATCAAAACTAAAATTCCTTATTCTAGAGATCAGGAAAATCTTTGCTATGGTACGTTGCATCTGCAGACAGTTCACCTACACTACTTCCAGTCTAAGCCGTCCCTTTTCGTTTAAGAATTATATAGAATTTTTCAAGATTTCATGGAAAGCAGACATTCACCAGGATTTGCAATTTTTGTGGTCAACTCCCCTTTCAGGAAGGGCATTCTCCTTATTTGTTACTGTAAAAACACTGTTTTTGCGGAAAATAATTATTTTCCTGAAATCATGATAGACGTTTGTCAACAAAACAGAGATTCGTGCAGGGCATATATATATTGTATTCCAGAGAAAATAACTTTCCATTATGTATCATCTAATACAACATGAATAGCCCCAGAAGTTTTAAGTGGTTTCTTGTAGACAGATAAATGACACGAAATTTTGAAATGAAAAAGTCTCATCCACACTGTCATGGCATGATTGGGTATATTCTTCATTCATCCTGGAGGACCAATTGAAAAAAAAAGGGGGGAGGGAGGGGAGAAATGTCTTTCTGTTCCAAAGAAGAGAGCAGACTATCTTCAGAAAAGACCAATGAAGCTGCTTAATACCTACTTTCAACTATTTTAAAAACATAAAAAAAAAATCTCCATCTAAAGAAGAAAATCTCTTTTTTTTTTCTTTGACTAGAAAGGGGCTTTGAAAATGGCTTTCAGTAAAACATATATTCTTATCGTAAAACACTTGCTGTCTGAATGTTAGCATAAGAGTTTTCAGCCCTTAAAAAAGATGCAACAGAATTTCAGGTGAAGATACTCGCTCAGTTACAGTCTTAACAACCTGACATTCCTGGGCTAAGTTAAAGTTAGGTTTCTGTACTGTCTTTTTAACCATGTTCTCACAGAAATAATATATATAATATATGTATATATATAGAAATAAAAGTTCTTCTATCACATATAGACCTTGAGCAGGGGGGTTGGACTAGATGGTCTCTAGAAGTCCCTTCTAACCCTAACCATTCTGTGTTTCTGTGACATACTTTTAATCTGCCTGCAGTATGTCCCATAAGATAGGTAAAGAAGCAAGAGGCTTGAGTGTGTTCTGCTTCGCGCTGATTGCTTTTAATTTTGGAAGTAAATTAGGGTGCGTTCGCGTTACCTGTGTGTTGCGTGTGCGCCGCTGCAGAAAGGGTAGCTGAATCCTGCTGGCGAAGGAGGCCCCGCTGGAACGAGGCACGTGGGCAGCCCCCCGGGCCGTCCGGCCGCGGGAGACACCGGTTATTGCTGCCCGTGGGGAAGCGCTGGGCGGTCGGTGTGAGCTGCTGAGTGGGAAGCGCGCGGGGGCTGGCGGCGCCTCACGCACGAGGCAGCCCGGGCTCTTCGGGCCACGCGGGTGCTTTTGCCTGGCGTGATCCCCTACGAGTCCTGCTTCGCTAGGGGCAAGAGGGGGGCCTCTCTCTTCTTGTTTAACCCCTCCAAGCAAGCCGGTAACAACACAGATTTAGCAAAGGAATTTGTTAGTCATTTTGTGAGTAATTAGTCCCTGGCTACACTGGAGATTCAGACAAATTTGCAAACAGCAGAAGTCCTCAAGTGTTCCTTCATATCCACTCTGGTCTCTCGTGGGACGAGTCTTTTGTCAACAACTGGAAAGCAGATCGGATCCCTCCTAGCACCCTCCTCTCATGCACATACTGATGAAAGCCTCCTCTAAGAGAGCAACATTCAAAAAGGCACTTGGGCAAATCCATGGAAGAAAAATCCAGCGAGACCTATTAAATACAAAGACATCAGTCACAGATCGCTGGAGGCTGGGAGAATGTTCACCGAAATTATCCCACTCCGCTTGCTCCCTTCTTGTGTTCCTCTGTCGGCACCCGACACCAGCCGCCGCTGGGGACGGCACCCCCG
>NW_010584776.1:51536-66941 GCF_000705375.1 Tinamus guttatus | reverse complement strand
TGTGGTAGCATGTTATTTGTCCTTTGGCAGGTGAAAACAGACGCTTTGTGTGTTCATCATGTCGTGAACTATAAAAAATGTAGAACATGTAAACTCATTTTTGTATACATATTTTTAGACTTCTGAAAAACAAAATGCATGTGCAGAGCTGGGTGAAAATAGAACCTCCTCATGTACAGGGGTATCCACTCCTTAGGGAATTGGAGTTGATTAATAGCTGCTACCTGGTACACTCTGCCAGAAGCAAAACATTTGTGTCCACAAGAGGCCAAGTGATACGTCATTGCTGCTGGGGATGATTAACTATGTTCACAGAGGCACAGTAACAAAAATTACTTCAGTCCTCTTGTCAGGGTGGGAGCAGAATTTTATGTCTGAAATCCATAAACCTAGAGAATTAAATCAGATTTCTTTTTACTTGAGAACTAGGAGCATTTAAGTTGCAGAACAGGAGAAGATGCAGACCAAAAAAAAAGAGTAGAGATAGTACAGGAAGAAAATTGCGGTAAAAGCCAAAAAAATGTTTAATAGAAGAAGAAAAATCTGTTTTCTGTGATCACATTTCAACTGAAGTGTAATGAGCATTAATTTTATCAGCACAACTTCTAAGCACACTGGCACTGGAAAATACTCCCGTGGGTTCCAGCCATCTATAGAGCTCCACTTCAGAAACGTTTCACGGCCCATTAGGAGCATCGCTGATGAATCGCTGCAAAGGTCCTGAGCTGTGTCTGGTGTTTCATGGTTGGCCCTGCGCTTTCCTCACCTGCTTCCCAGAGGACAAAGGACATTAGTGCTATTATATTGTAAAGCCAGCTTTAAAGTAAACCCATAGATTTTCTTAATAAGCTCATTGCTATACTGTAAATAGCATGGAGCATACTAAAAAACCTGGGCCTCGGGTGAGAGCGGCAAAAGGATCAACGTATCAGATTAGTGATCTTGGCAAGGAGAACAGGGCTCGTTTAGCAAAACTGATTATTTGTAGGTCATGCTTAGTTCAAATAAAACACACCTGTATTTTCTGACCTGCTCGTGGTCTTCTGTCAGCTTAACTAAACTAGTTAGAATTGACTCTCAGTAAATTATTCATTTGAATTATACTTGACTAAAGTGTCCATCTCTGGTTGTATAACAAAAGTGTCGCAATAGTTATCTCTAAGTTAGGCAAATAAGTAACAGGGTTTCTTTTTTTTTTTCATGTATGTCCAGAGACTTGACTTCAGTAGAGTTCAGGTCATATTAGTAAAAAGCCCAAGAATAAAATTCTAGTATTTATGGCTCCTGTCTTCTTTTTCAAACTACTCTGCTACTTTTCTGATAGAGTTGTTCTGTTTTCTTCCTCACGTGAGCAGTAAGGCTTTATTCGATGAAAAATGAAGTTTGCTTTAAGCCTTAAAAAAAAACCCCAAACCATAAATGATTAAAGAATTGATCAAAAAAAAATCATCATTTTAATCTATCACGGAGAATACTTTCTGCTATAAATGAATATTTTTACTAAGAATGTTATGGTTTTCCATCACATTTTCCCTGAAAGACCAGAGGATGCTGCGTGGAAGTTTCTTGTGTTTTCTTTTGTTTCTTGAATACATTTTGTTGTTGTTGTTTGTTTGCTTTTCTGTGATATCCCAGTTTCCTTTAGTCATTTTCTTGGGGCACATCAGCTTATTCCCCATCCGAGGTCATTATTTTTGTGGCTTCATAATAGTTAGATAGGTAGGGGCCTCATTCTGGTTTTAATACTCAAATTAAGGGGTTTGGACATCTAGTCTAGAGGTCCCTTCCAACCTTAGCCATTCTCTGAACTTTACTGAACTAAAGACATGTAAAAAAGACATGATTAAACTCTACCATATCTTGTCCAGTTTTATCAAATATTCCATTATTAGGTTATATGTAAAAAATATGAATGGGAGGTTAGAAATTGGTTCGGGGCAGGATACAAGCTGGCATTGTACTCGCTGACAAAGGATACCTCAGTTTTGTCATATCACTTTCTGGTCTCCATTTCCTAATCTGGTAGGCTGATGAAGTGAGAAAAGCTTATCTACCACAGAGAAATCTTCTTGCATGGTCAGTCTTTAAGAATGTAACTTATTCAAATGTGATTAACAACCATGCTGACTGTCATATTATTTGTCTGCAAAATAACTTTTTTTTTTTCCATCCACTTCAGCATCTTTTGAAATAAGATCCTCTCTGTATTGGCTAGCAGGGTATTTTCCAGTGAGGCTTATAATAGTGTGAGATGACTCAGAGTCAGCCTTGCTTTCCAGGGTTAGGGAGTGATTTGGGTGAGTTTAGGTTATTTTATAGATCCGTCACGTTACAGGAGCAAGCAGCAGAGAAGACGTGTCACAGAGAAGGGGCAGTGCGAGTGCAGAGAAGGGAATGGAGATTCAGCCCATGGATTCATGGTCTTTAACCTCAGGCCCTCCCACACCAGCAAGGGCAGTAGCGTTGGGAGAAGTGCTCAGGAAGAGTGTCCCTGGAAGCTGCCTCCTTGTCAGTGACCTGAAGGTGCCTCCAGGGAACGTGGCACGGTGGCTCCTCGTTGCGTTGGCGCTTCGTGGGATGTTCTGCCGTGTCCGGGAGCCACTGTGTGCTGTCCCCCCCTGCCTGTTACAGCACCATCCCGAGCAAGATGGCTCACTCGGAGCTAGTAACCATGGACAGGAGGGAATGGCTAAACTGAGAGCTGAGGTTCTGCTCAGACCAGAGGAAGGCTTGGGAGGACCTGACGCCGTTGGTGAGGTTATCTGCTGTTGAGCGCGTGGTTGCTGGGCCTTGAGGCTGGCAGTTCTTACAGCTGAGAACGCCCAGCACTTTTCAGTGATATGAATTTGGGTCCCTTAAACATGATACTGTGTTTCTGAATAAGCCAACAATCTGAAAAGTCACACTCTGTGCATGGTGTTTTGGAAGACTTAAGTTCTCAAGACGTTCTTGTGGCATTGAGCATCCATCCAACTGGGAATTTGTGTGATTGGACTGGGTAGATGAGCTAAAGCACAAGGCCACGTAACTGCTTGAGGATTTGCACCTTCTGTGTTCCAAAACACACGCAGAATTTCTTATCTGCCTGGGTTCGTAAAGTGTAATGCAAGTGGAGATGCTAATTAGATAAGGCGGTTTGATCTTCTGTAGTGGAGCCCATCCCATTTTACCTGCTCTAGTGAATGGCTATGAAACCCATGCCAAAATTTGTCTCATCCCACGCATTCCACCTGGAGAAGAGTCACTGCAACCACTTTCAGAGTGAGTTTGGGCAGCAGACAGCAGTGCTGAGGGTCAACAGGCCCTGCTACTGACTTAAGGGAAGGTCAGCAGGGTAGGTCTTTTGTTTCATTTTTATCCCTTAGTTTTAAAACAGACCAGTGTAAAGAGCAGAACTTATTTAGTATATTTAGTGAACCTCTTCTGGTCCACTGGGGGAAAAAAAAGTATGGTCATTTACTTTAAATATATGCAGTCATGTTTTAGCACAACTGAGGGTTTTATAACTTTTGGTTCTTGCTTTCAGCATGTATATATTTTAAAAGAAAAATTAAATGGATCGTGTTGATAAAGTCTGACAGCAGGATCAATAAATAGAGCTCCAGTCTCTTATTGATTTGGGGGATGTAATGGTTTGCTTAATTTTCTGAAGTGGAAAATTACAGTTCCTTCTGAAATTAGGGGTTTCAGTAGCGATCTGTGTTGGGACCCTGCACAGGGCTCTGATCCTTTGATCAAAGTTGTCATCCGCAGAAGCGGCTTTTTGATCCTCAGGTCGAATTATTCTGCTCGGCTCATCATTACCCTGAAAAGGTTGTTGCGGCCTTGCTGCAATTACCTGCTGCAGCGTGCACAGGGCGCATCCAGAAAGCCTCAGCTCCTCCGAGGCGCAGCTCCACTTCACTCCCCAGCCTGCCTGATACGTGAAAATGCTGAACCAGAGCACCCCATATGTTTTTGTATGGCCAAAACTCCTATTTCAAGCCAAGATCCACAGTTTTTTTTATAAGAGGGCAAGGCTCTGCTCACTAGAAATTCCCTTGTGGCTGTTTAATGTTTCTCTGAATTGGAACCTTTTCTGGGGGTTCCTAGTGCCTATGTGTTTTGTCTTATTTAAAAATTAAAGGCAAAATGTTTACGGGAAGGGATATATTTAAATGCAACGGTACATAATGTCTACTTAGGAAAGGAAAAAAGATTCTGTGGTTTAAAGCATAGTGCAAAAAAGACCTGGATTCGAGCGCAAGTTCTACCCTGGTATCTCAAGGGAACACAAGGTTGGCAAAAACCACCTATTCCTCTGTGCCCTTCTAGGCTTCTGCCAGAAGGAAATGAAAGAGGGAGGTATAAAGTGAAAGAGAATTTCCAAATGAATTTATTCGGTGTATGAAAAAGTACATTTGTGGATATATTCTGAATCAGTTCCATTGATCCAAGTGCATGAGAGACTGAAATAAGCATCAACAGCTGTTTAAAAAAAAAAAAATTAGTCCATTTGGCTCCAGTGGGGGACGTAGGGTCGATCTGTTTTGCCCAGAGAGCTGGATTCGTTAAAACCAACGAGAACAAGACCAGCGCAGGCGAACCCGAGGCACCCCCTGCCTGGGAAGGGGCTCGCGCGCTGGGGCGGGCAGGGTTTGCCGTGCCGGGATTGCAGCCGGGCAATGTGGCTTTGCCTCCTGGAGCCAGCAGAAAGAAAAACATGGTTCCTGCTTGCTGGAGGCCCCCCTCTTCTCCACGTGGGTGGGTTCTGCAACACGTAAGGTCTGAGTTAGCTGGGACATTATGGATGGCCCGTGCCCTGGGGGAGGCATTTTATATGGGCTGTGTGTATTGTTCTGTTTGTATTTGCTTACATAAGGCCATGCTGCTTTTTCTTCATTTCCTTCAATCTCTTTACCCAAACCACTGGATTTTCCCATGTAACCTTATTCTCTTCTCCTGTCCTTCTAAAATTCCTTTTCTCCCCCAAAGTTCGCCTCCTCCATCTTTTCTGCCCTCGTCTCACTTTCCCCATGCAGCCTCTCCCTTCCTCTTCCTCAATCAGCCATTTCTCTTTCTGTTTTTCTGCTCCTGCATTTCCGTTCTCTTGAGCTCTTTCCGCATGCCATGAACTCAACTCTTCTTTGTTCCTTCTAGAACTTTTCTCATTTTCCTTTCTCCTCCCTTCCCCTTGTGTTACCTTCCTCTCAAACCCAGGCTCTCCACACGGCCCTTCCTCCTGACCCAAAAGACTGGAGGAGCAGGCGGAGGCGGCGGCGGCGGCAGCTGCCTGTGGTGCGACACTGAGCACGTAGACCCCGTAGGTGGCACCGACGGAGCGCTCTCAACTCCCCTGTCCCCACCGCCTTCGCGCCTGCTCCTGCCTGAGGGCAGCTGCATGCTCCAAAACACCTCAGCGCTGCTCGGGGGCTCGTCCGTGGGCCTGCAGAAGCTGCTGAAGTACTGCAGGTTTCTCGGGAAGTCTCATAGTGGTGTCATTGAGGCAAGATAAAAATTTTGGAGACAAGCTCTTTGTGCCCTCTCATTTTTGGAAAACTTGACTAGTATGCTCATATACTAAGAAAATGGGAAATAATGGTGTTTTTTTTTGCTATGTATATTTAATTTTTCTTCCACTCTCCTCCTTCTCCCATGCTCCCTAATATACATACCCTTTTGGTATTTATTCTTCTTACAATTTCGTATTTGATTCTGCTGGAAATGCCTTTTTTTAATATGACTGGAACCATTTGTATAATGGGTAATGTTGCTATGTCATGCTATGTAATGTCTATTTTTTGTCAGTCTTAACACCTACTATTTGAGAAATGACTCTTATCAACTGTAGTGGTATACAGTGCAGCAGACTATTGCTACTTGAGATTTTTTAAAGCACATATAACACAGACTGAAATTTCAAGAAAAATTTCCCATCTCCTACATACACTTCTGAAAACCATTGCTGGCAGCCCTTGAATTTGAATGGGTGGATTTGGAGATGATTTTTCCTCATTTTCATTTAACCAGTTAAATCATCAGCCCAACAAGCTCTTCTGGAAAGGCTCTTTTATTTTTGTCTTCCTTTCTTTTTCTCCCCTAGTTACTTTTAATCATTTACAAGTATTTTCTCACCTCTGTGTCCGCTTTTCAGTTTAACTCCATTCTTTATTGATGCTTTGGGACAACATCTAAGGAATAATTAATGAAAGGAGTGTTTAATTCACATACTCTACTACTCTACAATTGTGTAGAATTGTTTTCAAATGTACTCTTTTGCAACTTGCAGAAGGTGGAGGTGGAACTAGCTAAGCACGAGCCAGGCATCTTGCTGCACATTTGACTTGAAACTGAATTTTTGAGCAATCAGCCTTGTATTGCCTTTATTTGTGCTAGTAGTAGCAAATTTTGTTGTAGGTATCAGTCACATAGTGAAACCTATTTTTTTGGTAGCATTACTAAGCAATAGAAGAGGCTTTTGATGTGGTGAAGACCTAGAAGTCAGAACTGTTCCTCTGTGCTAGTCATTCTTACTCACATCACTTCTAACAAGACTGACTTCAGTTAAACGAGATGAATCTAAGCACAGAAAGATTTTTTTTTTCAGGCATGGGACAGCCTACAATGTGATTTGAGCAGTTTTTTTGGATACATTTTAAAATATAATTTATTCCAATCATCCCCTTTTCATTATTTTTGCACAAAAATAATCCATCTGTGTTTCTGTTTGGTATCAGCAAAGCAAAGTTTGTGTTCTTTAGAAGCTGAATAGGAGGAAGGAAACTCCATGACCGTGGTTTTATGCTCTGCATGTAATATAGTCATTTATTAAAAGCTGTATATAGTATCTAACCCTTTGTATTTTTTCAAGTCTATCTGTGGAGCCTAAAATGGAACTCTAAACTATTTGGGGACTATAAAATGTCATAAGTATATTTTAATAGTTTAAGTTCCATGTTTGAAAGTCCAAGATTTTGATGATGAACCGTGTATTTGTAAAGGGGCATGAAGGCTTTAATAAAAGAAAAATCCAGAAGAGGTTTCTGAACATGCAAAAGAACTCATCAGAGAATGATGACTTAGGAAAGACTGGTCCTTCACACAGCCTTTCAAGAACAGCCTTTGGTTTAACAGGGAAACTCATTAATTGTTTCTGGGCAATGAAGTTTTTTGTTTGTTTGTTTGTTTTTTTCCTTGTAATTTTGGTATGGCCATTCTATTTTCTGTGTTTCCTCCCTTGAGTAAGAGAGTGGGAGAGATGCAGGAAACCCCAACAGAATGCTACTATCTTTATTCTAAGAGAGAACAAATAACAGTTTATAAAGCAGTAGTACAATCTAAGGGCCAAATGATGAATTAATGGAAACTTGTATGTTGTTTTGGAGACTAAGCACATTAGATTGAATTGTTTCACAACCACCATGCCTAATTATTGTGTCTGCCACATTCATCTATTTAAATCATTCCCAACTTTTGGATTGCTGCCTAGAATATTACTGCAGTACTGTTTCAACTGGTTATTCCCTTGTCACGCATAACTTCATGAAGGAGCCTGGCTTGGTTTGGAGAAAGGAATACGAGCAAGCACTGGCAGCCTGTTTATCGTTTCTGATAAGAAGTGATGATAGGTTTCATAATGTTGATTCAAATAAGTTGAATGTGAACTGATGTTGTATTTGTTTTGTCAGGTCATTGGTTTAAAAAGTGCCTTTGTGAAGTCACTTTTACGAGAGAGGACTGCTACACCCGTGCTTTCAAAATACCGTCTTTGCCAGCTCGACATTGCCTTGACCTTGCAAGTGGCAGAAGATACCTCAACCATCTCGGTTTGCCAATTCATTGATGTGAAACAATCTTCAGTGTGAAAAGAAGACGACGACGGAGATCTATCACTGGGACACAAGCAAATGACTGCATTGCATTTCTTGTGTAATCAACACCAGCGAGTGATCTACAAGGGGTTGCAGCTCTCTCAAGGAGTGCCATTGCTTTGAAGAACCTGTACTTAAAACTGGAGTGTCAGTGACACACTCAACGGACCCCAGCATTTTACAGACAGAAATGCTACTGAGCATGTTTGTTTTCAGCCAAAAGTCTACAAGTGGGACTTAATGATTGATGAGTGACTGCTGATAAAGTTTCTCTACTATTTTTCCTTTGTGTGTGTTGGACATTCTTAATTGTCCCCCACCACTTTCAAAAACAAAAAACAAACATTTCCTTTCCAGTTGGAATTATTTTTTTCTGGTTAATATTTTTTGCTGTTCTTCCCTTTTCCCCTCAGTTTTTTTGAACTAACTTTGGCATCATTCACTTGACAGTAATTTACAGAAGCTAAATCAGCTCTTCATCATGGCTTTGAATGTGGCTCCTGTCAGAGATACAAAATGGCTAACGTTAGAAGTGTGCAGACAATTTCAGAGGGGAACTTGTTCACGCTCTGATGAGGAATGCAAATTTGCACATCCCCCTAAAAGTTGCCAGGTTGAAAATGGAAGGGTTATTGCCTGCTTTGATTCCCTAAAGGTAAGGAAGAACATTGCATGTATAATGAAAAGGCTAACGTATCAAATGTAAAAAAAAAAAAAAAAAAAAAGACCACCAGTTATAGCTCAAATTGATTAAGCAGTAAGTGATTAGTTCTGGTAATACATATATTGATGCAAGTGCTTTTTGTCTGAGCTTTTGTTTATTGGAACTTTGAAAAGATTTTTAGAGATTCTCTTTTCTAGTGCCAATGTGGTGTTTACAAAATTGCATACAACTGTGGGATACAGGACGGTTTACAGGCAATATGACAATTGCATTCGCTAGAGTATCTTATATGATTGCATTCACTAGAGTATGTTATATGATTTATCGTTGTTCCATTGCAAATGAAAATATGTGGCGGCTTAAACACTTGGCCATTAGCAGAGTGATAATGAAGCAAATTATGTTAAGAGCAGAGATTCTTGTATTTAAAGCCACAGAAGTAAGAAAATCGGCCATGGATTATGTTTCATCTTGTGGAATGGCAGAGAACAGAATAACGTTATAATTATAAATAATTAGCAGTGCAGGTAGTAGTTCGAGGGCCAGCGCTGGGTGCGCAGCACCTGGGTTGCTGTGACTTGTGCTCCTGCGCCTTTGCTGCGCTGATGGCTCTGTGCCCTGGCATCCGTGATGCTCCTGGTTCATCCTGCTCGACATCCCTGACACTCCGAGCTGGGACTTCTGCGCAGGGATGAGAATCATCCAAGAATCAAAACTCAAGTCATAGCCTGAGCTAACAGTACTGTGAAGGGAGATCCTAAGGGATCTCCAGGGATAATTTGCTGCCAAGCATTGTTACTGCTCAGTGGAGAGAAGTCTGAAGTGATTTGAAAAAATGCAGTTAAAGTAAACAAGCGTGCTCTGTTCCAGCGCAGGCGGGTATCAACTCTGACAGGTTTGCTCCACCAAACCTTCCTTGGCGGCTCCAGTCCTGCTGCGGCCGGCAAAGGCAACGTGCTCCTCGTGTGCCGCTGGCGCTCCGGGTTGCCGCCGGCTGTATCCTTAAGGGTGGGATTACACCCAGGTGGTGGCCTGCAGGAGCAGCACCGGGGGTCCAGGTTTCTCTCGGCGCCTCTGCTGCGGGCCGAGCGTGACGCAGTGAAGGGCTCATAATGTCTTCAGTCGCTGCCGCTCTTTGCTGGTGCGCATGAGTCGCAGCCTCGCGCCCAGGAACGTTACCTGACCCTTCAATGCATAAAAAGCTTTTAGGAGTCGCTGCAAGCGCACGGCTCCTGGCTATCTCAGCTAGTATCTTCACATCCATTAGCCTCATTATGCTGTGCAGGGCGTTCGTAAGGTGGGGTGTGTGTGCACCAAGATTGGGCCTGGTTAGCGCCGCGTGCTTCCACGGCCTGCTGGGAGGCTCCTGCCATTAGTCAGGTAAATTTATTTTATCTATAGCTTTCTAAAATACTGGTGTTAATCAGAGTTACAGTCTGAAATTCAACAAGCAGCGTAATGTTTTATGTAAATAAACAGAACAGTCTAGAATTATAGATAAAATCAGCATTTAATTAAAAAAACAAGAACTGTTTTCCTTGCTGAACAGTGAGCCACATATCAGTGCAGGCAGTGATTTAGAGTTTATTTACACAATATCTAGTTTTGAAGACTGAGCATTTTTACTGTCTTGACTGAGTGTAGCTGCTGTAAAAATAACTTACAGTGAGAAAGTTGAGTTTCTTCGAACAAATGTCTTCCTATGCAGAGAAAAGGAAGAATGTTTTTTATGCAGAGATTGAAGTATTTGTGTTGCTTTGAGTGTTGTTTTGTCAGAATCCCTGTTCTGGGAACAAACGTCTTGTGTGCCCTCCTCTCCTTTCCAGGTTTCTAGGATAGAAGAGATAGCTGGTACCTATCTGCTGGACGAGACCAGAAGTGTCTTCGTTCTGACTCTACCCATAGCCTCACGGTCACTCTGAGTTAGTCCCACCTGGGATTGCGGGACATATCCCCCCTGCTTCCCCGGCATGCAGGGCACCAGGCTGGGAAAGTGCGGTTAAAACCAAGTTGTTGCCGCTGTTGTTGCCACTGCCATGCGGGGAAGAGCTGGGCAGCAGGATGCCCATGCAGCACGCAGGGTTTGGCCAGCGGCACGCGGGTTTGCCTCTTTCAGGCCTAGAGCCATGGCCTTGGAGCCAGGCTGACGGAATTACAAAACTGTGTCAGATTCCATATTTTCCTATGCTAAAGTAGTTTAACTATTAAACCAGCTTTGCTGTTTGCAAGCAAAAGGTGAGCGGAACCCTTAACTCCAAAGGGTTTCTTTGCTCTGAATAACCTGTCCTTGGCAATACTTGCCTTTAAACCCAGCAGAAGTTGCAACAACCCGGTGGACTAATTACAGCTCACTGTTGAAGGCTGTCTAGCCTCTAAATATCCTTCATCCGCAAGTTGCTCGGGGCTAGACAGAAATAGCTAAGGCCGCGTGAGCTCGGTTTCTCTTGCCAGAAACGTGTTGGTGCGGGTGCACGGGCTCCTGAGGTGGAATTCCGTATTTGTTTCCCACTCTCCGGTGAAGGACAGAGACTGGTCTGTCCTAAACGGGGCATTTCTGGGATCCAGGAGATGTGGCTGGGTTTGGAGATCAGTGTCTGCTTCCTGGCCATCACTGTGCTCCAGCAACTTGCGGCCCTGCCTCAGCGGCCGCGTTCCTGAACTGTGCTACGAGCACACCCGGACCATCCCAGGCCGGCGGCCCGAGGCAGCGCAGCGTGCGGGTGAAAGTGGCTCTGCCCTGATGTGGGTGCCTTTGCCTGGCGCAGGTTAAGGAGCGATGAAGCCAGGGCCGTGCGGGCAGAGGGGGAAGCGCCGCTGCCGCCAGAGCCTCGAGCCTGGGCCTTGAGCTGTGCCTCGCCGCGGCCTTGAAGCCTCTTCAGAGGCCTTGCCGGTACTGTTTGCTTCTCCTGCAAGCTCCTGTTTGGATCTTGCAGTGTTTGTGCTGTGGAAGGCAGCTGTGAAGCCCGAATTTCAGTAATTCCTCCTTTTATGCTTCTATACATCCTGCTGGCTTTGAGTGAGCTTAGTTTTTTTTAAGTTTTGTATGCTCATATGGGTTCCTCCAAGTTGAACACTGCAAGCAAACCTGCTTTTGAGTATTGCTTGAAGAACAAAATCCTTCCAGAGGAATATTAACATGTAATATGGTCTCTGGGGACAAGAAAATGCAGCCTTCTCTCTATTTGAGCTGGCTTAAAAAACATTGAAGTGAATAGTGAAGTTTAGGAGAGGAAGAGGGGGGAAGTTTGGCAGATAAGGAAATACAGTCACAAGTTTTTACTAGAAGCTGACTTGTCCATTTCCACAGACAAGCCCTGGGGTTTTAAATTCTGGTCTAATTTCCCCTAAGATTTATACCTTTTCTGCAGCTCAGCTAGTAGAAGGATATGTTGTCAAAGCTAGCATAGATAATGGAAGAAGTATTCTAAATATATTGTCATGGCAAGTTTTGTGGTAGTAATAAGAAAATGAAAGCTTCTTTAGAGACACAGATTTTTTTTTTTTGATTTTTTTTTTTTAAGTCTATTTACTAGTGTCTAAATACTTTGGACTGTTCTATTTATTGAGCCAGCAGACTAGTGTGAACTGTTAATTTGCATTTTCATGAAAGCCTTTTAAGAATAAGCCTATCTGGTCTCATTTAGCTCTACAGAATAAAAGGTAATTGAAAACTGTACACAGAGACCTGTTTACAGAGTTAAAAGGGTTCCAGGAAAAAAAAAAGAAAAAAGAAAAAAAGAAAAGAAATTTTAGGAACGTCTACTTTGTTGAAATATCTGGAACTGAAAAGAAGCTGTTCAGGATGGACTTGATTTTAGTCCAAAAAACAAACAAAAAACAAACAAAAAAAAGCCTTTGTAAACTGAGCAGGCCGTTTATAAGAGTGTGATTTCGCAGTTAGGATGCACTAACTAGTCATTTGCATTTCTGTGATTCTCTCGTGGATCTCAACATTTTACAAATATGATGGAATCGGGATCGTGTCGCACTTTGAAGCAGGCGATAGCTCGTCCCGCTTTGCGGTTGAGGCGGATTGCAGATGAGCACCAGGCACAGCAGGATTGGCTAGAATTGCCTCTACCAGAAAACGTTTTAATGAGCTCTCGTAGCGTTTTAGTTGGCTGAAACCCTGCCTGCCCCACAGCTGGACAGTGTCAGCCTGTTCAAATACTGGGTGAGTTTACGGGCTGTGCCTGGGGCTGGCCGGACACCGGAGCATGTGAGAGCCTTTCTCCAGGGCTGCAGGACCGGCTTCTCCTTCTGACACCGTGAGCGTGGCCTCCTCTGCTGCCCAGCGACATAATTTCAGTAGGATGGGGAAAGCTGTGCTTTCGATATCCTTAGGCTTCGGGGACGTCAAAGATGTAGAGGTGGAGGATTCAGAGCCCTGATCTCCCCCTGTCCCTTTTCTGAGCTATCAGTGTGGTACCACTGCAAAACACAGTGTGTCCACTTCCTTGCTTCCTTGCTTCCTCTTTTAAAGGTTACAAGTTGCAGTCTGAGAAGACCTGATGGAAGGTTTCTGGTTTGCTGCAGCTCAGAAATGGTAGGCATGAAGAGCGAGTACTAGTGAAAGCCAACTTCACCTTACTGAGACTTGACAACATGGGCTCCCTCTATATTCAGAATAAAAATGGCCATTCTGGGTCAGAAAAAGCCTCATTTTAGTGGGGCCAGTACTGACCCAGTAGTGAATATACAGGATGCAGTATGGGCAAACATCTAATAATTTCCTAGACTGCTCTCCTATGCTGCTTAAGGAGTTTGAGAGCCAGATGCCATATGGTTGTACTTAGATTTTTCTCTGGAAGAAGCATGTCTCTCTCCACTGAGTTCAAAGGAAGTCTCATTAGTTTCATTGGTCTTATTTATACTTAGTCCGTGACGGTGCAATTCCAGGGGTAGGTAAGGTGGCTTTTTCAAGCTATGGGACTTCTTGGCTCACAATAAAGTGCTAGAAGTTAGATGTTGCTTTAAATTATGTCATGTTTCACATCATATCCAATTCATGCAACTGTCAGGTGATGCAAGAGCGATGATTACGTCCAGTTCTGTATCCTTGTATCCTTTCCTGTCCTGTATCCTAGCCATAGATCAGCCATGTTTTTTATCTGTGCTGAAGTGGCTGTGTAGCCGTGCAACTGTTTGAACCGGCTCAGGCGAAAGGAGAGAACTGGATTAAATGCAACGCGAAACTGAGTTTAATCATCAAACTTGAGTGTAAATTGAGATGCAGTGAGATGTAGTAGTTAGGAGAGCAGAATCTCGTTCTTAATCAACTCAAACCCTCCTGTCTCAGAGTCTAGTTACCTGACTTTAGTTTGCACAGCTGTCTATATGGTAGACATATAGTCCATGTACTGGCCTGACTACTGGTGTGTGCAAAAACCAAACAGCTGAACTGGTGTGTGGGAACACTTAAAAATGCATAAACTTGGCTTACCTTAAATTGGTTTCAGTGAACAAAAGTAAAATAAGCCCTAAAGCGATGTACTACATAGTGTTCAGCATTGTGATTTTTTACAGAGGCCTTGGGCATTTATTCGCTGCAAGCGTGTCCGTGTTTGCTAGAATTTGTCCTTCTTGCAAGAGGAACATGTCTCATCTGCTGGGAGCAAGGGTGGGAGGCTCAGCTGAGCCCCACGGCCCTCATGGAGTCTCACCTGTGGCCGGACCAAAGGGCCAGGTACTAGAGTGGAGAGCCATGAATAATCAGAGTGATTGGAGGTGCAAGCCCTAAGCTGCCTCCACCGTTTCTGTCGTGGACAGGCTGAAATAAGAAGAGAGTGACCAGCTGAAGATCGTAGTGTCAACAGTGTTTCCTTCTGTCAGAAATGCTGGGCATCTCTCAGAGGCGTGAAGGTATGGGAGTATGGAGATACCCTGACTGTTGCCAATATCCCCAGTTGCTACCAGAGCTGTCAAATTTAAAACTGTGCACTGCACTTCAGCTAGATTGTATTGACAAAGTAGACCCAAGCTGGGTATCTGGTACCTCAGACACCAACCCCTCCTTCCCTCAGGAGACAGGGGAACCCCACTTGCCAATGGGGCAGTTAGATTTTCTGGGGCTCACTGTCACCCGAGCACATGGAGCCAGGCTCTTTCACGTGGAGACCTGTCATGACTTGTGCTTCCTTGGACCTGTTATGACTGACTGAGTGGACATTTGCTGGCAGTTTCCACTGTGTTTCTTGATGTGGTGCCACTGGCCGAGCAGGTTATCAGGTGTGTGGCCTCCTTCTGCTCCCGCCTCCCCTTGGGGAGAAGAATGAACAACAGGATCGATGAGAGCGGAAAGAAAAGGCAATTAAAGACCATTAGCTGAAGGATGAAATATAAGGGTCCTGAGGACCTGCATTACCCCTAGCAGCTCCCAGGCAGGGGCACTGCTGGCTCCTGGTGGCTCTTCGAGAAGCCCCGGTGGTCACCACTGTTGGCGATCCGGGGTGCTCTCTGGTAGCCCTGGGCAGCGGCCGCCGCTCCGGGCTGTTCGGTGGAGAGGGGCAGCTCGCTCACAGCTGCAGGAAACGCCAGACGCGGTATTTAGCAGATGTTCTTCAGATTTTCAAGCCCTTGCAGGTCCTCTGGGTACTCCCCAGCTCACCGTGCTGGGAGCACCAGCCTGCGCTCCCCTTTGCATTATAATAACCAGTCTGTGGGTGTACAGAAGGCAAAATTCAATCAGCATCTCTGACTCATCGCAGCGCTAGGATTTTGAGCACAAGAGCAATTGCTTGCTGCCCACTCCTCCCCCACCGTCCCTATTAACTCAGGTCACCGCTCCTACGGGCTTGCTCTCTCGGGGTCTCCCCACCTACTCCTTTATTTTTCCGACAGGTGGTACCTCTTTTATTCCAGCATTGTGGATGTTTTCCCCCCTTCCCCTGT
>NW_010584776.1:8120-46225 GCF_000705375.1 Tinamus guttatus | reverse complement strand
CCTGCTACCTTCACTGTATTCCAGTAAATATCTATTTTATTAATGACTGGTTGGAAATGTGGCTTTGAGTCAGCTAGGACAGTCAGAGATTTCCAGACCAAAAGGGCATCATCATGGGCAGCCTGGTCACCGCTTCAGTAGGTCATTTACCAAACTCCATCCTAAAAATAGGTGGGTTTTGTGGAGGGCTTTTTCTGCTTCCGTCAGACTTTCCCATAACTTCACTTTTCATATGTATTCTTCCATTTTCCAGTTCACCTGTGTCCAGTTTAGTAGCCCTGTTATTCTGTAGCTCAACTATCCATGTTGCCCCTTCCTGTCACCCCTCTCTGGATGTCCCAGTGTCTCTCAGCATTCACTGAGCACAGTCATACCCCTCTTCAGCCACTGGTTATTAAGCTAAAAACACCGTGCTGTATTTCTCTGCTTGTCGGACAGGCTTTGCACTCACCAAGCCCCCTTGGCAGCTCTTGCCCATGCCTGCTCCAGATTGAATCCATCTTCTTTGAATACTCGTGACTAGAAGCACAGCTTTGCAAGAGATTCACTCCAAGAGAAAAAGCCGCCAAAAGCTTACCGTCTTTTCTAGACGGTCCTTGCTGAATATATCCTTAGGCCCAACTTTGCCTTTTTCACAGTTTTATGGCCTGGTGCTTCCACTGTCGGTGGCTGGTGAAAGCATCTGCGATGTGCTCTGGCATGGAGTTTATGCTGAGCACCTTCCTAGTAGTGTCCGGGGTTGATGTCACTGATTAGAAATACTATGTTCTTTCATACTGGTTCTCATTCTCCACATTTCAAGGTCATCCTCCTCAGTCGTAGCCAGATTCTTCTCTCTTCCCGTTGCCAACTGACTTTGAGTCATCAGCACATTTCATTAGCTTGTCTGGAGCTTCTGAGAAACACAAATCTGGTGTCCTGGAGACACAAGGCTAAACAGTAATCAAAGTGGTTGTTTTCTGTGTCTGTGATTTTATAGCCCCTCCAGCCTATGTCCCCATGGGCGACTTCTCCTGGGACTGGTTCTCTGTCCAGTTAAGTCTATGATAAACCTCCAGTTGATACCATGGGGCTCTGAACTGGCCCCATGTTCACTGTGACTGTCTAAATTCAGCCCATTTTGCCCCTTACCAGTACACCGACTTAATGCTTGTTCCACTGCTTGGGGAATTAGGTGCAACAGAATTTCCCTCCATCTTCTATATATTTCTGAAGTCATCTCTATAAATCCATTAATTTAAATACAGTGGGTGCTCTCAGCTATGGTATCATGACATAAATACATGCAGCAATAGGTTTCCAAGAGGAACTGTTTCACAAGAAAAAAGCCCTTGACACTTGTAGTTAATGGTTCTTAAAAAAGTATTTAGTCCGTGATGTGCATCAATATGTGCTTACACTGTTTTTGCAAACAGCGAGTGGGATTTTGGTTTTGTCTTGCTCCTGCGTGGTTTTTTTTTTCAAAAGGGGACGAGAAGGAAATGTGTAAAATTTCTTTTCCTCTCAGTTCCTTCTTTATTTTGAAATGAACATTTCATGCCTTCACAGAGGGTTTGTGTGTTCAACTCTTTGTTTTCCTTTGTTTTTTTTTTCCTTCTTCTGTCAAAATTCCATCTCTGTTTTCTATCAAGGATATGCAAAAATGTTTTCAGCATATATCATTAAATGGTTTCCTTGTTCTTATGCTACTCCCTAGGCATCTGCTGCTGTCTGCTTTTGGAAACAGGATACTGGGCTGGACCTTGTTCTAATGCAATACAGCTGTTTTTATTTTCTTAGACGCTGAATCATTTATTGTGAAAAAAAAAAGTTTTTATTTACTTGTATGCAGCTGTAGTGGCTCTTGAGAAGCAGAGTCTGTGCTTTGCTCTTGAGAATATAAAGACAAATTCAGAGGTGTACAACAGCTCGTCTCAGTGATTGCAGAAGTGCTCCAAGTTGTGACCTTCCGCAGAGTGCAGCATCTGGGAAGGCTGCAACTTGCAGCAAGGCTGGAGATTTCAGAGGAGCAATAGCCAGAGGACTCCCGACAGCAGCGGAGGAGGTGAACTACACTAGCTTGCACAATGGAGAGAAAAAGAGGTGTCAAATGAAGCAAAATCTGCCCCAGACCTGGCAGAAGAGGATGAAGGAGTCTTCCAAATTCCATAATGTCTTATCAAAACTTCAGTTGTTAAACATTCTAGTGAACAGTCCCTTTGGCAAAACTGTAAGGGCCCATAAATGCAACCATTTCATATATTCTTTTTAAACGTTCTGTATTTTAACACTGATGAATTTTGATCCTTAGATATTTTTTGCTTTAATATGTATAATAATACAAAGTTACTCTGTGTATATGTATTTTTTCTTAACAAGTAGACATATGACAGTGGAATCTCTAGCTTCATAATGATTTTTTTTTTTAATTCCTCACCCACTGAAGTTATTAGTAGTTTTGTATTATGCCTCAGGAAACCCAGACTTGACCAACTATCATAGAAATATGGATTACTAAAGCAGTCTTATAGTGATATCCTTTTGGTGAGCTACTTTAAGATTCCTGGGCATAAATCCCAACTGCTTATTTGATCAGGTATGAAAAGGTCAAAGCTCTCTTGTTTTTGGGGTTTGGGATCTGTACTTGAAGAATTTTCAAACAAATTCTACATTTGGAAATCAGAATTAGTTTAGCTCTGCTTTTACTTATTAGAAGTAATTTTACAATTAAAAGTGCTCTGTTACCTCATTTTATTATTTTTCCCCAAGGCTAAAATTTTTCACATACTATTTTTTATAAAATTAATTATTTGGTGTATTCATCTTCTAACTATATGTTCTTTTATATTATTAAAAAGAGGCCAAAAATTTTGAAAACCTTGACCCATATTTTTAAATTTCAGCTCCTCCGAGCCATTACAGATACTGGGCTTTGTTGACTCGTGACTCAGCAGTTAGTTAAAGTTGGCTGAATATCTCTTCTAAATACCTCTTAGCAGCATTTTTTCCTCCTCCAGCCAACAAGCAGTATATTTTTATTGGACTCAGCAGTCCTTAAAGGGCTTTCACTCTAAAGTACTTTCGCTAATAGGTATGTAACAGGTATTTTTGTTTTAGCCTTAAACACAGAGGGATTTTTACCTTCTGAAACATGCATTTATGTTTCATAATTACCAAGCAAATATGCATGTTCATCCCTAATCTGTTAGCTGACATGAGCAAAACACCGAACCTGACACAGTGTGTGGTTGGGTGGCATTGGGTTGGGGTGGGTTGCTTCACTGTGTTTCTGCCCGGACCTCAGAGGAGGTGGGTACTGGCACTTGGGCAGTCGTGAGACCTGCAATCGCAGAGCTCCCACAGAATCATTATGGTTGGAAAAGGCCTTCAAAGATGATGGTCCAACTCTAAACCCTTCAACACCCAGTGGAGCTACTCAGAGCTATTCAGGTAATCCCTCTGTCGGCGTGGGAAGAGGGAATATGACCACGGAGTACAGTGCGTTATCCAGTGGCTGAAGGACTCTGCCAACCTTAAGACAGCTCTGCTCAGATGAGGAACCCACAGTGTCTGCTTGGACCATGCTCTGGCAAGGAGAAATGTCCCAGGATGACTGCCTTGTACCCAGACAGGCGAATACTCCCTTGCCTCAGTCATCCTCCGCTGTTACTAATAGGCAATTTGTGGGAGAGTGGTGGTAGCCATCACATTTCCACCGTAACAGGTTGTCCTCTTGTTTACAGTCAGAGGGATCTGAAAAAAAGTCCACTTGTTTTTGTATGTTTTTGTTTTTAATAGCAGTCATAAAAGATACATTTAAAGCATTAAACCCATACTTCAGAGGTCTTTGTTGTGCTCTGAGTTCTTTGTATGTCTGCAAGAAATAAATGCGAAATTGGCAGACAGATGTTTGAAGATACCTAATTTGTTGTCTGGTCCTCAAATATCTTAACAATTTCCATCTGGGATCAACATGATATATAAAGGATTCAGTTCTCATTTCTATAACTTGCTTACAGCAAGTTGAATATATTAAAATGTATCTGAAATTGTTCAGCTTTACAGTGACAAAGCTTCAGTTCCTCCTTAATTGTAGTATTCAATGAGTAGTTAACAACTCTATAAGGCTTTGTATTTCTATAGCTATATATAATAACCTTGCATGTTGGGGTTTTCCTTGTTAACTGCCAAGAATTTTCACAGTTTCATGGCCCTAGTGCTTCTGCTCTCAGTGGTTGGTTAAAGCAGATGCAAAGGGTATTTTTGTATTATTTCCCTCTAGACTCCAAACTGGTAATTCCACTTGTTAAACAGGGTTGGCTTTTGCAGTATCTCTTGCTGGGGGATTCTCCTGTGCTTTCTGTAGTACATTCCAGAAATTGCTTGCTTGCAGGCCGTGCTGTTTATAATCTTCCATTTGATGTTTGAAAGTCTTCCACAGCTCTTCCCTTTTCTCTGTTTTTGCTATGACATGCAAATCAAACATGTCTTAACTAGTTAAAACTGAAAAACTGGTACTTGTTAAATGCAGCTGGCCAAGGAAATCCTAGAGGCATGCTTCTGCAGTTCTGCTGTCCTCGTTTTATTTTTCTTAGGATTAGAGCACAGGAAAGCTAATCAAGTATGGTCTACAGTATGGTGGGTGTCTGTACGTGTGACGAGCCTTGTATTGAGTCCTCCTTCAATATACGCTACATTTGCTCCACTCAAAGCAGAGCTGACATTTAAAGCTAATTTGGAATTCTCTGTTCACTGAAACTTTGAGACCTGTTGACACTGCTGAAAAGAACTCAGATAAATACTTACTAGTGAAACACTGGGATTTCAGAGTGGGTTGGTAATGCAAAATAAACAAAAAGCCCAGTGACGTCTACTGGAGGAGACAATTTTCTTGTTAGCACAATGTTAACAGAACTGCTGTATTCTTAATGTCAATTTAATATTCATTACAGACATTTCCCACATTGGCAGTCTGTTACTTTCTGCTGAGGTTACTTGCCAAGTTGAGGTTGTTTACTATATTACATTTGAGCTGGAGTAGGAAAACAAGCTACTTCTAATCAATCTGCTTCTAAAGTATCTAAAAAGTTTACAAAAACAAATGGAACCAAATCACTGTAAAGCTAGTGACTACGTGCTGGGGGAGCAGTCTTGTTTTATGCATTGCCAAAGCAATCTCTGCACCAAAGATGACATCTCTGAAGAAGGCAGAGAGATGCACCCTTATGAAAACCTCACTGTAAAACTGTTTAGAAGGTAAGGTACCCTGAAGTAATGGTATAATCTTCATTAGCAAAGTCCATCTGTAGAGATTGCCATTTGTCCCATGCATTTATTTACAGGACATGTATGTGTGCATGTATGTCTGCCTATATGTTATCCACCGACCCTGTAGTACAGGGCCTGTCTGGAGTTGAAGGCAGAAGATCACAGTCCTTCCAACAGCCTGCTTACTTGCTGTGTACTTGGCTTGTGTGGGGACAGGGCTTTGCTAAAAATGGTAACATGCGGGACTAATAGCCTAAAGAATGGTATTTACAGGCTGCCTAATGAGCGAGTGGTAGGAGGTAAGTGACTGCTGGTAGCAGGAGCTGCACCTTTCGCGTGCAGTTTTATGTTACGTTTGACAAAAGGAAGTCAGGCTGTGGCCCCTGGCTTGTTATCGTGGCAAAAGGAGCGCTTGGCGCGGCCCGATCAAGTCATTGCACAGTCAGTATTAGGTGAGCGAGTTCTCCTGTGGGGCAGTTGGCAATGGATTTTACTGAGCACGGCTTGCTGATTAAAATCTTCCAGTTTTTAATATGTTAGTGCTAAATTTGTAGCATTATCTAAGCTCCCTCTAGCCCTCTCTCCTTCCAGAAACTGAATCCCCATTGATTAAATAAGGGAGTTGGTTAAACCCTGTCTGGATGCTGGTTAGTGATCTCATATTATGACTGTTTCTCCTGATGAATGGTACTCATCCATCATCATTTTTCTTCACTGCAGGATGGGAAGCAGCAGCAGGATGGGAAAAAAATCCCACCAATTTAGCCATGTAAATACTTCTTTTCCAGACTGTTTGCAATTGCCAAGGCATTATGAGAAATCTGAATCTTGAATGTTTCCATAATGAATAACATTTTGTACCATATGACATTTTAACTTGTATGTCCTTCCTTCAGATAGAATTTGAAGTGTCACGGCAGTTTTAATCACATTACGATGTGCGTATCAGACAAATAAAAATAGAAAATAGAAACAAGTACTTCATGGTTGCTGGCCCTGAAAGAAGTGTTCTCGTGAAAAGCATGAGATCATTATGTATTTCTTCCATAAAACTTTGTTTTGGTTTGTGGAGTTCTAGTTTAATGCATTCTTCAGCCTTCTGAGATTTATAAAGAATATTTAAACTGAAGCCCTTCCTGACCACAGTGCAGCCACGATGAATGTTTCTCAGCAATGACGAAGGCCACGAGTTCAGCCACAAACCAGGCCAGGTGGCGAGCTGGATGACTCCTCCAGGTGTCAGATGTGGTTTTAGGGACTTCATTATTGTTCTCTTCTCCTCTTTCCTCTTTTAGAAGGACAATTTCTTGACACCCCTGTTCTCTCCATACTTGTTAAGGAGCAGAGAGAGAAAAGTTCTGTCAATCACGGGTGGTATAATGTTGAGCTGGAGTGGCCTCATTTTTTCAGTGTTGCCACTTTTGCATAAAAAGGAGTGACAGAAGCCTTGGCTTGGCCTTCTGCTTCTAACTGTGCCTTGTCCCTACTTTCCTGGCACCCAAACAAGGGAAGTGTTTTGACAAAAAAGATGTTCTGTGGAGACCCTTGTCTTGGAACTACTGCTCAGATATATTTGCTATAGTGAAAACGCTCTCCTCTCATCGTGGAGGAAAGTCATGAATTATGTGGTCTTGTAATTCGTGTTTCAAGTACAGTATTGCAAGACCCTGAGTGAGTTTTTCCTCAGAAACATGAGAGTAGTGAAAACCCATGGAGGCTTCTAGTAAACAAATACAGAAAGTTATTGGTTCATCACCTTTTTGTCTCCGGTAAAAGCCCATAAAAAGAAGAACAAATCTCAAAGGTGATTCATAAATTCAAGTAGATCTGCTCATTCTACTGCAGATGATTTGACTGCCTGGCAATAACTAATGAATTTCGTCTACATGGTAAATAAGGGTAGAGTGTGAAGGTAAATGGTCACTTCTTCATCTTAAGAATATTGAAGCAAACAAATCAGAGAACTCCTTGTTTAAGTCAAATAGTTGTGATTTACACAATTTCTGCATATATCATTTAGGCTTTACTTGGACACTGGAGAAGACAGAGAAGAGTAGGTTTGACACAGAACCAAGAGTTTGCCTTGGCACGCCACGTGTGCTTATGGGCATCACTGATGTCTTTGCTCTGTCTACAGAGTGTGTCAGCAAGGGCCAATTTCTTTAAAATTGTTTCTAGACAAATGGTCATTTGGCTTGCAGATTTCATTTTTAACATGTTACTGAATGTTTTGTTCACTGTCACAATGTTTTAAGAAATGTATTTCTCAATAAGTGCTTGGAGCGCGTGTGATCATTAGTCTTTGGTTGGGTGTGTTAATGAGGCGTATATGAGTGTTTTATTACCTTCCAGTGTTTCATCGGCATCACCTGGATTTAATCTTGCCCAACCACATTCCATATAATATTCTACTTCTCAATGATTTGTATTTTGCTGAAAATGTAATTATCTGGGGTGAAGCATAGGAGTAGCTGATTCATACTGTTAAAGCTTCTATGAAACACTTTTACCATTTTTGAGAAGCATCTAAGAGGTAAATACCTCCCTTTTCCTTCTTAAGTGTTTCTTAAAACTGGTTCATTAATGAACTTTATTTTTCATTTTTCACATCTGAAACTTGAGATCTAGTAAGATCAGAGATCTTGCTCTGATATCGGTAATTTGCCTTTTGCTGTTTTTGTAAAATTTCTCCCAGATTTGCTTGTTTTGTAAGTATCAAAACTTGCACTTTGTGTATGCACAGCAGAGGCTTCGCATGGGCAGGCATCCACGTTAGACAGCCTCGGTGTGCCTTGAACCTGCTTCAGCTCAGTGCTTGCAGAGCTGGACACTACTGTCGCTGCGTTTGCTCCTTCTGGCATCAAGCCTGCAGGTGGAGAGCCGGGGAAATCTTCTTCCATTTTCAGTGCTCCCTTTGACTGAGCTCCTTGTGGGAAAGGCATCATAAAACCCAACTAAATAGGAGCAGGAAAAGAAGAGAGGCTGTAGGAGGTGGGCCGTGAGGACTGGCAGAGGGAGAGACCTTGAACACGATGGGGAGTTCACTCACCCAGCTGAACTGGTGGGAGGAGAGGACTGTGGCACTGGAGGGACCTGGGGGAGAATACAGGGCATGGAAACTTCCCGGGCAGCAGGAGCCATAAGTTCTTCATGGCCTGCAGTCCCTGGGCACGTGGCCTTCCCAGGGCTGAAGGGCACCACAAAAGCCTCCTTCGCTTTCTTCTCTCCTGTGCTGTCAGCAAATAGCTCAGGAGCCTTCAGGCAGGGTTTGTTTCTTACTGCAGATCGCTCAGCTCATTAGCGAAGTGTGAACTGAAAGGTTAGGATCCTCTGATGCCCCAGGACTTAAGGGAGATAGATTAGGGATGCCTTGTTCACATAATGTTAGTGTGCGTTCTCTTCCAGTCTTTAATTCTGCACAGGCCCCTCAGCCTCCTTGCATGGACGTTGTGGAGTGCGTTGAGGGAGGTCAGTCAGGTACGTGAGGTGTCCGTACAAAGGGCGCCATTTCCTTCCTTGAAAGCTGGGCACAGGCAAGGCATGTGGTTGCAGAACAAGAGATGGTGGCCTCTTGGTCAAAGAAGTTCACTTCTGCTCTCGGGAACAGGGAACAAATCCCTTAAACTGTAATTTTCACTGTTAAATGGCTGTACTCCCCCAAATCAACAGCCGGAATAGTGACCTGGAGCTCCTGTGTGTGCTGACTGGGCACAACCATAAAGCAAAGGCAAGACAGGACTGCAGCCAGAAGCTGCAGACGCTTCTCAGCATTTTAACCATATTTGGCCTCAGTTTGTTGAGTGTAAAATGGGAATAGGGTTATCTAATCTCACAGACAGACTGAGAAATCCATTTATATTTTTAAGTAAAGCCATTCATATATGGTTAACCCTCCAGATCGGCCCAAAAGGAAGTGAATAACACTGTGCATTCAGACAGTGTATGCATGTGAGTTAAAGCACTGACTGTCGGGATTAAAAAGAAGTAGTGTTGACTGCCTGTTCACTGACTGGGAGAGAGGCCTGTGCAAAATGCTAGATAGATCATGTAAGGGAGGTATCACCACATCTCCTCACAACACTGAAGAAGGGAGATACAGCGGACATCAGTAGAGGGGGCATTTGAAAACGTAGTTGCAGTGTAATCGCTGGTAGTGATCTCTGTCGTCTGATGTGTACCTTCCTCCCAAAGTCATGGAGATGATATGCCTTAGAAAACCTACAGGCAATCTTTTAATTTGAGATTAACTTAGAGTTGTATTTAGCTGGATCTGTTTTAAAGAAAAGGATTGTTATCTGCTCCTTCAACAGAGTATCAAGGAGGTATTAGCACTCTCAAGACTGCAGTCACATATTCCAGTACTTAAATGAATGCAGCATTCAAATAAGGCAATAAGACATCTTAATGTGTCTTTATCTTTTCTCAGAGCCATGAAAAAGTGGCCTAATTCTGTAAAGCTACCAGTTGAGATAAATGTAAATGCTCTATGCCTCTTGCTTTTTTTGTTAGGTCTTATGGAATTTGCTAATAAAGAGTGGGGGAAGAAGAGCCCCTCACCAAAAAGAAAAGTTGTTTTTGGTCACTAAGCTGTTGGGGTTACTTTTTTTTTTTCCCTCTCTACTAGAGTTTTGGGCTTCTAGTCACTGTCCTCCCTGCCCTTTCTTTAAGTTGATCTATTTTATTGATTTTCTGGCTAATTCACAGCATTAAGGCTGGTGTCCTGCTGCTCGGGAGTCAGGGATCTGATTAACCCTCCAGGCAGAAGTGCTGCTTTACCCTCTCCAGACAGGGGAATCCAAGGTAGGTCAGACTTGAAGAAAAGATAGGGACTGGAATAAATCACTCTTGTGCATGAAGGCCATGCTTGGAAGAGAGGGAGCATGGACTATCTGTGGAAAAGGGTGAGAAAGGAGGAACACTTAGCAGGAAGTTGTTCTCTATGGATGATACTAGAAAAAAATGGTATCTTTCAATGTTATTTTGGGTATTGACTTGCTGCTTCTTGATGGCTGTGGATGGCGCAGGATATTTTATCTGTGGTTCTTTTTTGGACAAGAATATTTCCTTTTTCATCTTAGGAATGTTTTTCTTTAATTTGCTTTTTGATACTGCTATAAGCACATGGTGTTTTTAAAACTTAAAAATATTTCTGTGCATTTTCACTGTTTTTCCCGAGGACTGAGAACTGCTGTCAGAGCCCAGCCCTTGCTGGCAGGTCCCAGCAGCAAAAGCCATGATTTATTAATAACACAGCTGCAGCCTCAGCACTGCCATTAAGGGCTGGTAAACATGCTTTCATTTTGTAGAGACAAGATAGTGGCTTTTCACCTTTCCCATTAGGTAACATGCCCTGGACTGTTCATGCATTTAACTAGAGTATTGCTTTCTTCCTGTTGTTTGTTAAGTAGAGTCCACATTCTACACTGGGGGAAGAAGAGGAAGGAAGAAGGGAAGAATTTTTCTTTTTTCATTATTTGTAGTCTAATAGTGCCTAGAAAGCCTCAGGTTAACGCTAAAGTCCCAGTGTATTATTGAGTGTAGATATGAGAGTAAGGAAACCTCTGCCTTAAAGAGCTGCTTCTGAGCTCAGCAGAAGATGGGTGACAAAGCCAGGGTGAAAACATCCATGTGAAGAGCGATAGCGTGACTTGCCTACAGCACGTTGGTGGCCAAAGGGCAGTCACTCAAGTGGCAATCCCTCTCTTGGCCCCTACGGAGGTGTATGGTGGCTGTGCATCCTGCTTGAGGAGTTGATGCTGGAAAACACATGTCCCCAGGGTTCTCCCTGGGTGCCTGTACGTGGTGCTTGTCATCCTGCGTGACATGCTAGCTGAGTCCATTGATACACTTGATCCATCCGTTGATACAGCAGAGTGGCCAAATCTTGCCAATGAGCTTTTCCCAAGTGGAAGCCTGTTTTCTGGGGTGACCAGCTCTCGACAACTCTCAGACATCTCCTCAAGATTCCCTGCAATGGATAGTATTTTGTAAAATACATTATCTTCTTATTTTGTTGTGATCCGGTCAGCCAGACACCTCACTGCCAAAGTGTGTCTCCTACTCTGTGTTACAAATTTTGTAGCCATTTGTGAGAAACATGAGGATGTCCAGCCAGCAAAGACCTGTCCCCATATGTCCATCATATTGCATGAGCATTGGAGAGTATGGTCTGTGTGCAGAGATGTTGTAGGGCTTCTCACCCTGTCAGAGAAATAAAGCATCTCAGTGACAATTGTCACTATTTCAGTTATCTTTGCCTACATTCTTGCTGCAGAATGTTGTTTCCAAACCAAGTTAAAGCACAGCTTGGAGTTTAAACTCACTTCTGTTCATATGAGCAAGTGTGAATTAAAATAAGCATATGTCTCCTTGAAGACTTTTAGACAAATTACAAAAATGGTGAGGAAAGACATTTATTAGGCAGTGAAGCCGTGCCACACTCCTTGTCTTATCTGGTCAGAATTTAGTATGTGCTATTCTTCTGCTACACCACTGTTCCCTTTTCTTTTGCCAGCTGACCTGCAGTCAGACAATTTAGCTTTTTTTACTGTTGCTACTTCTAGAATGGCTATTTTTGTCTGCTCTTGAGAAAGTGAGAAAAGTTGAAGAAAATTGCTTTTACCCAAATTTTCAGTTCTTGTTTTTTTCAGTCAAGTTAAACTTATGATCAAGTATGCTGTTTACCAGTGAAAAAAATCATTGTTATCCTCAGTTACAGTTTGGTCCCGTCTAAAATTGACGCATTTTTTTTCTGTGTCAAGAACGGGCCATCACTGTAGTGAGTTGATGCATGAGTGCAGCCCAGTCATCCTTGAACTGTGTGCAGGGCCCTTGGCAGCACATGGTGAGACTCCGTAGAGATTTTAAACATACTTTCTGTCGTATATGCATGAGTCTGCAGATATTTTTACTTTTCAGAATATGCAGAGTGGGAATGTTGTCTCTCTTCTCGCAACTCTTCTTGAGTTAATTTGCTGACTGCATATACTCTTTCCATGAGAGGAGCTGTGTGCTTGAAATGTGCCTTGTACCCAGTGACTTTGCAACCTGTGAAGAGTCTCTCTGCAAAGGCAATAAAAATAATGTATTTTAAGTATTTTATATAAATAAGGTTAGACTTTCCTCTGCTTCCCTTATGTTGGTTCCATAGGAGTTTTCTCCTACATTTTCATGTTGACTTCCTTTTATTCCATGGAAGTTTCCTGTGTACCTGAGAGTAAAGATTTATTTCAGCATTGTCTATCATTTGTTGAGATATAGTCATCAACATTGACAGTCAAACAAGGAACTAATGTAAAAAGAACTATTTTAGATCTTGAGTGCCAATGATAGGGAAAAATGGAAAACAGAAAAGAGGCTAAGTAATGGGGAAGAAACTTTTATTTCCCTATTTTTCTCAAGTTATTTCTAAGGCAACAAACACAGAAATAAAATAAATTGGTAGCAATTTGAAACTGTTGTTCCTTTGGCTAAATGTCTTTGTCTTATTTGTGAAATTAATCTCAAGGCTATTTGACAAATCGTTCACAATTTCATAAGCATCTTTTTTGGCATCTGCAATATCTGCTTGAACTCTTTTTCTTCAGAGCAATTTAATATTGAGTACACTTCCCTGGATATCGTAAGGCAAATTATTAAACCATTCTCTATAGCCATCCTTCTCAACATTTGTTTGAAAGAGCATCTTGAGAGACTCAGGGCTCTTCTTTGTGCATTGCAAATGTGTTCTTCAGTAGAACATTTTGTCTTTTTTTTCCCACTTAAATAAGTATCTTCTATTAAGTCTTTAGTGTTAAGACACTTACGACATTTAGAGATTCCATCTCTTTGTAAGATTTCTATTTTTCTTCATTATTTTCTATCTCTTCATGTCAATTACTGGCAGTTCTTGTTCTCTAATTTTATGAATAAAATGATCATTTGTATTACGCCAGCTTTTAGTTTCTTACAAATAATTGAAATCGTTAGAAGAGTAGCTAATGGGATTTCTTATCTTTTTGGAAACTGAATCAAGCTGAAGTCACCTGAGAATTTTTTGCTTTCATTTCTCTTTTGACTTTCAAGAAGGTGAATTTGCCTTCTACTTTTTCTTGAAACGGAACTGTGTGGGTGCATATAAATATGTATGCACACTCACTATCATGGGTGGGTGGCTTGCAAGGTAGCTTTAGAAATAAGGAATTAATTTGTTCTGCAAAATTTCTGCCTTTTTTTTTGAGAAAACAGATCCAACAGCTGAGTTATTTCAAGTGTAAAAGCTTGGGTTTTGTTTTTTTGAATATATTTTTTCCTTTAGGTCATTGTGTTAGTGAGGTATATTGGCAGCAAATGAATATTGAAACAATTGAACTCTCCATCAAAAATTTCATATTCCTGTTACTAGTATAGTTTGATACTTGTGAATTTTTTATACTTTTCCTCAAGTAGTTCAAGTATGTCTCATTTTCAGGATACAGGATCTTATTCTGATCTCAATTTAATAGAAAAATCTATAAAATAAGATTCTACTTACGTTAAAGAAATCATGTTTTCTTTTCAAGAGCATGCATATTTGCATACTCTAGATACAAAATTATGCAAAACTAAAAAAATTGTTTGAAGCACTTTTTCTGTACCTTAGAGGAAGAAATAATAAGTGACATAAAAAAAAAGAAACTATTAAAAATCACTCTAGAGGCTTAAGTAAATCTTCTAAGTCTTTGCACATACGCTTAACTCTACAGGCATGTATAGTTCTGTAGATTGAAATAGTATGTGTTCACAGACGGAATACTTAATGGTGGTGAGTAGTCTACTTTTTTGCTGAGATAAGTTAATAAGCAGATAGACTTGCAAATATAAATTGAATTCCAATATTGTGATGTTAGATGGAAAATACTTTTTAACTCTATCCAAACTGGAATGTAGTATTCTTCCTTAATTCTGAGTGTCAAATATGCTGTTGCTGTTTTGAGTTCTGGCATAATAAAATATAAAGGCAAATATATAAAAGTCAGTCCTGTTGAATAAGAGGAATCATCACTTCTGGGTACCCGAATGAATATCGAGTTAGTGTTTTCCTTAAATTTTATTTTCAGTATTCGAATAACAATTTTTGAATTAGACACTTTGGGGTGGCAGGTTAGTGTCGCTGCCTGTGGACGGGAGCGCGGTATCTCGAACTACCCTGCCCTCCTACTGCCTGGGTCTGTTTTTAGCGAGCCCTCGTTCCAGGCCGAGTTACCTTCACGGCTGCTGACGTGGCTCTCTCGGGGCTATTCTTGCTCCCACAGCCCAGACAGCAGCCTGCCCTGCACTAGCTCTTCCTCTGCCAAGAAGTAAGAGCTGGACGGTATGTAATATCTCCAGATACCCGACACCGACACCAAGCAGGTGATGGCTAGCGAGCGAGCATGCCCATGTTTGCAAACACTCCGGCTCATTAGAGTGCCACCTGATCTTTATAGCCATGTGCTAGTTTGTTGAAGCAGGATGATACAGAAAATAGCACTGTTTTGTCAGTTGCAGGGGTTCTTGTAGCACTAGGTGCTCTTTTTTTGTTGTTTTGTTTTGTTTTCTATTTTTTTGGTGTGTGTGTGTTTTAACTCCAGCAAATATTTGGAGAGCTAGTCTCTCAGAGTAAGCCAGAAACCAGAAAATCATTTTCCTCTTGAAGAACCAGTTGTTTAAATACCTTCTAAAGCCAGTCATGTCTTAGGAGTCCCATACTTTTTTTTTTTCTTCATAAAGCTGCATATGCAATCCAGAGATATCACACGATTTCATCTGCATTTGTTAATTTTAGCTCGTGTTCTTAAGGAAACAAAGCTTGCATAATTGCACTATCCATATTTTTGTCAGTCATCCACACACTCTAATAACTTGTGAGTACCCTGGCCAATTCCAGGCACATGTGCTCGCAGCAGACATCTAAAAGGCACATCAGAAAATTCTTGCTAGTTATGCAAACATCCGTGCCTGTTTAAAAGGGAGAGACCCAAACTGTTGCCCAGTTAAGGAAAAGGCCACAGCACAAATTGAGCTCTTTGCTAATCTGGTCTGCCAGCCACATGCACATTCTGGCTGGCCGTTCAGGACATGCACAGCGTGAGCAAGTTATATTTACTGCCTGCCTGTTTCCCAGTCTATAGTTAGGAGTCGTGGGAGGAGAAGGGTAGCTGGGGAAGGAGGAAATGGGGAAGGAGGGAAATGGGGCACAGAAGGAATTTGGGAGTTTATGGAGATTTGGCAAATTAACTGGAAGTACCGAGGCTGCTGCCTTCCCCAAGTGCCGTGTGGTGCATGATGAGGTCTTGGTGTATATCTGGTGTGGTTTAAAAAGCTTCATGTGAACGTGGGAGGACGTGAGACAACTGCCACAAGCTGAAACAAGGGATGTTCATCCTGGACAGGAGGAAAAGCTTTTCACAATGAAGGCTGGCAGCAGAGCCAGCTACCTGAGAGGTTAGGAGGCCTTTCTAGACCCAGCTGGATGAAGCCCCGAGCTTCACCCTGGTCTGCGCAAGTTGGACTGGAGACCTCCTGAGGTCCCTTCCAGTCTGAATTAGACTCCACTTTTGCAAAATAATTTCCATGCAGAGAAGGATGCCACGAGCTTTTTGGATTCACTCTGTGAACCAGGGCTGTTTCGTTTACTTCCAGGCTTCTATGCTAAGCGTTTTGACAATCTGTATCGACTCCTGCCTTTAAAAGCTATCATCTTCAGTGCCTGGACTAAATGAATGTGGATGTGTTAGTTGATTGTCAGCTTCAAATATAAAAGAAACCTTATAATTTTGCTTTTGTTTATAATAAAATTCAAACCTCTGTATTTTATGAAAGATAAAGGTAATTTTAGTAAGTAAAACCTAAGGGCAATATTGTGAATCATTATGCATAGGCAATCCACAGCCTTGACCTGGATGAATTATTATTATTGCTACTATTAAAGCCATAGTAAAATACTGAAGAACATTGTGGATTAATAAAAGATTCAAGAGAGAGCTGTAGCCATACAACTTGTAGACAGGAAATGCTTTCTTAGTATTTTAATATGCACAGTCACGGGATGTTATTTTTGCATGAGCTTTATTTTTCTTCTTTTAAAATTACAGTTCTTAGCCCATACATAGATTTTTAATATACTCCAGGCTTTAGCCTTGTTTTGTGCTATTGATTTTAGACAAAACCTTCCATTGTTCTTCATGGGAAATCGGTTGATTAAAAAAAAAAAGAAAAAGAAGGAGTGGTGTGGACATGGCTCATCATTAAGAGATATTTTTCTAATACTAAGCCACTCTGGAGACCATTGCCCCCCTGGAAGCAGAGCTTCCTGTTGCTGCACTTGGGTTGGGAGACCTTGGAGGTCCAGCTCCATGTGCGCTTCCTTTCCGTGTCCCGCTCCCTCGCTGCAGTGGGACCTGTGGCACATCCCCAGCATGTTCCCGGGTGTATTAGCAGCAGAAAAACTCTGTTCATGCCAAAACATTCCCATACCTGCTTGACACACAGCCTGTGCATTGGGCTGGTTCCTATAGTGAGCTATAGGAGGCAGAGCTGGAGAAATGAGAAGTCAGAAGTAGGCACAGCCCTTCCAGGATGAGAGGAGTGCGGGTGTACTGGGAGTTTAATCCAGTGTCCATCCATCAGCTGCCGTATGGAGACAGCTCGTGGGAAGTGAACGATTTTAGTGAATGTGCACAACAAGTGAAGAGCAGTTAACAACGTGTTTGCTGATAACCTCCTCTTCGTGGCTGAGAGAAGGTTCTGGGGACAAAGTTTTCAAGCCAATCTGTCAGCGTGCACACTCGGTTTCAGGACATGTATGTGGGAGTAGATTTTGGAAGTAGTTACTTTCCCCACTGCCTGACCCATCCATCTAACAGAATCTGTGTTGCTTCCACCAGGAGGAGTGAATGTCTATGGAGCAGCTCCCAAAACTCCTAAAATTTGGTGTGGAATGATGAGCCAAATCTTGTTTCAGGGGCTTGGGAGATCAATGCATCCTAAAACCAAAGCACAGTGTTTGCTCTGAGATGGCCTACTAGCGCAGCAGTTCTTGGCAAGACTCCTAAACGGGCCAGTTGATGCCTAGGTGCTTGTGCTTGTGGACATTGACCTGCCATGTTGATATTTCATTTTGTGTATGGTTCGTTGGTCTGCTGTATGGTCATGGTGCGTTATCATTTCAGTTGGACTTCATGTTTGATTTCTTAGTAAACAAGAAATCCAGAGTCACATTTAGCTGAGATGATAGAACAAATTTGACTTTCTTCTTTTGCTTTTGGGCTGATCAGTAGTTGGACATCAGCCCGGTTGCACTCTGAAATGATTCTCATCAGGAATTCATGGGAATGAAGAACATTTATTAACAATTGCTGATGAAAAGTTACTTTCAGGGATTTTCCTCCAACCATTGCAGGTCCAAAAAGTGAAGTCTGGTCTCACATTTTATTTCGTTTTGGTAGACGGGACTGAATTAATCTGCTGACTGTTTTCAGTGGTCATTCCACTGCAGTTTCTTTTGGGTCATTTCATTTCAACAAGGCTTGGTCTGTTTACAGTGCTTTCTATAGAAGCGTGAAGGGGCCACAGAAGTCTTTCATGGTGAGTTCATTACTAACCAACAGCTCAGAAAACTAATAAATGAGGCACAAATATGAGCAAGTTTAGAGATGCATGGAGAGAGAAGGCAAGTTTTCTATATGGTTGGATTATTTTGGAATGTTTTTGGAATAGCGATCTTTTGTGCATTGAGGGTTGCTTTGCAGAACCTACCGTGTTGGTACATACTAGCTGTGTGTTTTCTGAAATAGTATTAGAGTTCTGCCTGCTGCCTCTCTTCAGGCATAAGACACTTCAAAAAGCCACGACAGTAAGTAGAGAGCTACTCGGAGTCCGTATTTCAGGATCACTTTCGTTTTCATAGATAGATATGAGTGGTGCTTGATTTTATATTGCTCTTTTTGTTTCCATATTTGCTGTACAAACTATTTACATATAAAATAGATTAAGGTTAAATAGGGCTCAGTTAAAAATGTCTTAATCAGGAAATGCTTATCCACCAACGTAATAGCATGCTTGTTGCCTGCACTAAACATGTTGTGATTTAACCTCATAAGGCAATGGCCTTATTACCCAGTGAATGGAAGAGCCAAACTACCTTCTGTGTCTGAGGCAAATTGGGACTATTCCTGTTCTTGTTCATGCCAGCTCACAAAGTTACTTTTATTTTGTGTACTTAATTAAAGCAGACAGAATTAGCGATGCACGGACATCAGAAAGAAGGCACGATACAGTGAGAATGACTGCTTCTCTACTAGCAAGTTAAATAGCAACAAAAAGTGTCCCTGAGCACCGAGACCTGTTTATCTATATTGGTTTCTTGAACTCTTTCAGCTTCTGCCACCTAACCTACTCCCAGGCACCAGGAACAGTTCTGGAGTTAGCAGGGAATAGGAGCTGTTCCCAGTAGTTCAAAAGTCTGCTTATGTACATTCCCGTTGGCCTCAGTACAGGAGGACATGGACATGTTGAATTTACCCCTTATCGCTAGCTATTAAATCCTCAAGAATCAGCAGCATTTCAGTGTGTGGGGAGTGTAACATTAGCTCTGGGACATGAGGAGCATTCAGTAATGTTGGGAGTCTTGCAGGAGTGTGTGTGTGTGTGTACACATATATTGGAGTATGTACGCATTCCAGAGTGTGCTGCGATACGATATTTCTTAGGGATCTGAGTGAGTTAGTCTGGGCCACAGAAGTGTGTGTTCCTATCTAGCTAAGAATTGTAAAGCCCTTGTACCTGTAAATGGAGGGTTCAAGACCACTTTAAAACTTTTTCTATATTTAGAAACTTACCTTCTTCTAATTGTGTCAAGGCCAGTTTGACCAATGCTCTAGGACCTCCGGCCACAGATCTTAAAACTGATGACTGTTTATGGGATATGTCATCGAGGAACTTCTAAACTTTGCATCCTACCTGCAGCTGTGGGGATGGACTCACACCCTGCAAGTGCACCATCAGGTTTCCTTTTCTGGGGAAAAATGTATCAGTGCGTCTACATTTCAGTCAACATGCAGCGCTCAGAGTGTCCACTCCTTTACTACACAAGCTCTTGAGGGCCACAGCCCAGCCATTTTGTTGTGTAGCTGTCTCATACTATGGGGTTCAGGTTGATCAGGAACTCTGCTTTTGCTGTGTTCCTTCAGATTTAGCCCTATGTACTGCTACTAAATTTAGTCTTCCAAAATACTGGCTTGACTTCTTTCTTTTATAGTAAAGGGATGTCACTTGAATTAGTTCAAAGTTCTTCTGATGCACTAAAACAGGAAGCTAGAACTGCAGTGGAGATGAACATACAAGAGAACACATGCAGAAAGTTGCTCTTTAGATATTTACTGACACATATATGCAGATATTTTAATATAAAGTGCCCTATTTTCTGAAAGAGTTTTTAGATTTGTTTTCAATAATGTGATTCATAAAATATTTATGTTATGGTAACACCAAATAGCCTAGCCAAGATATTCTGAGAGGTGATTCTGGCAGACTAGATAATACGGAGAATATTAGAATAATAGGGGAGTGACCAACTAAACCAATTAAAATGCCATCAACTATTTTCAAAGTCTTTTTCTTTCTTCCTAGGTGACCTTAATGACAAATGAGAGGTAGTGGGCTGAGGGAGAGCTCTAGGCCATCAGCTCCTCCCAGCTTGCTGCAGAGTTCCCAGGAAACACCTAGTATTTCATTAGTTCTTGCTTAATTTATGGTGTAATATTTTTCCCCAAGGCATTAAACTATCATCAAAAGCGATGTAACAATTCATGTAACTTTTATTTTCCAGGGTCGTTGTACAAGAGAGAACTGCAAGTACCTTCACCCACCAACACATTTAAAAACGCAACTGGAAATCAATGGCAGGAACAATTTAATTCAACAAAAAACTGCAGCAGCAATGCTTGCCCAGCAAATGCAGTTCATGTTTCCAGGAACACCACTACAGCCAGTGGTAAGTGTGTTTCTCAGATGATGTTACTGGCAAGTGAAGTTGAGGTACAAGACTCTACTGACCTGCAAAAGCTCCCTGAAGTATCATCAATAAAAATAATTACTGTCTGTAATCAGAACTGCTGAGATACTAGAAATAAACTTATTTAAATTTGCATATAAAGATAGGAAGCAGTATAACTGTTGGTTGAAATATTTTTATCCCAGCTTCATCTATTTTTCTCTTTCCTTCAACTTCTTTCTTTCTCTCTCTTTCTTACTCAGTTCATGTCACATTTTGTCTTGCTTTGCAAAGGTCTATGAGGCTGAGTGGCTTTAAGTAATATTTAATCCCAATATCAGGAGCAAAAAGTCATGTCATTCCAGATAGTATTTTCTTACTGTCTTGAAATCTGAAATATCCCAGGATAAGACACTTGAAGAGAATTGACAAATGTGTCCACTTTACAAACTTCAGCATTTTATCTTGAGGTTATGCATATGATATGTGGAACACTTCAAATCCAGAAGATGACATAAAGCCAGAGTCTTGCAGGAATAAACAGCATTTTTGGATGTACATGAAAATGATCAGTTGCTCTGAGTTGCCTTTGCAGCTTATTCCCAGATGGTACCAGACTTCCAAAATATTGCTAGGCAAGTCACCTGAATTGAACTTTTCACACACTGCTGCTGCTGCTGCTGCTGTTTTCTCAATTCAAACTCCAAGTATAAGGCACTGAAGTGAGATCTCTTTCTCTGACTTGAGGCATCTACAGTGTAGCCATCAGCTTTGAGGATGGGTTTCCAAGGTCTCTTTACAGTTTATCAAAAGAAATAAGCAGTTTTAAATACTCTCCAGTTAGTTTGTTTCAGATGTCTGCTTTAGGATTAGATGACCGGGTTTTAAAAGTGCCTTTTTCTTTTTATGGATTGTCAAAGGAGCCAAGTAATGTCTGCATCTTGGATGAAGACATCTGTGTATGGTCAGATGAATCTAAACAATCTCAATCCTGATTCCTCTGTTTCAAGTCTTGTTTTCCACTTGAAACATTTGGGTGTAAGGTGCGAGTCCCTGACTTTCTTGTACATGTAGTTTTTTGAGGTGTTGAAGTCCTTGATGACTCAGCTTCCAGTCCTCCTAGTGGGCAAGTTAATCACCTTTTAAGATGCATGTAAGATGTATCTTGGATATATATATTGTAATAATGTGTTTTGGTTGAATTTTCACCCCCTCCACAACATTTTCATGAAATATTACTGAGATTACACTGCAAATTTTAAGTATTAAAACCATCCTTTTTTTTTATCTGTCAGTTCATCGTTTGAACTTTACAGCGATGCTACGTAATGCTTTCTGTAGTGATTGCTGTGAAAGAAATAAAGATTTTTATTTCTCTCTGTCTCACATAAATTGCCAGACTAGGATGACTCAGCTTTGACCAAATGGATAAAAAGTAGGGAAAAAAATCTCTATAGAAGTCTTTTGATATGTATATTTATTCTTGGAATTGTATCTGATACAAAGTTGGCATTTATATTTTATATAACACCCATTGTTCCAAAATAGTTGAACTGTTGAGTCATATAAATTTCATTATTATAATTTAAAGAATTTAGCTAGTACTTAGGATATAAACTGTGCTGTTTGATATTAAGCAGTTTTGATCTCTGATAAAAACAGAACATTATTTGCTTTAAACTCTCCAGGGCAGATGGATTCCATTTCCATTTGGTTGAGTATCCTGGCTAATCTGCTGCCCTCAGCATCTTCTTGGTACTAACTCAGACTCATTTATAATTTAGGAATTTGTTCCTAAGACAAAAAGAAAACTAAACAGAAATAAACCCTTTAGCTCCTGTGCTTTATCTGACGTGTTTTCTACATCATGTGTGTGGCTGGCTTCTATTTTCTAATAGAGGCCATGCAGGCCGCCTTGATGAGGAAGACGTTCCTCCGTCATTAAACATTCTTAAGTTTTTCTCTAGTATTCTGCATCTGTGATTTATTTCTACCTGCCAGTTTATTTGGAAACTTAATTTCTGAAAAAAACTAATCCGAGATTTGTCCTGGTTTTCTGCATGTTTTTTTCTCATTTATAGTTATAGCTTCACTCTCTGGAGTAAGCTCCAGTTCTGCAGAAATAAAAAGCTTTCTGCTTCTGACCATAGTCTGAACATGCTGATGTTCTGTCTCCATCCCCAGTGGAATAGGTGGTAACAAGTCGGTTATTCTGATTTAGTAGAGCCAGGTTTTAGCATCTTACAAGTGCTCTTTCTTCTAGTCATGACTTCACTGACTTGCTTTAGAATTTTTACACGCCTGTCGTTCCTTCTATTCATTTTTTTTTATTTTGTAAGATGAAGTCTCTAGGTAAGCCTGAATAATCCTTTTCTAAATATTGGGTCCAGCCAAGATTATAATATTTATTCTGCTTGCCACCAATGGCAGCTGAACACACAAACATTTGCACAGGTGAGATTTCTAGATGTGTGAGCCGTAGTAATATATAATTGCATGAGGTGGCAAAATACAGCATGCAAACAGATGGAAGTTGGATGCTGAAGAGCTCATTATATATGCTGTTATTAGAAATATGGCTTTTAATATAGTTAATAATGCTTCACCTATGAAATCTGATAGTTTGAAAAACAGCATGTTATCCTAAGGAAACATGTATTGAGAAAAAGCAATAAAATCTATGTTATTTCTAGTTTTAGATGTGTAAATAAGCCTGCAATGTAAGCTGGACCTCCATGGAGATTCAGGTTACAGAATTGCCAAAATGTGTTACATGATTAAAAGAAGAGAATATGCTGTGTGTGTTTTGCCAGCTGTTTGAAATGTTTGAATAAGAAGATGAATTGGTGCCAAAAAGAACATGCAAAAGACAACTAATAAGCTCTTGGCTAAGTTTTTTCTCAAGGTAAGGCCATTTTTTCATTTTGATCTGTGTTTTCATTTTGCAGCCCACATTTCCAGTGGGTCCCACAATAGGAACGAACACGGCTATTAGCTTTGCTCCTTACTTAACACCAGTAACACCCGGAGTTGGCTTAGTCCCCACCGAGATCCTACCCACGCCGCCTGTCATAGTTCCTGGAAGTCCACCGGTCTCAGTCCCCGGTTCAACTGCCACCCAGAAGCTCCTCAGGACTGATAAACTGGAGGTACTGTAGGCACCACCGCGACTCAAATGTGTAAAAGATTCTTGGGATAACTCTGTTTTATCAGCTATGCTTAAATTTAACTGCTACAAATATTGAGGTCGCAAATGGGCAGGATTTCTACTCTTGCAGGCAGTGTTAATTAAGGCTTTTTTGTGTGTGTTGTTATTTTTAAGGTAGTGTGTTTGCTCAAATTTAATACATGGAAAACAACACGAATTTCCTTTATTCATAAAATTTGCCTCTTCATTATGAAGCTCTCCATGGCTTAGCTTTTAAACCACAATATATACAGGCCTTTTCGGGTATGCTTTGATGAAATACCTAACAAACAACCACATTTGTGTTACAGTATGAATTCTGCCCTGATTTTTATGAATCATTATCAGTAGTAGGGGGATTTTATAGCCTTCCAGCCTAGAGCTGCACGTGCAGATGTTGAATGTTACCAACGCTGGAACAGGCTGCCTAGGCAAACCCTCCGCCGTGCTCAGCGAGCGCCTCACTGGGGGCCACGCATCTCTGCGCGGCCCGGCTCGGCACAGCCTCTCATCCACGCGTGTCAGAAGACCAAGGGACACTTGCAGAAATGAATGTCCTTCCCCAAAAGCCTGCGCTCTCATGTTTAGAGCACGTTCCTTTTTACAAAACTCTGTGTGTTCATTCTGTCCTCTTTTTCATTATTTTTAAGGAAGCTGTCCATTTTGTTTGTAGACTGTGTTAAAATATGGTGAATCTGGTTCATACCTCCCCCTGGTACCAGCAAGAGGAACCTCTTCTCTGCCAGTGGAGTTGCATGAATATAAAGTACAGTCAGAAAGGGACTGAATATTTTGTGATCCTGAGCTAGTTTTACAGGGGCAGTTACTTCAGTGAGTATCCTTTATGGGTGTTATCTGAGCAGGAGAAAAAAAAAAGACATTTGGGAAAGTTTCTGTTGCAAGTCAAGTTCATTTAGCAGTTATACTACAAAGTTGCCTGTGGAGCTAAATGTTTAAGGGTAAAATGGATATGTTTTATTCTCCCTTCTCCCCCAAATGAGATAAAGGGTTAATTAAGCTGAATTCACTGCAGTAGCTGGAGGAGGGGGAAGGTCTGTCTTTCTGGGGCTGTGGGCTCTCCCTCCCCTTTAACCTTAGGCTGTTGGGTCCTTCCTCTGCAATGAACGCTGTTTTGCACATAGGTGTGCAGGGAGTTCCAGAGAGGCAACTGTGCGCGTGGAGAGACTGATTGCCGCTTTGCACATCCTGCAGACAGCACAATGATTGACACAAACGACAACACCGTAACCGTGTGTATGGATTACATAAAAGGTCGTTGCATGAGGGAGAAATGCAAGTATTTTCACCCTCCTGCACATTTGCAGGCCAAAATCAAAGCGGCGCAACACCAAGCCAACCAGGCTGCGGTGGCAGCCCAGGCAGCTGCGGCAGCTGCGACTGTGATGGTAAGTGCTGGAATATATGGCTGCCTTTTTTGACAAAAGCTCTTTGATGGCTATTTTGCTTCAATTTAATGCTGTTTGCTTATACTTTATTTTCTCTTTTGCCTTTTATTTTTGGTAAAAGTTAAGAAATTATAAAATTACTACTGCTTTTTTGGGGAGGAAACGCTTTTTTTTCCCCTTTATTGTTTTAATGCTGTGTTTCTATCTGAGACAATGAAGCAAATGACGCTCTATACCACTTATGTTCTCTGCCTTGATTACATGTTAAATTTGCCCCTAGTTTTTCTGAACAGAAAATAAAACTGTGAAGATGCAATGTCCCCTGGAAAATCGGGGCATATATGCTGCTCCAGCTTTTTGGTGTGAATACAAATGTGGAAATTTGGAAGAAAAAGAGGAAGGCAAAGAGAGAGTTATTTGCCTCAGAGATGGGCCACAGGAAAAAAATATATATATTGGGATTCAAGCCTCCTCACTTGAGATGCCAGACCTAAGGGTATCTGAGCCTAACCTAGCCACTCTCATCCACCCTTAGTTAGTGGAGAAAAACAAGCACATCGAGGTAGCTGTTCATCCAATCTATCATTAGTGCTTGTCTGAGGAGGAGAAAGGACTGCCCTCTGGAGATACACATCTTGACCCATTGACTAAAAAGTGTTGACTGTATCTTTCTGAAGCTTGGTTAGGATAGAGGAGTCAAATGCCCACCTAGACTTTTTACTTAACTCTCCCACTGGAATAGACAAGTTGCTTGAAGCTGTTACAATTTCGCTAAAATAAAGTTAAAAAGTAGAAAACCAAAATGTGAGTTTTTAAGAAAAAGCAGATTAAGTATAACAAGATGAAAAGAGATTGAGGGTGTTTTTATTTTCAGAACTTTCAAGCTGGTGCTGAAAACAGTGTAGAGCAGTTGGTCCATCTATTTACCAGTACTGGTTGTTTAGTATTTTTGCTAACAGCAAAGTTGATAAGTTTAAATAGATATGGTGGTGCAGATAAATAAATAAAGCATGCAGGATTTGACTGGGGAGACAAAATTTCTGCCAGCAAATCAAAGAATCATTGTGCTCGTTGCTGGCACTGGGCGAATAGTTAAGCAGATGTGGTTTGTGGACTTGTGGGCAGTGCATACAATAGTGACAGACAATGCAGTTATTCTCCGGGTAAGAAGCCTAGCAGAAACACAATACAGTACAGTATATAACTACCCTGAGCTATTGTACTTAGCAAATTAGCAAAGACCAGACATTTTGAGGGACAAAGGGTAAGTTATGCAAGAAAGTAAACCTCCAGACAGAAGAAAAATTTTTCAATGTTAATACTTTTTATGGTATCCCAAATCTCTATTTAGAACTAGATAATTTTTAGTTAAACTTCCCTGTGCTTACAGAGATGGAACACCATTTGGAAATTAAAGCAAATGAGATTTTTTTTTGTTGTTCTAATTAGTTTCTGTTGTATATTTTTGTTGCCCATTTAGTGAACATAACATTTCTGGGCAATATACTGAAGAATAAGGGAGAGAGTTGAGGAGACTTTTTTTTTGGAAATCAGTATTAGTAATAGCATATATGTCCTGTAATTTAAATGAGCCATAATTGAAATTCATTGGTCTCAAATGAACACGATGAACCATCTGTAGAAAGACAGAATCGAAATGTTAGCATTCAAATGTGGTCAATAATAAACAGATTGCTTAGCTGGATATTGAGAGCAAAAGGAAGAGAGAAATAAGAATCCTTATCTGTAGGGCTTGTTTCAGGTTGCTCCCAGGTTGAAATTGTTTCCATGAGCAGTTGTAGCTTGGCAGCCTGCAATAGCAGGGACAGGTATATTGAGAGACCAAAGTGTGTACAACTTGGATAATCAAGGACATTATGAAATATTCTTGTCAGGATATAAAATTGTATTTATGCTTCGCTATGTATAGATGTTCATCTCTCTCCATGGGCCTATTTGCAGGTAAATGTATCATCATACATCTCCATCAGTGTTCTGGCCATGTCTGCGCAGCCTCGGGGTCAGATTTAGGCTGCCTTCGAATCAGGGCCCTGCAGGGGAGAGCCCGGGGGCCGCCTGCCTTGCCCGGGCTGTTTGTCAAGTGATGCCACCGAAAGAGCAGATGGAAGTCACAAGACAGGCGCCGGGTGCCAGGGCCTGTTCACAGGGCAGATGGGTGCACTGTGGCTTGCTGGCAAAAACGCAGGAGGTTTTCCTTCCTGGGTGAGCAGGCTGGCTCGTTCTGGTCTGCAGGGTGAGCGTTCTGGCTAGGGAATCATTAGAGCAGCGGAGCTTGTAAGACCTTTGGAGGTCAATGAATTCTCTAGTCTGAGACCTTGCAGAAAATGTCCTGCCTGCAGTTCTGTAATTTAAGCTTAGGAATTTTTACTCAGACGCCTTAGCTGACCTCATCATTTGAAGTAAGAAGCAAGGGGAATGATGATCTGTGAAAGGGGCTATAGACCATGTACAGCTTAAATGTGAAGCAAGGGGAATGACAATCTCTGATAGAGGCTATAGAGCATGTACAGCTTAAATGTGAAGGGCATTAGAAGACGGTGTCATCCATCACTGTGCTTAAGGAGCTCCAAATGCTCACACAGCAGAGAATGTGCAAAGTCACTGAGGAATATACAGCCTATATTAAAATGTGAACTCATAGGCTAGTACACAGGATTGTTGAGGTGGGAAGGGACTTCTGGAGATTTTCCAGTCCAACTCTCCCCTGTTCAAAACAGGGTCATCTAGGTCAGCAGGTTGTCCAGGACTCTGTCCACTTGGATTTGGAGTATGACCAAGGACAAAGGTTCTATAGCCTGCTTGGGCAACAGTCTGTTATAGTGTTTTATCATCACCTTCACGGGTGGTGAAGTATTTTCAAATGTTTAAATGGAAATTGTATTCCAATTTATGTCCATTGCCTCTTGATCTGTCACTGGATGTCACTGAGAAGTGTCTGGCTCTGCTTTCGTTACCCATGAGCTATTTATGCACATCGCTAAGATCCCCCCCAAGCCCACTTTTGCCCAGGCTAATGAACCCCCAGCTCCCTCAGCCTCTCCTTGCTTGTTGGATCCCACAATCCCTAATTGCCTCCATAGCCCTTTGCTTCAGTAGGTCCATGTCTCTCTTTTACCGTGGAGCCAAGAACTGGACCCAGCACTCCAGGTGTGGCCTCACCAGAAGAATCACCTCCCTCAGCCTTGCTGCCAAGGCTCTTCCTGATACAGTACAGGTTGGCTTTCTTTGCCTCAGTGCTGTATTACTGGCTCATATTCAACTTCTTGTCCATGAGGATCCTCACATCCTTTTCTGCAAAGCCGCTTTCTAGTTTATCAACACTCTATACTGGTGCATGGGGTTATTTCTCCCCAGGTGCAGGACTTACTTAGCATTTTCTTTTGCTGAACTTCATGAGAGTCTTCTCTGCCCACTTTTGCAGCCTGTTGAGAACACACAGGATGGTGGCACAAGCCTCAGGTCTGTCAGTCACTCCTCCCAGTTTTGTATCACCTGTAAACTTTCTGAGGGTGCATTCAATCCTATCATCCAAGTAATTAGTGAAAAGGTTAAACAGTGTTGGACCTAGTATCAGCCTCTGGGGTACATTAGTAGTATCTAGCCTCCAGCTGGACATTGCATTGCTGATCATAACCCTCTGAGCCTGGCAGTTCAGCCAGTTTTCAGTCTACCTTACTGTAAATTTATTCAGGTCACATCAGCAGCTCATCTGTGAAGATTTTATAGGAGACACTGTCAGGAGGCTTACTAATGTGGAGTTAAACAGCATTCATTGCTTTCCCCTCATCTACTCAGAGAGTCATTCCATCAGAGAAGGTATCAGAAAGGTTAAGCATGATTTCCCCTTTGTAAATCCGTGTTGACTACTCCCAGTCTTTTGGGCCCGTCCCTTCTTGCTCTTCATGTTTCTAGAAGTGGTATCCGGGATTAGTTACTCCATCCCCTTCCCAGAGATCAAGGTGAGGCCGACTGATGTGTATTTCCCCAGATCTTCCTTCTTGCCCTGCTTGAAGATAGAAATGACATTTGCTGTCTTCCAGTATTCAGGAACCCCTCGTCATCACCATGACCTTTCAAAGATTGTCTAGCTCAACCCAAGACCATGTCTGCTTGGGAGGATGGAGACTCTACAACTTTACATGAGGTGTTTCTTGCTATATATCATATCTCCTTGGACCCAGATGCATCCTTAAGAACCACTAAAGAGCAGATTTTCTAGATGAAAGTATACAATCCAGAAATGTGTTAACGGAGAGGCAGTGAGAATGGAGAGAGTCCTTGTGGAACACAGGCGAAGCAAAGCAGGAGCATGGAATAGGCAAAACAAATGTTGGCATTAGGTAATCTTGTGACCATCAGCATTTTGAAGGCATTTTGAGACTTGTTCTCCCCTTTTTCATTTTTCTTCCCAATTTCCACATTTTGATGTTAAGATGTAATCCCACATATTCTAAAAACACTAAATGTCAATCTGTTATAAAAAAGCAAAATTTCTGATTTATAAATAAACCTTCCTTTCTCTCTAAACTTTTAAAGCATTCTTTACATTAAAGTTTGAAAGTAATACTTAATGTGAAAAGATTTTTTTTTACAGAATGCTGTCAAACCAGCCATAAGCTTTATCTTATTATAGAAATATGCATAAACGTTGTTTTACAATGCCTAAATATTTTCTTTAAACCTTTTAATGATGCTGGGCTAGTATCAGAAGTCATACTTAAATGTTCACTTACACAGTGGGAGCAGTATTTTCTGTTAGTGTAGGCTCCTGAAGCTAGTATTAGAGGTTGTAATGAAGTTTAGAAAATATGTTTTCAATTCTGAAGGGCTTATTTTTTTTCATCTCAATGTAATGTGGTAAGTTACAAGGAAAAAAAATCTATAAAAATGCCCCCCTGTCTGAGCAAATAAAGAATTAATGATAAGTTAGTGTAACTCAACCTATTAATCCGCTTTGTACTAGAAAAGGAGAAGGTCTTTCGCTTTGAACCTTAAAGCTCAATTATGGCCTGTTATTAACGGAGACCCTTACCTTGCAAACCCATGTATTAGTACCCTTTGTAACACACTACAATGTTCACTAGCACTTTTTATTTAAAAACTTAGTCTTCAAAATTGATTTTCTGCCTTTTAATTTGACTTAACTAACTTATCAGAAATTCTCGTAGGAGTACCCTTAAAACTTTCTGCATCTCTGTGAAGTGTTGATAAAGTGCTTAATAGTGTCTGCAAGCTGCTATTTTACTCAACTTTCCTGAATTTCAAACATCTATATTTTACTCTCTTATATGCTTTTTAACTAAGGTATAGTAGATGCATTTTTGCTTCAGTACTAATTCGGAGTGTAATACCCATTTCTTTAGAAGACATTTTTGTTGTTGTGCATGCCTAGTGTTTTGTATGTTGTATATTGCATTCAGAATATTTTTTTCCTTCTCACCTATCCACAATGCAATGCCGTTCCCATGATGCACCTCTGCTTGCTGTTTACCTGTATGTTAATTCGCTTGAATCCCATTGGCCCACTGCCATCATGTGCTCGCTGCCTGTTATTAAAAGACTCAGTCGACTGCCAAAGCAATGAAGCGACCTCTCGAAGCAACTGTAGACCTGGTACTTTGACCTTTCACCTTTTGCTTTGCATGTAGCGCTTTATTTATTTTTAATTCTTTTTTATTTTTTCTTTTATTTTTTCGGAGAAGCAACTAATGAAACTCGTATTGCTTTCGTTTGAACATCAACCGGAAATGATTTCACCTCTTGTTAATTTACGGGGAAATAAAAAATAAAGCTGTAAATCAATAAAAGAAAAAGAATAAAAACAAAAGCAAACTCCACCACGAACGCCGTACCGTAGTTCTCCATCTCATTTTCATATGTAATGAGCGCAGGCGATTTAGTTTGGTTCCTAACATGGTTTCATTTTTTTTAAATATCTTGCCATTAAAAAAAAAAAAAGAAAAAAAGTTGAACTGAGATAAAACTGCTTCTGTAATTGAAAATGCTTAACATAATCCATTAATCTATACAATAATAGGAAATGGTATTTAAATTTAAAAGATACTTGGCAATGAAACACAAGTGGTTTTTTCTCCCTATGATACTCAAAAACCTCTTTAAAAGAAATGCCATTTTTGTTGCTTTAAAGGCCTTTCTTTTCAGTAGTTGTGCTGCTTTTTAGGTTAATAGTACCATGCTTTTGCTATCAATAACAATATTTCACTCATTTTACATTGCTATGCTTTGAGTTAATATGCATGGCAAGGCATCTTTAGCTGCTTTAAAAATAACAAGTTTTTGTATTTATATGTTTGTTATAGACAATGCCTAAGAAATGACACGATCGTAACTAACTAACTTTCCTTATTTACAGGCCTTTCCTCCTGGTGTTCTTCACCCTTTACCAAAGAGACAAGCACTCGAAAAAAGCAATGGTGCCAGTGCCGTTTTCAATCCCAGTGTCTTGCACTATCAACAGGCTCTTGCCAATGCTCAGTTGCAGCAACACGCAGCGTTTATCCCAACAGGTATGTGGCAGTCCCGGGGAAGGAGTTTTATATGCCCTGGGTGGCCTCGCTGGGAGGCAGTTTCTGTTGCGCTTGATGGAGTGTTTTATGATGTTCCTGTGCCTTCGGAGATGAAGTCTGCACACGCATTTACAAGCTATTTTAATCCGTCTGCAGAGTAGCAGAACTCGAGCGGTAATTTCAGCATGCCATTAGAAGGCCTCTCATATTCGCAGTCCAGTTAATCATTGTCCACAGCCTGCCCTTTCTTCCTACGTTAAAGTGGTTGCGTTTTGACTTTATCTGCCAGAGCTTTCCTAGGAAACAAGAAGGCAAAACATTGCTAGCAAAATAGCGGGAAAGGCCATACGCTTCCAAGACGCAGTGGGAATTGTGCAGGCTCTGCCCACCCTCTGGATGCAGCCTGTTTCTGCTCCCCCTGTTGCCCTTTCGCAGCCCAGGGATTGCCCTTGCTGCGCACGAGCTGAGCGAGAACTGGAGCAGGAGCAGTAACCTCGCAGCCTCTGCCTGCAGGGCAGCTCGGTGCAAAGAAACTGCTCCCTGCATCTGCATTAAAGGGTTGTCAGGCTTGGGTTTTGTGGTTTTCATTTTGGAATGAAACCAGGATTTTGCCTACTGTTTATGGCTGATAGTTGGGGTTTTAGTTATTTTTGTAGGTGATCTAAAAACAAGAGAATGTAATTTGTATTTCGTTGCTCAGAAGTCTGTAACATTAATCAAAGATCCTTTGCAGCTTGAGCTACATGAGGGCGGGTGCCAGGGCTTCTTTTTAACACTGTGAAAGAAAGAGGATGCTAGATATCTGCATACCCAATAACAATGTAATTCTTTAAATTATGTCAGTCACCCCCACTCCAGACAGGTAAATATTCTGTGTAGTTGGGTAATGAATTACATGATTCGATTTTAATTAACAAATTACATATTTTAGTTTCAGGTAGTTATCAGCTGTGAACTTACAGAATTCTTTGAAATTATGTGTTTTCAAATTCATTTGTTGACATTTCAACATTTTATTTTACTGTATAGAAATAGTGCCAGTTAAATAAGGGATGAAGTGTAACATGCAGTGATTTCCCTATGTGTCAGCAATCCATATGCTTTTAAAGATTAGAAACAAACACGGATGGCATTGATTTCATGAAATTTTGGTGTAAGACCTCAGTAATAACCTTGGAACCTTCCTCTGCATTTATTATAATGAATTATAGAACACAGTATTTTTAGCACATTTGTGCACCAGAATATTTGTGGCAGAAAATGTGCTGACACTTATGGGAGTGCTTGAGAAAAAATCATGAGCCTGCCTATCTGGAAATGAATGGAATACTGCCCTGCGCTTACAAACATGCAGAAATTTCCACAAATTTGTTTTACATCCTCACCCTCAGAATTTGCAGTAAGATGTGCATTATTCCTTCTCTTAAGCATTTCCTTTCAGGGCTTATTACTGTTGTATGCAACTAAACTACCATAGAATGTAGAAAAGACTGTGGAAAATACAGTAGTCTGTAAAAGTTTTTTTCAGTGAAATAGCATTTAAATACCTTAGGAGTGCTCATGCTTCCTTGAGTAGCTCATTCTTTATGCTGTTTATTGTACTTTCCTCTTTCCAATGGATGAGTCAGAATTATAGTTTCAGTTTATAAATTTCTGATGGTAGAAAAGGTGGTTCTAGGGGCCAAATCTTAAGGGCCAGATTGTTGGCAAGTTTTTTTTTAAAAAAAAAAGAAGTATAGGGATAACATAGCAGGTGAAGTTAGACCCACAGTGGAAGACCTCTTTAACAGCACTGAGTCTCTGGGTTTTTGTGAGTGCCATCAGCTGCTATAAGGAATGTTGGAGAGAGGAGTGGGCTATGGGAGGAGGTTAGAAAGGGGCAGCCGTTCCATAAGAATGGGTATAATGAGCTTTTCACTAAAGACGGTGCATCTGCAATTCCCGTATTTCTTGGGAAGGCCAAAGAAGAGGCACCTGTTTGGATTTGCTGTGTATGAGGACTGTTGTGTCGCTCAATTCTAGGGAGCAATGCATGACATTATCTGTTGGATTTTAAACTGTGTAATATCTTCTGAACTGGTATAATTTTAAAGTGTGTTGCTTGTGTGTGTGTGTGTTAAAAAAAGTTTATTTTTAAGACAAGTTTTGCTGCTGAAATATATATAAAACTGAATTGTTTTATATAACTTCTCTGCTTTCTTAACCACTTGCTCCCTTAATAGAAAAGTGTGGGGCTTGATTTAGCATGGCTTACTTCCAAATTTTTGTACCTTATTTGTTTTGCATCAGTACAATTGCTTTGTCACCTCTTCTTATTGTTTGGTGAATGATCTTAAAAGCAACAAGTCTTTCTTCCCTCCTTCCAGTGCTGTTTGTCACACGTTTTATAACCACTAGACCAGGCACTTGGTGCGTTCTCTGGGGATTATTCTTTGGGAAGGTCATTCATAGTTGCTTTGCTACTATGATGGTTGGATAAAAGACTGCTGTAATAACCAAGCAGGAATACAGCAAACATATTTGGCTTTAGAGCAAATATGGCTGTATGTGGTGCTGCTCTCTTTACTTGTCCAGCCTTCACAGTATACGGAACATTTACGGTTCTTTTTCTCATTTGGCCTTTCGGAAAGTTGAGGGTTGACTAGGCACCAAAACTGAACCACACGGCAGGTTTTCCTGAGCATCGCTTGAGACGCAAGGGATGTTATGGAGCCCTCACCACGTTCTGACTTCTTTAGCTTTGAGAATCGTCACAGCAGCATTTTTATTGGATTGGTCAGAAACACATCTCCACTTGAGCACAGTGTGCTGTTGAGGATGTGCACATTAATATTAAACATGAATAAAAAAAACAACGCAGAATAATGATGGATGATTCCATTTTGCCTTCTTTCTCCACTGCAAATCAAAAAAAGTTCATTAACGTTGGTCTGTGCAACATTAACCTCTTTGAATTATGTAATGGGTTCTAAATGTCCCCAAATAATGTGATATTCACCCAAAGAAATTTTTGTAAACACAAAACTATTGCTGCAAATACATTAGATGAATGGGCTTATGAAATGCCTTGTATGCAGAAAAAGGCAAAAAGTTGTACGGCATACTCAAGTAGGATTTTAGGATGAAATTGGGGGTTAAAACAAAGCAAAACTATGAATGACCTTCAGGTTTCATTTAACTAACTAACTTATCTGTGGTTATGCTTGAATCTCACTTTGAATGTTAACTCTAAACAGCTAACCTGTTTCTTCCCTTTATCCACTTTTTTCACCTATCATTGCATGACATGCAGGGTCAGTTTTGTGCATGACACCCGCTACCAGTATTGGTAGGTTCCAAATTTCTTTATTTTATACTGTATATAATGTATATTCACTTGTTTCAAAAATCTTAGGTGAGACTTAGACAATGATTAGATTTAAAGGTTCACTTGTCCTTCTGGTTGACGTTGTCTCATTTTTAGATTTGTAGATAAAAAACTGCAGTTTAGATGTGGTATCACCTGCTATAACAACTACACTGCAAAAGCATAATATCATGAATCCAGTCTGCTTTTCAGTTTTCAAAGTTTTATTTCTCTTTATATTTTATATTGTCTAGTACTATAAAATCATAAAATATTGGAAAAGCCAGCAAATTTCATCAGTGTTTAAAGTTTCATAGTGGTGTGCCTGTTTCTCCTTTTTGCTGTGTGTTAGAAAGTTTTATCAGCGTTTCCCAGAAATACGAACTTCCATCCCCAGAGGTCTGGTGAGACCTGTGATCTGAACCTCAGTCCTCCTTGAAGCACATTTGCAACTCAGAACAAATTTTTCTGGCAGTGCAAAACCGAAGTCTAGTGCACACAGAGTCTAAATCAGAAAAGAAATCGTTGCTCCATTCTGCAGCCCTATCCCAATGGCTTTTATTGGACTACTCGAGAAAGCAGTTGAAATATCAGGCCTTTGAAAGTCAAATTAATACCCTGTCATGAAAATGCTGATTAAAATTCACTCTTAAAATGAACAAAAGCAGGACATTTCACAAACTCCACCTGGCTTTATTAGATGAAACAAATCAGTGTTCAGATCAGGAGAATGACCATCATGCCACTCCTGATTTTTTGCCTTGGACCAGATGGCAATTAAACTCTGATGAAGTCTAGCAGTTCGGGGGTGCTGCTAGATAAAATGCAAAAATTGGATTGGAAAGGAAGACAGCAAATATCTGGTTTACTTCATAATGAAGGTAAATGAATATAATTCATTTTTAATTGTGTTTCAAAATGAATAAACAGTTATCATTTTCCCTCCCCAGATGAAATATTTTGCTTGTACAATTGTGTTCTGCAGTAGTTGTAGTCCAAGTACTGGGGGGAACAAAAAAGCTCTCCAGGTAACAGGCAAATTCGGTAGAGCCCCAATTTGCCCAACCAGCTGGTCCATTCCTGCGTTTTCAATGTGTTTAGCTCTCCTCTTTTTTTTCTGGGAATCGCTGATTGTGTTGACAAACTTCCTTTAATTGTACTTGTAATAAGCTATTTTCCCTTTTTTTTTTTTTCCCCCTTTCTTTTTTTACCTCTCTGCCACGCTTTTCTCGCTTTGCACTGTTGATCGCATGCCATCTGCTGGTTTAACCCATGATGGCTTGCCGCTCTGATAACTCACCATGCCACCAAAAAAAAAAAAATTAAATTAAAAAAACAATTACAAAACAAACCAACCACCACTTCTCTTACCATAATGCCGCACCCTCCTGTTCATTGCTTCCATGGTTCCCCTCCTGAAAGTACCCATGATGCACAACGCTACGGCCGCCACTGTCTCTGCAGCAACAACTCCTGCAACAAGTGTTCCCTTCGCCGCAACAGCCACAGCCAATCAGGTTTGCTCCTTTTAAAGCTTTCTTTCACGGATCCCCAACTCTAAATGAGTGCTGAGATTTATTTGTTTGTTTGTTTTTCCTTTTTTTTTTTTTACCCCTCCTCCTCAAAAAAAAAAAAAAATTCTCCCGGAGAATTTTTTTTCATGTTTACCCATCAAATTTTTTTTTTCTAAAGTCGTTTATAGCAAGTGTTTGTGGGACAGGTTGCACTTATTTAGAGTTAACATTTATTGCCAATAATGATGTAGCTGTGTTTGTGTTGCGATGTTTGTACCTAATTCCCGTGTAATTAACCCAACTGGAGGCAGAGTACCTGTAGTACCAGCAGAGTACCAGCAGAGTACTGGTACTCTAGTACCAGACTACTTGCAGTAGCCTTTTATTAACTCCTGTGTTCAAAGGGATGAGATCCGGACAGGTTTCTGGTGTTCAAGTGCGCTAATGTAGTCTTCTCCATGCAGCGCTGCGGAAGGGACTAATTTGTAAGCATGGAAGCTGTCTGAAATAACAAGTGGGATGAGGCTGCTGGAAAGGAAAATGCAAGAAAACCGAGTGTTTTCTCTGCTGGTTCACAGCACTCTAGGTATTTATGACTCCGTCTGCTTTGTGTTCGAAGGAGTAACTTCAGCCTGGAAATTGATTTCCCTAGGGATGGACATGGTTGCAAAGAATCCCTAGAATTGTTGGCAGAGACGGAGCAAAGAAAATACTTTCTGCCTTTTTGGGGGCGGTGTGGTAGTTTTCGTTGTGTTAGGGTTTCCCCCTCCTTCTCTAGGATCTGATTCACACGGTGGGTGTCTGCTACAGCTCTTAGTGTGCTTTCTTTAACTGTCCTCCTCCAAGTACTTTAAATATCCCCTTAAAAAAAAAAAACAGAAGTTTCCATAACAGTTAATCTATAATAACCTAGGGAAAATATACTACCTCTGAAATACACCTTACTTTCTTAAAGAAACACAAACTGGTCCATTCACTTCACTTTTTGTTTTAAAGGGCTTGTTTGCCAACAAGTGCATGAGTGCTCTTAGCTTTTTGATCCAAAGAGGGCCCTTTTGTGCATTCCTTTCCGAGAGCTTGTTTTAGTGAAGAAAATCCTTGGGACAAGAATAGAGGCAAATGATCCATTTAACTGTCTTCCTCTTCTGTGTCACAGGGTAAGGGCAAGTTAGCACCTTGGTGGGGTGAGCCTGCTGGGTTGCAGGTCCTTGGTAGTAAGCACAGAAGAATGGTTTCTGCAGCAGAAAATGCTCTGGGAGCACAGTGTGGTTTTGTGGCCCTGACGTGGTGGCACCTGGACATGAAAAATACACAGGAGTATGAGGAAAACGGGGCTGTTTGGAGAGTGCATCAGCTGGGGGACCCTCTCAGTGCACTGTACTTCTGCCCTTAATACTACCCAGTCCCAGAAGGGATTTTTGCATGAGAAGCAGAGGAGGCTGAAGTAAAATAAATATTTATACACCTACAAAAGTATCAGTAAGCAGGTTTTTTTATTAACAGGGATTGCTTTCACACAAGTAACTTTTTCTGGCGGAGGAGTGCTGTAATGCTCTCAATGCAGATTTTGTTTCTTGTGGAGGATTAGAGCGTATTATGAGCGCTTAAAACAAGAGTTGTAACTCTGTGTGTGTATGTATATATACTTTGTTGTATGTATATGTGTATACATATATATATATATACACACACATATATACACACATAATTCACTGCTGAAATTAGAAGATGGTTTAACACCAGGATGGGTGGCCTCTTGTTTAATTTCGGCCAGGTAGAAGTTAGGCATCCAGTCCCTGTGCTTTTCTAGAAGTCTGTGTTGGGCACGATGAATTGCCCTCTGGAGGCCCCATCTCTTCCTGCTG
>NW_010584775.1:203872-215406 GCF_000705375.1 Tinamus guttatus | reverse complement strand
ACATATATATATGTATACATATATATAGTCTTGGCACAGTCACACAAGAGCAGATTTATATGATATGGGATGACCTCATCCAGAATATTACACAGTGGCCAAAAGATTTTGAATATCGACAGCTTAAAACAACATGAACCAGATTGCCTTAGAAGCTTCTGTGTCCGAAATCTAGATTATTTCATATTAAATGATACATCTTGCCCAATGAATTAACCCAGGCATATGTATTGACTGGAGTGCAATAGTGCTTTTAATACATAAAGCAACATGTCTCGGAGCTGGAAAAACAGACAAGAAATAATGTCCAGACAGGAGATATGATTAGTCCTACTTACATCTCAATAGATATAAGAGCAGAAGATATTTTGGAGCTGAGAGGGAAATAAATGTGTAAATAACCAAAAGAGAGCATGGGAAAATGATAAACATTGCTTTATCTAGAATGGTAATCTATGAGGCTGCTTTTTTTTCCCCTGCTGCTCTAGTTGTAGCTACAATTCAGTTACAGCAGTTGTAGCTATAGTTCAAGGAAAAACAAGAGTAACACAATTTAAAATAAGGTAATGAATAATAGTAATTTTTAAAGCACAAAAACATGATGCAGCCACTGGAAAACATCTACCGGGAAATGTCTCCTAAAAGCACAGGTAACATTTCATTAGTAATAGAGTGCAGATGTTATCGCAAAACTTGGAATGTTTTGGAATGTGCTCTAGAACCCAGGAGTTACATGAAAACCTCCCTTTAAATCTCATCCTAATTCAATTCAGAGACTGTTTGAAAATCCAATAGTTTTCATAATGCCTCCACTTGTACAATAGTGGTGTATCAGGAACATACCTTCCATTTTATTAATATCCTATGTTTTGTATAGGCAACATCATGCAAGCTCAACAGTAAAATAATAAAATAATACAGAAACATCTGCAAGTATGCTTGGTGCATATTGGATTCTAGGAGAGAAAATTCTACTTTTGTTCAGTGAATTCAGATAGATAAATCAATTTTTGAAAGATAGACTCATCATTGTAATAGCATATCATACCCAAAAGCTAGAAATGTGCACTTACAAAATATTCCTAAGCACTGAAATGCAGAAATGCCACTAATATTTCGTACTCTCCAAATTTTCTTTTTTAAGTCTAGATTTAAACAATGACATTTTAATGATTTTATATTAGCATTTAGAGAGTCAATTTTTCATGGACCATTCTTCAAAAGAGAGCCAGTTTCTGGTACTTTGATTACTTCCTGTGCTTTAACAGGACAGGTTGTTGCCTGTGTGTCTATAGATAGACTAAATTCTTCCATATAGTGCTAGAATTCCACTGGGAAGTACAGGGCTGTCAGATATCCGTGTAAAATATTTTAGACATAGCTCCAATATATTTAACAAAATGGTAGGCTTCAGACATGTGGTAATAATAACCAGTTTAAAATATATACATTTGGATTTAGAAATACTTATTTTTATAGGTATGTACACATGAACACATAGGTACACTGAAAATCCCTAAGCCGATAATTGTTTTAAAATAATATTGTAGTAGACAGGGAAGTGACAGATTTCATATTTGACTGCCTGAATTCACAATAAGGGAAAGAATATTTATGTAGTGAACAGGTTACGAATTGCCCAGTGAGCAAAATCCCCTTAGAAAAAGATTAGTCAGTTTATAACTTTTGATTGTGTGCTTAATTAATTAAGTAATTAAAGGCAATAGTGACTTTAACAATCACATACTATTTAAACAGAAGTTATCCTTTGGGACGAAGACTATTCTCTGTCACTTTTAATATCTTTTCCATCTCTCTGATGCTCAAACCTCATTTCCTCTGGGGGGTTGGTGGCTCAGTACAGCAATTTTCACTTACACTTTATCAAATATCCCCAACAGGCAACCATCAGTTATCTTGCTAGCTTGAAAGAGGTGTGTTTGCCAGAGTTTGATTATCCATCAAATGTTTCCCCAAAGCTCTAGAAATAACCTACATTTTACAACTCATTCCTGAGAAAAAATTGCCCAATGAAATGTGGAAAGGAGAGGTATACTTTAATGTTTCTTGAGACCAAAGAGTATCTGTCAGGTTTACTTTCATAACTGGTTATTTTGAGCACCGAAATATTTTGAGTTTCATGAGAAGGAATACTGGGAGTACCTGCAGCATTGCCTGGTTTTCCAGCAGACCTTATGGAGAAGATACAAGTGATTAGACTGGAATTGCTTCTTTCTGGCCCTGGTTGTGTTTTAGAGGTTAAAGTAGGGTCTACTCCTCTTCACAGAAATGAAAATCTCAAACTGTTGTGGAGTTATATCTCATTTTTGGACTTTGCTAATACTGGTCTTATTTATCATTTAGTTTTCTAGTTGTGTGCTCTAATGTTCTGGAGGATATGTTCCTTGATCTTGTATATAGGAATCTCCCAAGAATGAAGGAGTCAGCTTGTCATTTTTTCTTCAGCGAATTTCGTCAGTGTAATCTTTGTGACATGTTTTCTTAGATCCATGTGAAAATTGAGGCCAAAGTACCCTACCTGCTAGGTGCACTTTCTTGCCATGAGTACATGATGGTAATTCTTCACGATTTGCATTGCTGTTTGTTGGCTTCTGGCTGGAACATAAGGTGTTGTGCTGAAGGAAGGAAAACCACCTAGCATGGGATTTGCCTCCTTAAGTGACCACTATTCTTTCCTATTCTAAAGGTACTCAGAAACACTTTTGATTTAAAGGGATAGAGAGGGATTGCTGGCTTGCTGTTCTTCAGGAAAGAGGAGCTTTTCATGATTCCAAAATAATATGTATTTGTTTACTTTGGGGCAGAGGTTTTCATAAAGGAGAGGAGGCATTGTGTCAGGTTTGCTTCTAAATTATTGTTTTCCTTGGTGTTACATATCCCATATTTCAAAAATTACCTGAGGCAACTTACAGTTGGGACCAGAGTCTTTCTTTTCTCTTCCCTCTCTCTTTTTCTAGCATGAGAAATCAAAATAAATAAATAAAATCTGTGTGAGGTTCCATGTGGTTCCATGCTTGGCCATATGGGCTTTTGATATATACCTTCAAGGCAAAGAATATGCAAGGCTGAGGGGGAGGTGCATCATTTCATTTCATTTCATTTCATTTCATTTCATTTCATTTCATTTCATTTCATTTCATTTCAATTTCATAGCTTTTATCTCTGTATGTATACAGGCTAAACTTCCTTTCCCTCAGTCACACTTTTGTTTTCCTCTGGTGTTTGATTTTGCTGTATCTGCATTTATTTGATAACCTGTGGCTTAAACATGTTTTCCAATCTGGCAGAGCTTTCACTGATTTCTGCCATATGTTGGCTCATATCAGATTCTGTCTTTTTTGCCAACACATTGTTTTTAGCTTCTCAGTTTCCATATAGGAGCTGTTAGATCTTTTCCTTTTTTTTTTTTCCTCCTTCCTACTTTTCAGCATTTTTTTCCCTTCCTTTTAACCCCTGTCTTTCTTAATGCCAAGTGCAAATACAATTCAGCATAGATAATAACTCATTGCAATAAATATGTTTGAATTACAGTTAAAGTGACCAAATTATCAGTCCATATCATTTTAAATGACAGCAAAAACATTCATATGGTTAGACATGAATGCACTGAACAAACATGCCTAGCACTTTTTAATATAGAAAATTTTCCTGGTCTTTATGGGTGATCACAAACTAATACATTTATTCTTTCTTTCATTTTTTAAATTTATTTAAAAGTAATTAATTAAGTAGATCAATGTTAGAAGAGGCATATTAAAATCAATGATAAAAAATCACACATTTTTTTTCAGAAAAGGTTGTCATTTTACATATGCTTATATGTGTTTTACTATATAGGATATTCTATTCATAAATAATTGTTTTTTGTGACTTTTTCAGAAACAAATATTTTGTTGAATTTCTGTTCTTCTAATGGTGAGCTCTTGTAATATGGTTAGCTCCTCTTGAACTGTTTTAGTAGGCCATTAAGGATGTTTACACTGATCCAAAGCACTTATACCACAGAGCTGAGGCACATTTTCAGTGTTTGCTGGAATTACCTGTGCTAGCTCTAATCTACTGCCTGTCAATAATATTGCAAGTGAAGCAACTTGGGCTTCAGCAAGGAATCCAAAATGCTCCTTGACATGCTGGTTAATGCTAGGATGACTAATTCTAAGACAAAATCTGTGTTAGTAAGTTAGTAAATCTGCTATATATACTGCTATCCTTGAGTTGACAGGTTCTTACTTGCTGGTGTATTCGTGATTTCCCCCCTTTTTTTTTTTTTTTCTCATATTGTATTTAGCCCTTCCCACCCAATATTGCTGCTGTTCATACATTAAAGAAAATGTAGGTTATGTTCCACAAACACTGTCATTTGCTCCTAAACTCTAAAATCTCAAGAACACTCTTATTCTGACTGAGCTTTTTCAGTTTGGAGGTACTCTACATTTTGCGAATAAGACTTTCAGGGACATGAACATCTGAAGGAAACACACAGCCTTTGTGAGTTTAGAAGCCATGTTTTACTCTGATACGTACAAAAAAAGTGAGATGGAATGCAATTAAAATGCCTAAACTGCCTACATTTGCCTACAAAAATGAGATAAATCATAAAATAATAAAAATATAAAATATATAGTATGAATAATTTGGAAAACTTTGATTCTTGCTGTATTCCTGTAAGATCATGTCCATAAAGATTCTTACTGGAATCTGTTATATTTGCAGAGTTAATTGCTTTGCTTGATATAACTACAGGATTTGCATAATTTCATCAGCCTACTGAAATATCAATAGAATTCTGTTAACCTCCAAGACTAAAGTGTATTTTTGACCTAAATCAATATAGCAGTGGGGATTTTTGCAACTTCCAGTATAAATTGCTTCACCTGCGGGCTTGTTTGGAAACTCGTTTTTTATAGAGCTCTTCTCTCAGATGATAACATCAATGACTTTTTTTTTCTGTTTTTCTTTCCTTTTCTTTTTCTTTCTCTTTTTTTTTTTACACTTGGTTTCATGTCAAATTTCAATCACTTTAATGTCCTTACATTCCTCTTGCAAGTGTGCTATCAGTACCCTGGGTTTTCTTTCTTAAGTTCAGCTCTTGGAATATGCTTTTTTTTTGCTGTTAAATATGAACTTAGAAATATCCTTAAATTTATAAATAATGTAAACTAAAATGCTTTAATTTTTCTAATTTTTCTTTTTTATATTTTCTATGTCTCAATATTTTTCAGACTTACTTAAGAAAGGGTCATCACAAGAAGAAAAAATGTATACTTTAATGCAGATTGAAATATAGAATTCAGAGAAATCTTGTTGCTACAAGGTCTCAATTTCATTAGTAATTATAAAGATATTCTGAATAAAAATCAAAATTTTGTGATGCTATTCCACAGAAACTGCGTTGTTCTTTGATAAGTATCTGTTATTGTTGCATTATATCTTCTTTGTTGTAACTCTCAATTTTGGGTAAATCTTGGCATACCAGAGGTATATGGACTGGTGGAGATCACCTCAATGAAAATTATTTTTAGAAAATAAACTATCATACTTTTATATTCCCATAACTGAAAAAGGAGTCATAAAGTGCTCCAACCTCACTAGTTTTGTGATTTAATAATTGAGCCATCTAAGGAATGTAACTAGTTTTGTTTGTTTCTTGAAGATACTGTGTCGTTAGGATAACCCTCTGGATAAACCAGCCTGATTTTAACAAGTGAGATATTATCTATCACAGCATTTAAGGTATAGGTGAAAAAAAACATGGTGGATGTTTTTGAGTTGTGGGATCATCCAGTTCTTTCCTTCTTATTTAAGAAACACTTCAGTCACTAACATGCCTTATAGAATTATTTCAACACGAAGCCTTTATCTGAAGGAAAAGTGAAATAAAAATTATTTTCTTCACTTCTGTTAAACAGTTACTCCCATTCATTCCATAAATATGAGATGATTTCCACCAGTTTGTGCAATCCTTGAGAAATAGAAATTGTACATTGCAGGGATGGATGCTCTGTGCTTGAATACTGATTTGTAAGGTGAATGACTCTTCTAGCTGTTGAAACAGAAGCACATGAAAATTGATACTTTCGCATCTAAGCTTTTATACAAACATTTCATGGTGACTAACACCAGTGTTGTAGACTTGTTGTGAGGGGAATACCTAATACTGTCTTAAGCCACTTATGATACATAATTGTATCTGCTAGGTACAGTGCAATAACTAGGGGGAAAAAAAAAAGTACCATATACCACTGAGACATTTTTAAACAAATCTTTAGCATAATATGCCATTTTAAGTTGTGACTTGAGAGTGCAAGGAGATGGGAAAAAAATTATATTCATCACTTTTCATCAAAACGTATAATGGTTCACATTTTCTTGCCTATGTTGAATAGATTTCAGTAACTTTCAATGCTTCAATAACCTTTTTTTTTCTTTTTTTTTTCTTTTTTTTTTGAGAAGACTGTAACTTGAAGTGCTGCATGAGGGTTGTCTGAAATATCTTCCCATGAATGACTAGCCATACTTGTGGTATTTGGAATATTCAAGGTCTGTGATACTCAAGACCTGGATAAGACAAGGGGCAGTGCCAAAGCAGACTTAATTTTCTGCTACCTGCCATATGTTCTCAGGCTATATGGTATGAAGATAATTCAGGTTTTCTGATTGATTCTTCAAAGAATAGCTAGAGCTTAGAGAGATCTCCAGGAAGTGACATACTGGGTGGAGGATAGAGTAAACAGAGGACAACTATTGAAGGTGAAACCAATTGAAAATTGTTCCATCGACTTTAAAGTTATTTGATTTTCTCTAGAGTCTCATGTGTCAATAATTTGCTTGCAAATGGTCTTATGTATATATACCATACTATCTTTATAACAGTAAATGACTGTCACACGTTAACTGTAGTTTAATTATCGTTTGCAAGTTAATGTGAACTAATTCTAATTCTTACTTCTACTTTTATATCATAATCTACTAAATTTTCATGTTTTTTTTTATTAGCAATTTCTTTATGTTAGTGGAATTTCAGATCAGATATGCTAAGTTTTTCTGCTAGTGTCATGGTTCTGAACACGTTTCTTTTCCATCTTTTCCTGTCCACATGTATTTTGCCTTATAAGAGGCCAGCATACTGTAGTTAGGGTGGAATTTCACAATTGTCTTGTATCATCTAGACTGTGATGTAACAAGTCTATGTCAAACATTCATGTTGGAGTCTTCACTTGTGTCTCTTCTTTATGGAAAACTACAATACATGATATTGATTAATTATTTTTGGTTTTGTTAGTAAATTTTAAATTTAATTAAATTACTTCCAAGCCAAATGCACGATATTTGAAAATTTAATCCCACCTGCTCCAGGGGAAAGGATTTTCTTCTCATCACACTTCAGCCAATCTAAGCAGCTAAGGGCCACCAAAAGGCACAGTCTTGTTTGTGCTTTCTTTTTCTCAGCACCTCCCTTGTGCTGCTTTTGGGACTCACCTGACCCTTGTAGTGAGCTGACTCTTGCTAGGAACTGGAGGACTTCCAGGAAGGGAGGTGGTTTTGCTTTGTTTTGGTTTGATTTTGGCTCAGGCTGATGAACCAGATAGGCAGTGAGGTCAACACTTTTAATAGCTTAGAATTTAATGGTGTTGAATGACCTAAATAAGAGCCCATCGCTAGCAGTTAGGGAAGATCGCTTTCTTCAATCATCCCTTTGTTTTTCTCCCCTACTGCAATGAAATCATATCTGGGGACTGCATTTCCCCAAGAAGCTGGTCCAATCTTTTTTTTTCAATAACGAACTGACCAGCTGGCTTGTCCTCACTTAAGGAATTGTGTCCTGACATTTAGGAAAAAGACAGAACTAATGCATACTTTCACAGGAAGTCATGCTTTCTGGGGACCCAAGCTGGTCTCAGTTTTATTCCGTAGATAACTGACCCCAATTAGCTTATTCGCTTTCATGGGATCTTCTTAAAGAAAAAGCTGTTGTAGCACTCAGGTATAGAGGCTTCTTTTTCTCTCAGATTATTGTTTTACTTCTTATTTTACTTTATGTGCTTTTGAAGTGTCTATTTTCTGTTTGTTTGTTTTCCAGTTGAGTAGTCAAATCATGTAAAATAATGTTTTGAAATAATTTTAATTGCTTCATTTAGAACTGTTTCATCTTAATAGTTTGCAGTCATGTACCTGTGGCATGGCATTATGTGGATTACTACTTTGTTACTGCTGCATCGGTACAACTGTGTTTGTAGCGCATGCTTGGATAGTGTGAAAAAGAGAGAGACAACTCCTGAAGTCCCATCATATAGTTCTCATGAAACTTCAGGATCCATGAGTCCAACGCCTTGGATTGCAAAGCCTAGACCTCATTGTGGACAACATAGCAACAGTCAGGGAGAGTCAGCAGTGTAATTTTTAAAGTATTTTATTAAGTTGATTGGAGCTGAGAATAATTTATGTAGATAAAGTTGTGTCTGAGGCTTTTTGCTTCATTTTCAGATATTGAAAGAATTGTTGATTATTCTTTTCAGAACTAAATAATACAGCTTTTATCTCATTTCTTCCCTAATCATATCCAGTCATAATTTAGGGACACGCTACAAGTTTCTCAATGTGAGAAACAGTTCACATTTTAGAACCGAACACTTTTGTTGCAGTCAACCAAAGTCCTGTGTTTTAAGATCCAAACAAAAGTAAGATGGAAGAAAATGTAGAGTGTAAAATTCAATTTCCCTTAAAAATTTAAATATTTTCTATGTTATGCTTGGTGCTTTCAAGAATGAATAAAAGCCAAATGAGATAAAAATATTCAAAGATAGTATAATCCAAATAACAAATAGATTTGAAAGCAAAGAATTTTAAACCATAAATCTAATTTCAGATTAAGCTGAGAATTTATAAAGTGAATTCTGATGACACATTTTTAGTTCAGATAACTCCAGTATTGGTTCAAATAAGACTGCTTAATTATAAAACTACTTAAGACCTTATTACAGTAGATCTCTCCTCCAAAGGAGATGGATGACAGAATGGTTCTTAGGAAGCATAGCTCTAGTTCCTCTTGTCACAAAGAATCTTCTATTCTAAAAATGTCCTAAAGGAATTTGAAGTCTACCTTAATCAGCACTGTGATTATCAGCTCCTTTGGAAATCAGCCATTTTTATTTTATTATAATAACAATTATAAGAAAATATGCTGTTGGAAAAGAGTTTGTTCTTTCAACTGTCCTTACATTCTTCCATAACATCTTCCAGCTGCTTTTCACAAAGAATAAGGTAAGCACTCAGATAACAATCAAGTCTGAAGCTCCTAAAGAAGAACTATTGTACATGTATTTTGTTTAGACAATAGCTATTGATTTTTTATTATTATTTTTTTCTTTTCTTTTTTCTCGTATGGCCTTGTAATTCTCCACTTCTCATTAAAAAGAAATATAGGGACCTCGACATTTTTCACCTCTCCTCTAGAGATGCTCTCTCTTGGTTAGACATTAGTAGTTCCTGTAGTTAGACTCTCAAGGAGAACATTAAGCAATAGAATAAAGAATATCATAGCATCCAAATTTATTTTTCTGGTAGCATAGCTAGACAAAAGAAGACCAGATTTAAAATCCATGAGAAAGGCAAGGAAAAAGAAGGGAAGGGAAGGGAAGGGAAGGGAAGGGAAGGGAAGAAGGGAAGGGAAGGGAAGGGAAGGGAAGGGAAGGGAAGGGAAGGGAAGGGAAGGGAAGGGAAGGGAAGGGAAGGGAAGGGAAGGGAAGGGAAGGGAAGGGAAGGGAAGGGAAGGGAAGGGAAAGATAATAGGAGCTGTTCCACTGATTTTACAACAATTTGAGCGAGACAAACTCCTTAATGGAAAAAGAAAACTTCCTGCTATCTGGCTCACATCATGGCTGCTTGCTTACAAAGTGATTGGAAATGTTTCTTTTGGATAGAATTTACAGATTAAATAAAAAAATAAATACAGCCACACATACCCATTTAAAATTCTAACAAAATTTTGTTCCCTTGTGTTGCAGTTCAAATGGCTGCAGCGACCTGGTTCAGGGACGGCACGGCGACCACCCCCAAACCACTCGGGCTATCAGCTAGTTGACAGCAATGTGGTGGACGGCAAATGGCGTTTATTGATGGGAAACAAGGTGTTATATATCTAGGTTTACAACGTCACATCCGTCTGCTTACACCATAGACTAAACACTATTGGCTACTAGGGGCCCTATCTTTCCGTACAGCACGATATCTTCCGGCCGCCGTTCCCTAACTATCTGCAACAACTTCCCCCCTCCCTATGCATAACAAAACTAGCTAAAATACAACTATCTTATTCTTATTACTATCTTATTCTATTCTTATAGTTATACCAATCTTAAAATTACATATCATAAACTTGACATAAAACATAAGGCACAAAGAAGAAGGCGCATAGAAGGTAGGGGATGACAGGTAATACCAGGGTGTAGGAATAGGGTATACCTTGGGATAACTTGGGGGTAATACTAAGTGGATATATTCTTAAAGCAGTTGTTGGTGTTCTACTAACATGATGTTAACCTTCTCTAGCTGATTCTTGACAAACGGCATGAGCTTATTCAATATACAGGGTCCAAAGATTAGCGTCATCATGATCATTGTGATCGGCCCTATCAAGGTGGATATCAGGGTGGTTAACCACGGCGAACCGGTGAACAAATTTTTGTACCGGCTGCGTTTGGAACAGGGTTCAATGGGTGCTAGTTGGCAAGGCATGGCACTGAAAACTGGTGGCCCTGTAGTTATTTTTGTACTAATTGCTCGAGATTGTTCGATCTGTTCAAGTACCCCATTTAAAGGGCTGGTGTGACTCTACCTGTCCTATAGTGACAAGCTGCAAAATTAAGATAACGCAAAGGCATCGCGGCCCCCTCTTGCGGAGGCTGTTTTGTTGTTTTCTGGATTCGGTCAGCGTGGAACTCGCAGGCTCGGGCGGGACGCTTGTCACCGGGGCGTACGGGTTACAGGGGTGTCCGATGATCCGGTCCTGTGAACAGAAACTCACAATTTTCATTAGTTTTATTTTGAAGGTAACAGCCACCTGAATTGGGGTCAGATGCTCTTCCTTTGCAACATGCTTAATCATGAATGCTCCCGCCGGTTTTTCTTTAATTCGGATGTTTACCTTCTTTTTCTCCTTCCTTAAGTTTGAACCGGTTGTGAGCCACTCGTCCTGACTAGTGGCTGATCCGGAGGCGGAACTCGACTGACTGGTCACTTCCGGGCTCCGGTCACTCCCATTGGTTTCCGGCGCCTCACTCGCACCGGGGGCACCCTCGCCCCGCCCTTCCCCTTGTGGCTCGGCGCCATTTTGAGGGGCATAGGGTGGTGGCCTGGCCCAGACGTCATTATGCTCTGACCCCTCCCTCGCGTCTTCTCTCCGTCCCTCACTCGGACTTGCTCTCGACCCCTCCCTCGGGTCTTCTCTCCGTCCCTCACTCGGACTTGCTCTCGACCCCTCCCTCGGGTCTTCTCTCCGTCCCTCACTCGGACTT
>NW_010584775.1:173048-189071 GCF_000705375.1 Tinamus guttatus | reverse complement strand
ATCACCTCCCTCGACCTGCTGCAGACGCTCCTCTTGATGCAGCCCAGGATCCCATTGGCCTTCTTGGCCACGAGGGCACACTGCTGCCTCATGGTCAACTTATCATCCACCATGACACCCAGGTCTTTTGTCATACTAAATCTGCATGACTAATGCTCATAATTATTTTTTAAAAAAGTATTTGCTGGAATGGTTGAGAACATCTAGAATAACTTGCCTTTTAATACACTTACTAGCATTAAACACATGAGATGAAAATGAAAACCCTTCCTTCCTGGAGTAACAACCTTGTTGTTTAGAAGCACAGGAGACTACTTAAACCCTTCTTTCACTCCCCTTCCCATCCCTTTTCCCTCACATTTCCTTGTGCATTTTTTATGAGGAGGAGAAGATTGCTTTCAATAACTAAGCTGGCCTTAAAATGACTCTTGGGATAAAGTTTGCTGGCAACTCCTCGTGAACAGATTCTGCAGCCAACTTTACATACTAACAGAGAAACGGAGGACCCACCTCAGGGAACTGGGCATCCTTTTTATTTCTTCCTCTTAATAGGCTGGAGAGATGAAGCCATCATTCACTGGGTCTTGGGAAAAGCAGGGAAAAAGAAATAGTCTCTCTACACTCTCTTTAATGTACTCTATCTAGTTAGATACACTTTAAATAGGTGACAGTGTCTGCTCCACAAGGGAAACAAATAGCCCTCCATCAAATGCAAAGTCAGATTACATCCCTAACTGTTACCAGGATAACCCACTACCACTACTTATAACTTTCCCCTTTTTTATCAAAACAAGGGTGTCACTGGGGAAAGAAAGCACTGGATATATAGCAGATGGTAATAACTCATGTTACATGTGAAAGGCATGAGGGGAAAAAACAGAAACAAAAAGAAAATACTTTGTTACCAAAAACTTATCACATAAGTTTTAGTTCCGATGGTGACATTCTGCATTTACGACATCAGCCTTTATGAGAAGAATTGACACTTGGCTAAACAAGAGCGAGTTTCAGATCTCAGGTCAGAGAAACCTTAGACATAACAGACGTCTGCAAGGACAACATCTTATCCTTCTAGTTATCAGTTCACAAGTGAAATGTCAGGGAATTTTGGTTGACCTTTTTTGACTGATTCTCACTAGCAAATCAATCAAAATAGAATCAGCCAGGGAAGAATCTTCTACTCTTAAAAATATTTTTCAAGACTTTTACTGCAATTCACTATAGTAAGTTCTGCACAAAGGATTTTCATTTCAAAGTTTAAATGCAACAGTATTTCAAAGTTGAAAAGAAAACTTGCTTAAAAGACAGATTTAAGACCAGCTGTTACACAGTGGTGCAAAATACACTGAGTATCCCGTTCATAACATGCATACTCAAATAGTTAAGCATTATATCATAAAATCCGTGACAGACAAAAGCAGAGGACTGTAAAAGTTGACACTTGACAGTTTATCTGCCTACTGACACACAGTAAGTTTTTATGTGATAATGGGAGTTACATCTGTAAATTCTCCATACCGTACAACATTAACATAAGAAGATACAAATCAAATAATTCTTAATACATCATTAGAACAATATAAAAACTTTTAAACATGACAAATGTCTCTATACAGTATCCTCTATTCTAATCTCCCTGAATCAATCTGTAAGTGAGAATCCCCAGAGGCGAGCTAGACAAAATAACACTTAGGTAGAGTAAAAACCACTTTTTTTTTTTCCTCTCCAAAGTGGGAATATAATTGTTTTTATTTTCCTTGAAAATTTGACACAAGCGTCAGATAATGCAAGATGAAATAAAACCTAAAGTAGTGAAACAGCATGTAGGAACTTATAACTAAGCTCATTCACTACGATATCTATTGATACCACAAATTTCTTAGCTGTTTGTGATCTTTGGTGTTTTTATATAGAAATTCACCTCTAGCCTTTTTAGTGTGGGACTGTTTTCAGGCCCTTTAGCCTTGCTTTGGCGACATAAGTTGGGAGTTTCTCCACCTACTCCTATTACCAGAAGGTTCTATTTAATATGAAGGTATGTGAATAATAGTATTATGGTTAGGTACTTCAATCCGACATAGTTTAAACTGAAATAGAGCTTTCCCTCTCACCCAATAAAAGTTCAGTTGAAATGAAAGTTTTAGCTCAGTTAGTAAAAATACATTTTTCCTTGAATCTTGTTTGTTTAAAGTCTATTGTTGTTGTTTATGAATGGAAAAAAAAATTGAAATAAAGAAAGCTATCTCATTTATAAATTGTCAAAACAGAAAGGCTTTTTTCTTCCAAAATATACTTTATATTAAAAGTATTGATGTCAAAATGTTTGACTTAGTTCCATTGCCTTTCCTAGTTTCTCACCAAAAACATTTGACCAAATTCTTAAGCTTTTAAATTGTCTTTTTTGGCAAACTCATTACTTTTGGAAGTAGTTTTGCTTAATTCATTGGATGATATTTATTATTCAGATCATGGGATGATAATCTTGCAGCTGCTCTTTTTGTTCTTTCCTTGAAAACCTTTCAGCCTCAGAAAGATGAGCTTCCTCTAACCATACTAGGTGAAGAACACTTCAATTGCATCTTCCTTTTACTGCCTCAAAGTTCTTTCACTGCTTGCTTCCATCCTCAGTTTAGATGAGATCTCAGGGGCAATAGGAAAGGTAACATAATATGATTGTTACCATCTCAGAAAGCAGGCTTTTTTTCTACGTACATTGTATCCCAAAGATTTTTTTTTCTTTCCCTCCCCTACACCTGGCCTATCACAATTTCCATTCACACCAGATCCAAGACTTGCCACCAGAATTTCTTTGGATTTACTGGCAGACTATATTTGCCGAGCAGACTTGAGGATTCACCTTTAAAGTTCCAGTTTGAAAAAAAAGATTTTATGTCTCTTTCTTCTGTCTGTTGTAATATTTGATAGCATGATATACAAATCTCAGCAATGAAAATCTTTGTATAGAAAAGAACTACCAAAAACCAAGCTGGCTGTGACACTTTCTTCTGACTTGCTAGTTTTTCCTACTACCTAAGAATTACTTTTATTTCTATTGAATTCATAAGATATATCCAAGTCTGAAATTCATTGTTCACCAAGATTGTATATCACATTCTCTGCCATTAAACTTGTGTATTAAACTAAATTGGAAAATATAGGATCAAGAATTATGACCACTTTAGAAAGTCTCTATTTTTTTTCCCTTTCACTCTTAAAGGAATTTACCTAACAGACGACATTGGAAACTATTCTTTGTAGAATGTACGTTTTTTCTATGGTGAGATATAAAAATGTATGGAAGGGATGACAGACCCTTTCTAAGCCCATTTGTTGTGACCACATTCTGACATTAGCAGCTCAGACTATCAAAATCATTCACCATAGTATTAGGAAAGAGTCTGATGGCTTCGAATGGTCCCAAGTAATTTTTAATGCATAGCAACAAGTAAGCTAATCTGAAAAGCTATATTCAACCTTCTCTTTATATGTCTACAGCCCGTATATTCAGTTCTGAAAGAAATTACTCTATGGTATTTCTGAAGATAAGGGGTAGACTCTGCCTAATTTCACTATAGTAAGATCATGTTTATTAAAAAATGACAGAAAGGAAAAAAAAATAGAGAGACTAAATAAATGAAATATAACCACAAAGGAGCAATAAAATAAATAATGTAAGCTGCCAGAAGAGAAAAACAAGAAAAATAAGCCCATACTCTTCATCAGGGTTGACCTTTCTGAAATGTTAAAGCATAAAATGCTTTAATACATAAAGGGATATCAAGGCATTGTTCAAACGGAATACACAAATACACATTTTAAGGTTAAGTGGAAGAGGGCATTGACCAGCAAGACTGCAGTAAGAAGTATGTTGCATGCATTTGATTGTGAAACCATACTTGTGATGCAGGAGTTTCGAAGCCCCTGGAATCCCACAGCCGTTTCAGTAAATAATAAATGGTAAAAACTAGTTTGGGATAGAATATAGTAAATGCCTTAAACCAAACAACGCCATGTTTATGCTGTAAACATGAGCATTATATGCAGAGACCATCAATTCTAAAGTGACTCTACAATGCAATATTATACCATTCTTTTGGGCAATTATTTTTTAATCAATTAAAAAACAAAACAAAGCATAGCTTTAGATGTAAATTTCCAGATTAACAGGTATGGCTGTTTTGTTAGATGTAGCATACACAAATCCACACAGGAGGCAGAAATAATATCATGTAATATAAACAACTGAATAAACTACATATGAAGCATTTTCAGACTTAGGACTACCAGCTGAAATAAAGAGCTAATATTTTTTACCCCTGTGACTAAGATTACTTTGATATATTTGTTTAAAAAAAAAAAAGTTAAGAAAAAAAAAATCTACTTAGCAGAAGATCTCGAAACATGTTAACTGATATACACATGACTATCACATGCTGTATTATGGTAGTGGTGTATAAATTTTTTTGTATGTTACAACTTACACTTCAATAAGATCATTACTTCAAACATTTTTTTCAGAAACTTTCTTGAAGCCTTTAGCAACCATGCACTACTTACTTACAGTTCCTTATGAGAAGACTTCCTCTGCAGCCACTACTGAACTCTTTACCTGTCCTTTTGTGAACAATCCCCTCCCCAGGTGTAAAATTTTCCCTCAAGTTGTCTAGTAAATTAAAATAATATAGTTGCACCTGGGTAAGATTCAGTGTAATTCTTACCAGAAGGAAAACAATTTTTTTTTTATGTAGTTTCCTTTTGTTTGATGGTGATGATGATATTCACAGTGAAATCCCACAAACTGCGGTCTGACATTATGAGAGCACAACAGACGGAATGAGTGGCTGCCATCCTAGAGGCAAATCCTTAAGCTCGTACTGTCACAGAGAAAAGACTTTACCACAGAGAGATTGTTCTTAAAGTCTGAACTTGAAATGTGTTTTCCTACCTCAAAGCTGACAAAGTTTGACTGTTTTTTTTTCTCACCTATCCACAATATTTGTCTCTACACCTCCTGTCATGCTTGTATATTTAAACCATCCTGATTGCAAACACATTAATAATTTTTGTGACCCCACACATTTGTTCACAAGCTTTAAAACTGCAAAACTTGCCAGTTATGCAGAGTTATGCCTTATATGCTAACCATAGTAGAAAACAGCTGGAAATGTACTGTGGCTTCCTGGCTCCTTTCAGTTACAGTTATTGTATAAAATAGGCAATATGCATTCTTTATTTTCTTAATTCTGTCCACTCATTCTAGGAATTCAAGCTTCATTTTTACAGCTTCCACCATATGACTACACAAAATTTCTAATCCTAAAATAAGCTTTGCTTTGGCAGAATGCATTTTACACATATGCTGATCTAGTTAGTCTTCAGCACTTCATAAGCTCGGTGTCCCTCTGCACGAACAACACTGCTGGCTCAAAGCCTAAAAGTAGGTTTCCAAGATGTGAGTGACCTCCCAGCTGAGGACGGGAGTTCACCTGGTCATCAAAGTGGTGAGACTCACCCTAACTTACCCCAGCTTCTCTGCCAGGGAAATCTGATTGCCATCACCAGAGCATATTTTCTCAGAGGACCCCTTAGCTATAGCTTCGTTGAAAATATGCAAGTTTCTGCAAAATATTTTCCTAGCAATCAAAATTTGCCTGCTTTAATGTTTTGTTAGGAACTCAAAAATCAACTCAAATCTGGATAGTTCTTTCTGATTTGGGAACCCGCCAAAGGCAGCCTAACTTCCATTTAGTGCACTTACAATTTTGTATCCAAACGCTAAGATATTTATAGCTTTATATGGTTTAAATGAAACAAAACAAAGAAACAAAAAAAACAAACAAAAACCCAACTCAGCAGCTTTAAGGAAGGGTTTGCTTTGCGAATCTGGGTTCAAAGACAAGAGTGTAGAGGGTGCAAATTATTTTGGAATGGAAATAAAAGAGATATGTTCACTAAAAATATTTCAGAAGTGAAACTTCTGAGTTTTAAGCAGTTACAGGTGAGAAAAATGCCTCTCTTTTGGAAGCTCAAAAGCTTAACCCAGGCGATTTGAAGGCATACAAGAGAATTCATAGGGTTAACCAGATTTTATTACATTAAAAAAAATACAACCCTTTTTAAGTCAAACCTGAGTTTTGGAAGAAATTCATGTCAGCATTTATTTTACCTGGCATGGACCGTTTTTGTAGAACAACAGGAATCTTTATTCTTGGCTGCTTAAGGGTAGGCTCAAAAATTAGGAACTGATTCCCATGCATTCTCTCTTCCACCAATGCCTTGCAAGAGAAAAAAAAAGGTCCAAAGGTGATGTTTATTATCATTATGTATCTGTCCAAATTCTCTAAGAACATTATTTAAAACATACACATATTACAGTTCACATGTGGTTTATTTTTGTCTGCGAGGTTTTCTCCGCTGAACAGAGCGAAACTTTATATTCCACACCTACACATTATTATGTCTAACTTTGCTCTGCACTTATGCTCTTCTTTCTTGTTTATTCAGTATAACTGTAAATCAGCTGAAACACAGAAAACTACTTGTAGGGTGTATGCTGTTTCGACATCGCTCAGACGCTCTCCTAGTGTGAAGGGAACAACCGCTGGAATTTGGAGTGCTCACTGTGAACTCCGAACACTTCCCAAGGAAAAGCCCAAGCCTCGTGTCCAGATAGATAGAGCAACAACACTGAGTGGTTTTGGCAGCTCCTACCTCCAATCCCTGCTCTCCTGTCAGGGACTGGACACTCTTCTCTGACTACTGTGGCTGAATCTAGAAAGTAATTTTGGATTGAATTAGAGTTCCTTTGACAGACAAAACAGACTTCAGAGTAGGCAAATTGAATTTCTCTGGTTCAGTGCCTTTGCTGCGGCACTGCTCCTCTCAAGAAGATTTTCACATTATTGAGAGCTGGTAGGTTTCCTTGTAAATAGCCACAGGCAGCACACATTGCAACACAACTGATTCCTTGCCTGCTGTCATTCGAAAGGTATTTCTATCTGCACCTACCCAGCCACTTACACACGTTTGTACGCACATCCACACGTGCACTAGAAAAAACATATGCAACATCTGCATAAAATGTTTTTTGTTCTACCACGACTACATTCTGCACAGCCTAAAATTCACATAACAGCCTTCCTGGAGAGACAGGATCAGTATCTAGTGTTACAAAATTCAATGTGTTTTTAATGGAGTGAAAAGGAATGTTTACTTATCTTTAATACAATTATGAATGGAGAGCTGGCACTGTTTGACTTGATTCAATTAAGTTAGAGGCTAGTGCCAAGTGCTGGAAGTATCAGCCATATCATGGAAGGAAACACAAGTTATTTTATTAGACCAATATAGCATATACACATCATAAAACTAACATCTGTAGCATATGCAGTGAAATGCATTTGTCTAGGCAATGCTCATAGAATTATTAGCACGTGCAAGAAATAACTTTTCCCTTTTCAAATCTTGCAGTTTAAACTGAAGTTTTTCCCAATCACTAGTCATTTTCCTAAAGCCCATTTTTATTCTTCTCCAAGACAAGAGAAATTATAACATTCCTATCATTTTCATGGTTTCTTTTTACTCTCTTGGGCTTTATATTTTCTTTCTACCGTGGACCTAATAGATCACCACGGAAAAATAGAGAGATGCAAAATATGCATGTGAATAAGTATTTACATCATTATAAACAGTCAAGAGACAGCATCCTTCTGTAGTGAGACAGATACAGAGTGCTTGAACTGAACTTCAGAGGCGGTCCCAAATCACTGTCAGCAATATGGAAGTCTGATAAAGAAATACTTCACTGCAGTTTTGAAAGGCATTCAAAGGACAGAGTAAAGGCTCCAACACAATATAGGATAACACAAGTCTAACAAAAAGATGCATTTTAGTTGCTTCTCATATTAATCTGTTATTTAGAGCTCCCCTGCTTCAAGTCGTTATTGCAGTAGCAATACCTCTTGGATGAGGTAGTGCACATACAGCTCTCTGGAGAGCCAGTTATTACAAGGTCCAGCAAAAAAGCTACTTTTTCATTATTGTCTGGGGTTAAGAGGCTGGTTTATGAGGTGGTGAAATAACCAGTAAAATCTTAAATATCTTAAAAACAAAATGAGACAAATGTTTCTGGAAGCAGAGAAAGCAGAGGATTATTATCCTGGTAAACATTTCATCTCCTGTCCTTCAAAAATCAACAGATATGCACTAAATGTGTCAGTAGGAAGATAATATACACACAGATAAGCACACACATTTTTCTAAAGACTTTCAACAAGAAAAGTCTATTTTTTTTTTATTTTGAATTAAGGGTTAGTTTGACCAGTTTGATTTTAAACAATCATTGAAAAGTCCTTAAACTATTCTATTTCAATGGCTTTTGATTAAAAAGTCATATTACATTATTATGGTTAAAAAATAGAAGATGAAACTGAAAATTTTCATTGATTCATACATATTTTTTTTTCAAACTGCCAATTTGAAAAAGTTGCCCAGATTTTGTTATTATAAAGCACAGCAGTGAACTCCAAAGAGTCTCAGAAGCAGTTTTCCTTTTCTTGTTGAGCTCCAACCTGCCCCATTTTCCTTCCTCATCGTGTTCAAAAGCATAAAAATGAGTCTTCAGTAGGGAGTTTCTTATGAGATAGAATTTATAACTAACGCTGAGCATTTTGTCCCTCTTTGGGTCACTCAGCAGAATCCTCCTTTTTTTAAGAAGGCTATTGGATAATATATACAAAGTAACCTGACGATATGTGAGCTAAGTAGATGACTTAGATCTACATTCTAATTGACAGACAACCACATCATCAAAATGAACTAAGCCACTCATTGATATTTCATTGAGGTTTTCTTTTCTTGTCTACATGCTTATAAAACCAAGCCTTAAGCAGTCACGAACATATCCGGTTCATTTTTGCTATTTATCATACAGTGATGTCAAAGTATGTTTAGGTGCAAAAATTCCATGATATATTTTCTAGTTCCCATGAGACGGCTTCCCAACAACTGCTCCCTCCAAAGATGAACTTGAAGCAATTTCAATTATTGTGATTACTCTAAGCTAAGCAGAAATAAAATGGAACTTTCAACTCTTTATTTTTTACGTTTGGGGTGATTAACATTCTGTGGAACAATCTGTTTCATTTTCATGTCTTGATTTCTCCTTTCACAAGATAGAAATTGATAGCAATAGATTCCTAAATGTTTTCCAGATCTATTCCCTCAATCTACTTTTAGGATATGTTACTCTTGTATTCTAAGCCATATCTCATGTATTTAAATAAAAATGCAGTAGACACCTTTAAAAATGCTACAACAAATGAAGGAGTTAAAATGGAAAAGGCAGACTTCAAAGTTTCGAAAGCATCTTTTAAAAACTGGCTTAAGTTTTTGCTTAATATTGCATCTGTTTATTTCAAGTTGATACTGATGGCTGGATACAATAATTTCCTATGGTAAATCTCAATGTGCTAAGTCCCAGTGAAAGAGGATCTGATGTTTGAACAGCTTCATAATTCAAATGTAAACTTTATGTTTTATGTTTCTCAGCTCTTCCAGATCACAAGACCTGTAAGTCTGTGGATTTTAACAGCTCAGAAAATACCATGTACAGAGCGTTCAGAGCATGACAGTCAGTTTAAACTGCTATCTTACCTCTGTAACCTCACAGCCTTTTTATTTATTTACTTATTGCACTGTGGGTGTATTGCATTCAGGTTTGGTTTGTTTTGTCTCCTTTTTTCAACCTCACTCTCTCTTCAGGAGTTTTTTTTCTTCACTCTACCATATCCTGTCACAAATTCTTCAGCAACTTCTTCATTCATGAGCTCAGCTCTCTACATCCATCTCTTCCATTCTCTAGATCCATCTCTCTTCCATCTCCAAATATGTCGAACATATATTTTCATCTCAAGGAAACTCCTCCCTGCTTCAATCATAGCTAAATCCCACATTTTCCTCCTTAATTCTCCACTCCTACAATCTTTTTGGCCTCAATAGCTTTTACATGGGCAAATACTTCACAGTCTGCCAGTACAGTTTCCTACCCGCAATAACACTTTTAACTTTCTCCTTCTAAAGATTTGGTAAAGTTTGTTGCTGTCATGATGACCACGTTAAGAAGAGCAAAAGAAATGCATGAGTAGCCCATCAGTGGCCAGACAAACACTTGACCAAAATGAAATAATGGTTTCAATTGTTCTTTAGGTCTCCAGATTCCATCTCTTGCCCAGCTATGTTATTCAGTAGCCTAGGTGGAAGCATTATGTGAGAAGCAATGTTTTTATGCTTATAGAATCAATAAACACCTAATTTTAAAAAAGAAAGCAATGGCGATGTTGACTTTCATGGTGTTTCTGAAATAGCTATGCATAATCTGGCAGAGTAGATAATTGAGAGATTGTTTAAGAAATTATTCATTGGCTAGTGTGCTTATTTAAACTAAAATACTGAACTTTTTTTAGGTTCATCCAATAATAATGTTAGCCTACACTACTTTTGGTCTGACTGAGCACCTTGTTGAGAAAATATATTCCGATTCTTTGGGGGAGTGAAATGTAACAAAGAAAGATCTACAGTTTTCATGAACACTTTATTCCTATAGTTTTAGCTCAAGCATAAATTAAGAGTAATAACAAGCAGCTGCAATAATATATGGGAAATTAATGTCAGAGTGTGCAGTATTTTTTGGCTGGGTGTACCCAAATGGACAGTATTAGGATGTGAACAAGTCCTTGTTCAGAGATGAATTTACAACATAGCATTCTTTTCATTCTGCTTTAATTGATATTAGTTTTTTTCAGATTTCATTTCCTGATGCCACAGAGGCTAAGAGTGTAGATAGTCATATTGACTGAATCCTTGCAGCAATACAAATTCTTCTGTGATGATGTTACCATTAGTCTTGATTTCATTTACTGAGAATAGGATTCTAGTAATGTAGGGTATTTTCATTTGTTGCTTTATGTTTCCCCCTTTAATACAGCCCTGATATCTATCCTTCTGTTTATTTTCCCCCATCTTTGAAAAAAGATTTCAGTTGTACTAGCATAGTTTCTGTATTACTTGCTACTGTATTAATGAATTTTCATATTTTGCTCATGACAGTTTAATATTAGACTACTAATGTACATTTTTGTCATTTTTTTTTCTGGTGCACATTTATTATTTGCTCTTATTTGTATATTAAATTCTCTTTTCCCACTGTCAGTGGTTTTGCTATCCCTGTTCCAGTGTTGCAGCTCACTGCAATTACAAGTTTTCTCAATGAGGAAATTGTAGATTTTTCTTAGACATTATCCTTCCCAGAACCTAAACTCTAAAAGGTTGTAAAGGCCAATGTTGGGACTAATTCCTGACCCAAAGCCAAAACTTGTCAGAGGGAAGGGCTCTTGGCAGGCCCTTTCTACATACACTACAACAACACCTATCAGCTTTCTTTGTCTCCCATCCATAACACTAACCCTTGGATTTTTTTTCTGGTCCCCCGTAGGAATAAGTCCCCCATTGCTGGTGTAAAAGAGAAGGCACTCGGAGGACAGGTCTCTTGTCAACACAGATGTTCCTTTGTCAACCCCACTGCCAACCCACTGCAATGAGACTTTTCGGCTTTCGTGATTTCCCAACTCTAACCCTTGGAATTTTTTTATGGCCATTGATGGAACTAAGCTCCCTATTGATGACACAGAGAAGAAGGTGCTCAGAGGTAGAGTTTCTTGGCAGCACAGATCTTTCTTTTGCAGCCACTCCACAGACCCTCTGCAATGGCACCTCTTGGCTTGTTTTCTCAGCCCCTAACCCTAATATTAGAAGTGTTCTCAGGGCTTTGCTGAGACTTTGCTGAGAAAAGAAATCTCATTTATCTTCTGGCCCGTGGCAAGAAACTCCTCATAGAACAGGTCTTTTCACAGTACATAATACAAAGGACTTTGGCAGTCCTTTTCCAGAACCACTCCAATAGAGCTTCTAGACTTTCTCTCAACCCTAAACCTAGATCTCTGCGATATGCTGATGTATTTGAAAATAAATTCTTTTCTCACTGTGCTTTGCATTTCTTTCGATGCCTTAGTCGTTATCATTACATGGATATTTTCCTGTTCAGTGTTTTGATTGCAGGATTTGTGGAGGAGTTCCTGTAACTCATAGAACACCTCAGATCTAGACAGAGCTACTCTCTAGCTGTCCTTGCATCAAAGAAAAAAGTCTATTGTTAATATTGGTGAGGAATATAGGTCAAAGGCCTATGACTCTTATTACATCCTGCATTTTGTTTGAGTGATACTTTTTAAAGACAAAATATATCTCTTTGACTGAGGTAGGTAATCCCAGCATTGGATTTGTTGGGACCACTTACTTGAGCACAGGCTGTGGGATCAGGTTTTTGAACTGTTGTTCATCAGTTTCTTGCAGTACAATATCACAATATTACTCTTTAGTCAGATTTAATTGAGAGCTTATATATTGAAAAAATAATGACATCGAATTTCTTGATTCTAAATTGAAATATGAATGTCTTGTTCATTGGTTTATCAGATACTGTATGTGTATCCTACATTTGCTATCTTATATTGTCTTTTTTAACAGATGTGCTTGTAGTCTCCATATCGTTGTCTTTGTGGTGTACAGGAAATACAGTAAGTACTTAGGAAAATTTGTTTAAATATATAACCTTTTGAATATACTTATGTCATCTTTTAAAATAATTGTATCAATAAAATGTATCACTATGTGTAATTCAAACTCTACACATGGATTGTGTATGAAGCAAAATGAAGTAATGCTTACCTGTATAAAATTGAGCAGTGTTAATTATACACTGTTGAATGATTTTTCTTCCCGGGAGCTCAACATAGATGTGACCTTGGTCTACACGAATGTTACTGATGAGTTTTTTGCACTTTGTTGTATTATTGTATTGCAGCATCTGCCTCAGATTGGTCCTTCTCTTTCCATGACTATGAAGCACTGTGCAACTATGAAACACAAAACCAGCATGGTTCCTTATGCTCTGCTTCATGAAAAAACAAACAGCACTTACTAGCACCACTTTAAGAGACTTGTGGAAGAAGGCACAGATTTTTGTTTCTTTTCATTTCCCTTTTTCCAAAGAATGCAAGTGGACCAGTACTCTAAAAATTTACCACCTGCATTTCACTATTTCCTTCTTAATTATGATTGATTAAGTAGGATTCCTTCATACAACTTCCTTTGATTGTTTGGACAAACTGACTTATATAAATGGGTTTCTGACGTGACAAGTCTGAGTAACTTACTTAAGATTCCCTTTCCATGAGTGTTCTCAACCCTGATCTCGTCAGACCTGTTCTGAAAATCAATGGGAATTTTTCCAGAAACTTCACTGAAGTAGGCATGTAAGTAAATTTTAGTGAACATACTCATTAACAAAACTTTATAATGAAAATGTTCAGAGAAAGAAGGTTGGAAAGAAATGTAAGTAAGTGGCACCAGTTAACTAAAAATATGAACTCTATAGTGACTGATTTGTACATTCCTCCAGCTCTGTCCTGTGTTCCAATGCTCTGGTCAGTACTTTAATCAATAGTGTCAATTGTATGCTCTGCTAATCTATGTTAAACATCACCAGATCCTGAATATAGCTTTTCAAAAACAAAAAATAGTACTAGAGAAGCTTGTAAGTATCCAAATATTACTGTTATTTTTAAATCTACATCCATCTTTGTCATGCTGGTAATTCCTAACAGTCATGCAATGGACTCTTTCACCACTAGGGCTGCACTCTCCCATCTGTTAACATTGACAGGTTTGCTTCTAACACCTACATTTCAAACACATGAATTGCAAGTGACTAAATAAAATTCCAAATCCTCATTAGAACTAAAAAGATAACTCTGCCAATAGAAGAACATGGCATTTGCAATGAAAATTGATGTGTGCTTTTTTGTTGTTTTCATACTGCAACAACAGAAATATTTTAGGATGTTGATATTTGGAGATCAGTAGAAATGAGAAGATGAAACTTGAATTTATATTAATCTTACTTGGAATCACATGGGAGCTCTGCTTGATTTAAAATTGTGTACATACAGAAAAAGAAAATCAGGACTTGGGGCATAACCCCGCAATACTAAAGTTGATAGCCATTTTACTTGCGACCACATCAGAAATAAAATTAATTCTACACTTTGTACGCTTTGAACTGACTATTGATGTATAAACCAAGGGAATTTAGAGATGCTAGGAAATTGGATTTAGGATTTTGTTATTGCAGGAAACTGGACAATATTTCTCTCCTGCCCTTCCGTTTTAAAAATAGCCAGTTTTTTTCCTCCATTTTTTTGACTGACAATCAGTTTCTTAGTCTTAGTCTTCTAATTCTTACAACTGTTTTTCTTATTTCAAACATAAACTTATTCATGATAATTTTATAACTATGCGTTCTTGTGCCAATGTTATCCTTTGGCTGTGTTATCTCTTTTCCCTCCAAAGTGTTTACTCTCTAGTTTATTTATAGCAACAAACCTTATTCCCACTCAGTCTTCATTTTTCTAGACTTAACTAAGCTAAGCTCTTTTTGCCTCCTCTTGTAAAATAATCAATGCAAATCAGCATTAGATATGGTAGAAACTTAGGCCCCAAACTTCACCATTAGAAGGCTGTGATTAGATATAGAAGTGGTGCCATCACCAATGCTTTCCTGTTCAGCTGATCAAGGCAAACCCGTTGATAGGAGCAGAGTGTGAACTAGTCAGATGGACTGTAACATGAAGAGACTACAATAGTCACAAACAAAATACCATGTGAAATATACATTGTCCTCGAGAAAAAAATGCTCACTGGTGCTACTTTTTAAAATTTATTTGGGAGAATTGTACTACCTACAGTATAGCTATGAAGGAAAATTATACATGTCCAACTTTGCAGTCAGTCACCTGAACATGAGTCCAGTTGCAGCCTGGATGTACATAAGAGAAGAATTATTCACTTTCCACTAAAAATATTTCATTATTTCTTGTCATTAATTACATATGGAAACTGTGATAGAAATTTGTGCACACGTGCACACATTTATATGGATTATATATTTTAATATTTATATGTACTCTTCTTCAGATAACTTCCATGTTTTTTATTATAATTTTTATTTAATTATCACTTTAACCAGTATAGAAAAATACTATCAGGATTAAAGTTTAGACAAATATAAAAATATATATTTATCTTCCTTAAAGGGCAACTACAGTAAACACAGCAGTGGGTTCAGAATTAAATGAAAACTGATTACATGCTTATCATTCTTGAAAGCTCTAGGGACTGCAAAATTAAAAATTTAAAACTTTCTATTTTGGTTTACTTGTGAGATTAGTATTTGCTTCAGACGGCAGCAGACCAGCAATAGGGAAACACAATGGGGACAGAAATGGAGGCCTAATATTTCTGTGGCCTACTTGTTATGAGAATAAATTGTAATCAGCAATATGTTTTGCTCATTTAAATTATGAATTAAAATTATATCTTCAGTTTATTTTTCTGCATTTTGTATTCTACTCTAATTTGATTTACTTTTCAGTTGCACTAAAATAAGCTGTAGTGTCATCTATTACCCACAGTGGTCAACTCAAAAAACCTGAGATTTCAAAAGAATTTTCATGACCTTGTGAGTTACCACAGAAAATAGACTTCAGCAGAAATATTTTGACTGCTGGGATTCTCTAACTGTATGCCTCCTTTGGCTGAACTTCAGCTTCCTTCAGCTTGGAAGTTTCTTCATCATGCCTGTGTATGCTCATTTCCTCCCCACTCATTATATTTTGATATTTCCTCCTTTCCAAATGCCCTCTTTCCACTCCTACAATCAAAATATGTTTTATTGAACACTTTTCTGTAACTGCCTTACTTTGTATCAATGCATCTGGTAAGATAGAAAAGTAATGTGCTATTTCTGCATGGCTACCGAAAACTCTAATTTGGAGTTATCACCAAACACATTATAAAAATGTCACTTCAGTGTTCTCAAAGGTTCTACAGAAGGAAGGAAGGGAGGGA
>NW_010584775.1:152921-172725 GCF_000705375.1 Tinamus guttatus | reverse complement strand
AGAAAGAAAGAAAGAAAGAAAGAAAGAAAGAAAGAAAGAAAGAAAGAAAGAAAGAAAGAAAGAAAGAAAGAAAGAAAGAAAGAAAGAAAGAAAGAAAGAAAGACAAGGAAACTAAGGAAGGATGGAAAGAAAGACTTTACTAACCTTTCCATGTAGTTCCAATACCCTCATCATTTCATTACTCTGAATAATATCTGCATATCTTTTATTTTCTCAATATTCTCCTACAAAACATAGCAAACAAAATTATGACTGAACAATCTTTACTCTAATAATCTTAAAATGTGTACAAGACTGTCAATATAATCATATATTAGTTTTGTTTTCTAGTCATAAAAGTTTCTATAATCAGTACCATTACTCAATATCACATGCTGCGGTTATCTAAACTATTGTTTTGTAGGAAAATGGAACACATTTTTTATTTCTATATTTTTGTGTCTTTTTCACAAGTACAACAATTCGTATTTTTGAAACACTGCCTTTGTTTCACAGTTTGCAATGGATATTTGACAGCTTTGTTAAAAGAGAACAATAGAAAATCAGTTCTGGAGAGAATGTTAAGGGGCAAGCAATGTTGAGTTTGGATGGCGGCAGGGGGCAAATTTGGTAAGAGATGAATCCCCTTGCATTCCAGCTGGCTGTCAATGGTTAGAGGGACTGGGGGTGACTGGACTCATCTCTTTATGTGGATACCAAATACTGTGTTAGCTACACACCCAACTCTGGCAGTATTAGATTCACCAACAGTCTGCTGATCGTCAGTCCAATAGTCTTCCTAGGAGTGAATTGAGTTCCCCAATAGTGTGACCAGCTACCAGCTCGATTCTGGCAGTATTGGATTCACCAACAGTCTGTTGACTGTAGGTCTGATCGCCTTCAAAACAAGTGGTCGAGTTCACAAACAGTACAATTTATTCAAATGCAACATTTGGAAAACAGGTTTCAGATGTCAGTATAGGAAATTCTCTACTACAGTAGAGCAGTTCTTAGCTAGTGCCTAGTGTACGAATGTGCAATCACTCCCCCAGAAGATGGGAGAGGGCTCTCAATCTTGAGGGGTCTCCTCAGGCAGTGTCCTGACGCGAATGCTGGAAAGGGGTTCAACCTGCCTACTGATCCAGAAGTTACAATGCAATCTTCCCTCTCTCCTCTTCCTTCTTCCTTAGTTCCTCTTCTTCTGTTCTTACTGTCCCATTCTTCCGTCCTTGTTCTTACTCCCCATTCTTTCTACCTAGTTCTTACCACCCCATTCTTCCTTCCTAGTTCTCACCACCCCATTTTTCCTTCCTACCGTAACCCTCATTAGTTCACCTTATATATTTTCTTTTACATTTAGGTGGAGCTTGAGTGACCTAGTCATATTTACTTTTGATATTCATTGATTTTTGAAAAGTCTCCTGAGTTAATTGAAAATCTAGAGAGCGTGCTCAGTGAGGAGTTGTGCTCAGTGGGATGGGGTTGTGTATTGGTATTATAATGAGATTAGAAGGAGGAGAAGTTTGAGCAAAGTCTATCGGAAGGAACTGATCTGCCACCATTGTTGGCCCAGCACCAGACATCACACTATGTGGCTTATCAGCTGCATGGTACAACCAGGTTGCCACCTCTGCAGGGAGTACAACAGAGTTTATCTGCGGTGTCTTCCCTCCGCTCCACCCTCCATTCACTTGTCCTCTACATGGCACCATCAGATCATCCCCTCCACAGGGAAGCCAACAAAGTTTGGCCATGGTGCCTCCATTCTGCTCCACTCTTTGTTTACTCTTATTAGTATATGCTAGGAGGGCAGATTGTGTTACCAAGGGAATTGTGGAGAAGTAGATTCCACGCACACCAACCATTCTGGAAGTGATAACTGTCTCTCACCTCAAGCAAGCCTCTGTAATGCTATAACTTGTTAGGCCCTAGTTTTTCTCTAAGTTCCCCTTTCTCGAGCAATTCTCTCACAAGGGAACACACTAGTGACCTTATGTTAGGATTCCACTAAAATATTCCTGTTAGAGGCATGCCTTGTGTCCCTACACTTTCAGTGGTAACAAGTTCACAACCTCCTCAAACGATCTAGTCCAATGTTTACCTATCCTGCTATTAGAAAGTTTTTATTTGTGTCTGGTCTAAATCTCCTTTGGTCTAAACTTACCTGAAGGCTGTTATTTCCTTTTTGTTCAGTATGTTTCCTCCTGAGACAGAAAATATCAAATTGCAATGCAATTCAATTCAGGGAAACAAGTTTTCTAAGGTAAACAAAATAAGCACATGTACCATGTTCCCTATTAATAGGTACAATACATGGCCAAGGACATTTCATTATCAGCATTCCACATAAGGAACTGTTTCCACCCTCGTGAGTGTTTGACTTGATTTGTCAGAGAACTCTGCTATTGCCTCTCTGTGGTTAGGCTGAGGGATGTCATCAACCAATGCTACTGTGAGCAGATTTCCAAGAGAATTTTTTTAAAAAAATTTTTTAGAGGGAACCCTCTTTTCTGGTAGAAAGAAAGACTAAATAAAGAGTTTGATATTAGTGAACTTCAATGTCATGCAATTGTGACTTCAGTTTTGCTCTACCAACTTGTCTCAGTTGGCTTTTGCAATACTATGTGTAAAAAATATTTGGTACCACAAATATATATTTGTATATTTGAATTCATATAATCTAGCAACTGGCTGTGTACTTAAACTGTCAAGTTACAAAAGAGTTGCCAATTCTTACTGAGCTGATTTATGTTAATGTATATCTTTCAGGTAATATCAGTCTTTTCTACTTTCCAGCAACTCCAAGCCTAAAAGAATTCCCACGAGATTGCCCTAGGGAAGTGGTAGGAGAAACAAAAAACAAACAAACAAAACAAAACAAAAAGGCATCAAAACATTATTTTGCACTCTCAGTAGGGCTGATACTCATAAAATCCTGCAGGCAATTTTGAAAATCTTCCTTGTGCCTGAATGGGACAAATTTCTTTTCACTAGAAGACAACTGCATGAGGGATTCAGATGAAGAAATTTCAGTTGTAGGAAAAATATAGTATCTCATAAAAAAAAATCTATATTTCCACCAAAAATTATCAAGGTTTTAGTATTTAACTTATTTATTTTTAATCATGTCTTAAAGGTGTTCATATTTTTGTCCCCAAAGGCCCAAAGTGCAGCAGCTCTGCTTACAGAATGTAAAATTCTCTCTCTCATCATGGTAGACTTTCCTCATTTTATGTCCCTATCCCTGCTATCTTTTTCTCTTGTATATAGTTAGTAATTCTGAGGAATGAAAATGGCAAACACATCAGCCTGTATCAGATGATATCAATCCCCAGCGATTCCATATCACATCTTCTTCAAGGATCTGGCAGACATTCCCATGGGATATGCTATATTTCACACACAAAGATCAAAAGAGATATTTTGAATTTAAATAGTTTGCTAGTATGTATTAAAGAAAACAGCAAGACATAACAGGAGCAAAATGTGCATGTTCTGTAACAAACTGCAGGAATATTTGGAGCAGCATGGCTGCTGTCTTTCCACAGAAACAAAATTAAAGATGGAATACACAGAAAACAAGATCCATTTTCAAGCTACATATACCACAATATCATTCTTCAAAATTATTTGCCTTGTAGGGGCTTTGCACTTTTCTCTGAAGCAAGCATCTGGCAACTGCTCTCATTGAGAGATGGAACATGCATTTGAACGTGTATTTTCTCCAATACGGCATTTCTCATGTTCATATATAGTTTGTCCTTACAAATTATTGCTATTTTGGCTGCTAAAAGAAATAGCCAGACCACCACTGCTGTGGCTGGCCCTTTTCGGCTTTCTTTTCTAATTGTGTTCCTTGCTGTGCCCTAAATGAATGATGGAACTTATTTTGTATTCCCAACAACAAGAACATCCTGACTTTATGATTCATTGCCAAATGCCACAAATTCCCATTTTCCATTGTTCTATTTCTGAAGAATATTACCAACATTCTTAATTTCACAGCAGAACAAAGCAGCATATTTCTAAAGCGGCATGAAGACTAGTCAGTTAGATGAGGAAAGATTTCTTTAATAGAACTTCAGCTCTGATCTTTAGAAAGTAAATGTCTACTTTGTTGTAAAGAAAAATGTACCTTCCTTATAAACCACAAACTTCTGTAATTTGTAGTCAGCGTTGAATGGAAGTCTTGAATGAGGGGGCCACATTTTAGTAAGTTTAGCTTGACAGACAATGAAGAAACTTAAAAACACCCAACATGCTTAATGAGACCAAAGTTTCTAAGAAAAGAAAGAAGGCATTGTGTAAAGAGACCATTTTGGGGAGTTGCTGCTTAATGTGCTTAGAGCTTAGCATAATATGACGGACACTGAAAAAGAAAATGATAACCCAGATCTTCCCAAACAAATTCAGAAATCAGAAGTTTGAGAAAACCTTTTTTGGATAAAGCGAAGAATAACTCTTTCAACGCTAAGAGGCAGCAGCCCCACTGACTGCGTGGCATCGAGCTGCTTGTGACGCCACACGCTGGTCCACAGCTGATGTATCCCTTGCTGGGAACGGAAGATGCGCGTGCTGCAGGATTTCCGATGCAGGACGGAAAAACATGGAATTACTCATTCAACCTGTCCAAGTGACAAAACTTCTTGAAAACGTGGTTCTAACAACTTAAAACTGCAGAGTAATAAATTGATTTGAATAATAATGAGATTCAAATGAAATCACCATCAGAAGTAAATCTTCATCAATTAGCTGTTCTCTTAATTCTTCACGTGACTTTAATGTTTGGAATGTGCTAGCACTCCTCAAAAAATAGTTTTCTCAAGATTTATTTTAAAAAGAGATAAACCAAGAAATTAAAGAAAAATTGTGAAGAAATTTGCTCAGTTGAGAATGTCAGTGTGATCTTTTAAATAGTTTCAAATACATTTATGTGAGCTTTTTTGAGCAGCCAACTTAAAGATGTTTATCCATAGTGAATGCAAACACTGAATCTTTAAGATTCAGGCATCATCAGTCAGAGGACAATGTTTCAAATCAATTTTACTGTAAATTGTTCTCCTTTTGTATCAGAATCTTCTAAGTTTCCTCGAGAAACTAAAATAGATACACTGCAGCACTTCTGTCATTGCAGTACTGAAAGGTCAGTAGTAACTGTATGATCACTGCTAAAAAACTCATAAAGTGCATTATTATTATTCTGTTTGATTGGTGTTGTGTTAAGAAGGAATGAATCCCTAGATGTTTGACTAGAGTAAGTTTCAAATTTACCAGGCAGAGACTGGAGATGGGGGAGGGCAGTGCAGAAACTCGGGCAGACACATAGAGAGAATACAGCATTATGGCTCAAATGGTTTATCCACATGAATTTGAGGTGGCCTCAGTCTTCTTAAGGGAAGGCCTAGGAGACTTATGCAAACATCCCAAGCAAAGAATATTCCTATTAGAAGCCGTACATATTCTTCAGACACTAGAGTCAGTGTTTAGGAAGGATTTAAAGAGATGAAGGCTGTGATGGGGGTGACTTTCCTTATTCTTCTGACAGTAAATCCAAATACCTTAGCAAGACAAGATCTACCTGTTCAGGAGTCAGTAGAGCTAAGGAGATATTCCTGCAATAAAGATGTTAGAAAGTTCGAAAGTCCAGTTTCCTGGAGTCGCACAATATTGCTGGGCCCATTGATACTGGAAATCTCTCTCAATTTTTCAGTGCAGTCATCTATTTCTTTATCTGCAATCAGCAAATAAGAGTTTAAAAATGAAAGTTCCCTCATCACACCTAACTCATATTTCCCTATACTAGAAGTGATTCCAAGCACTTACATTTAGAAGTTGAAGCTCTGTATACACCCAAAGAAGATTCCTGTGCATGGCAACTTGTAGGCCCGACTTCTAGAAATCCCTCATTTTTTTTCAAAGGAAAGGAACTGCAAATCAAACAAACAACAAAGAACCCAGAAAGGATAGGTCATGTCCTAAGCAACACTTAACAATAACTGCCTCACTCCTGACATTATCCCTATGGACAAGTCCTATGAGTCAGTTAGAGGAGAAAATCTCTGACGTCAATGGCCAGTCTTCTAACTTACAAATCAGCTCAACTATTTGCATTTTGAACTTTGAGTGATATTTGCCAATAATATCATTTTCCATTAGTATCTAGATTGTTCATGTAGTGGCAAAACTCCATGCTTTTTTATATTTTCTAATTAATTTTACTCCAGAAAGCTATGAAATTGTAATGTATAGTGCTGACATTCTAAGATTCACTATGTGCTTAGCTTTTATACATGAGTTAAATATTTTCACTTAGATCAAGACAGGAAAAAAAAAAGAAAAATGAAAGCCCACAAATTTCTCTTCACCATGCCTCACCCATCTTCAACAGATAAGGAGAATAATATGGTTATCTTATTGGAAGATAACTGAATCTTTTAATGCTAAGAAATGGGGGTATCTAAGTTTTGCTGGATTACGAATGCAAACAAGCAGGACCAGCATTGTAAGGCATGCTATGAACGTTGCTCTCATCACCTTCAGGATTAGTGAAAGTATTTGCATTCACTGCAAGTGTGTCTGCAGAAAATCAGTTTTCCTGTCTGGATAGGTAGTATGTTCTCATTAGTAATAGTGAAGTCAAAGGGTTTGGTATCTAGTATGTCACAATAACTCACATCATAGTTCCTGCTAAATTGGAATTTGATAATCAGACCTTCTAACAACCTTCTATTTTTAACATTTACTTCTAATAAAAATATTAATAAAAATTCTTTATTAAGATTTTTTCCCATTGTGTAATTCTTATCAAAGGGAAGGACAGCATCAACCAAGTAATTTTTGCTGCCAACAAGTTTGAAAGACTAAACGGGCTCATACCTGCCTTTAGAAAGCAGGGAAAATAAATGAATAAGGAAAGTTAACTGACTGTAAGGAATCTAGTAGCTATTTACTCAGTAACCTAAATTAATGAAATTGCAGCTTAATTCTTTGCACCTTGGTTTTGTTCGTATATGCTTGGGTATCAAAACAAGGAGAGCCCTACATGCATGCATCTGCATGGGGTAACATCCCCTATTAGTCTAGCCAAGATAGTTTGGCTTAGGTTCTTGATGTGGAAAGGAAGAAAAGACATTGTGAAGCAAGAAGAAAATGAAAAATATCATACTTTGGATAAGACTGCCTGAGACAAATGGATGTGAATGAAAAACTTAGGACAATAAAGATGGAGGAGTTTCATCTGGCTCAGCAGTGGGGGAGAGGAAGGGTAAAAGTAAAGTTAAAATTGGTATCTGAGGTTAACTTGCATTTGAGTTTTAGGCCCATTCAAATATATGCTTCAAATCCAATTTCAGCGAACCCACAGGGATGAAACCCAAGGAAAATGTTTGCACAAATCTTGTGGAAAATGAAACCTCATAGTTCTGCTGGGCTCTTGACAGGGAAGTGGTATGGATTTCCAACCACTGTGTTTATTTTTAAGGTGTATTTCTGCATGGGTAGTGTGCTAACGAACAAAAATAACAAGTCTTTCTCTTATTTTAGCTTCTGCTTCAGCGAGCATGAAAATTTATTTCTATGTGTAATATTTTTGTGTATTTGAGAAATACATTTGTATGGATATAATAAATATTTATAATATTCATAAAAATATCTTTGTAAACAATTAAGAAAATATTAATTAGCTTTAAAAGTAATTCTGAATGAAGCAGTCATGGTCTAACCAAACAATTTTTCTTTTGCAATGTAAATTATGTAGAGCCTTACTAGCTTTTATTGACCAGTATCTCCCACAATCATCTCCATTTTAATAATCTCCTTTAAGGATAGCAAGTGTATTGTTTGTGAGCATTAAATGGTATCCTCGTTGCCCTGTGTGACACATGATTAACAGGAGCTGCCTTGAATTTGTTCTTTATTTTCTACAAACACCATTTTACTAAAAACATCAATATGGCTGAAAAGATTATCTTTAACCAATAATAATTAGTTTGTACATGAAATTAAAGAAATGCTAGCTTATTAATTGCCTCAGCAAAAGAGCCTGAAAATACTTCCCTTCACCTCCTGTATCCATTTTAAAGCAGTCAAATCTCACTGGATGATGCTAAGTACAGGACAAGACTCAAAGCGCGGAACACAACTGGTTAGGAGCTGGGGAGGATATAATCTCATATCAGAATAATCCCATTTACATATGTAAATATATTAATATACATATATTATTTACATATAAATGTATAAAGTTGGTCAAATATCCCCACTCCCATATACAGAACTGTCTTTTTGAACAAATAGTTTGAAAATTTTATAAAGAATCAATGCATATTATACAACTGTGTCTTTAAAAAATAGCACTTTATTCTTCCAATTGATGCTTTCTGTATATTTTATTGAAAAAAATGGCAGTTTTCAGGTCACATACACTTTTAAAGGCAAGATGCAGACTCTTTAACTAAGTTCTGCCATTTGTTTCTTTATGAGATTTGCACAGCATAAATGACAACAGAATTTTGTTTGTAATTTATAATGAAAATGTCAACATTAATTAGTGAATATAACTATTATTGCTTTAATAGTGTTTACATGATTATTCTGTTAAAATGGATCATAAGTCATTATGGCCAAGTGCTCAAGTTCATGATTGATTAACATGGAATAGCATAAAATACTCACAGCCATCTTTCGAAATCTGTGTGGAATAGTTCCCTTGGAATGAAATGTAGGTAACAAAGAGAAGAATGTGTTTTGTTGAAGAAAGTTGTATATTTTTCCCCAACACAGAGAGCATAGAGGAATTTTATTATAAGATCCAGGTACTGCAAATTGTTACGACAACTTTGCTAAGAAGCAGTCTTTACATTTTATTTGTCATGATCTCAAATTAATTATTTTTTCTAAAATATAAATATATGAAATGTGAACTTTTCTCAGATCAGGACAACCAAGCTGTAAGTGACTGTTAGGTAATAAGCATTTATTACCGTTTCAGAAGATTTCTACAGGTGAATCCAGCATATCCCACTGTTAAAAATTCTATATTGGTATTCATATCATGCTCATCAAAATACTGGAAAGATCCTGGTCCTGGAAAGATGCATTTCACTATCTTATCACTACTGCTGACCCATTTTGGGATCATAAAAGGGCTTTTTCTATTAAGATATATCTCGTACTCTTTTAAGCAGGTTATTTTCTAGCAATCAAGTAGGATAGTTTCAACTTCACAGTTTCCTGTAAAGCTGTGTCTAAAAGCAACTTTAGTTTCCAACAGTAAAGATAAGGTGAAAATGAAGGAAAACAGTTGATGCTAAGTTCCCTATTAACTACATGAAAGATTAAAAATGGCCTTTTGAAATCAGAAATAAATTTTACTCCATCATTTTTTTTGCTCTATTTTTAATTTAATGCTTTAAAACTTTCGCAGGGTTAATGCTTGTTGTCAGGGTGCTCCCATGGCCACTCACTGGCAAAAAAGCATGATAAGAACTACTGTTATAGGAATATGAGTGTATAAAGTAAGCATGTGTCTAGTTCCTAAAATCATCTTGGAGAAGATTTGTCCCAAACTCGTCATATTAGTGAGGAAGACGACCACCAGCCAGCTCAGCCAGCTTTAATTGTAACAAAGGAATCACAAAGAGACTTCCAAGAAGAAACATGAATGTCTGCTATGATGGGGAGATGTGCCACAGCAGAAACTGCCATCATCACCCCTGGCTTGCGGGGGCCCCAAGCCCAGGTCCGACTGGAACAACCTTGTATTAGGGTTCATGATTTCCATATTTTTCTGCAACCATGATAAGCACAAAATTCCCCTTTTTTTCTTTCCCCACATCATTAGAGAGTCTTGCCATCAGAGCTTAAGAATTGTCAGGGATTTCACTTGCATTCCTTGCTTTAAGGGAAAACTGGGTTTATTTGCTTGTCCAGCTAGCCAAGCCAAATTAATCTCTTTTTGTAGCAACCATATCACTTGGGTAATCTAGATGGCATCAAGGGAATTTGCCAGAAGTAGTTACATCTTCTCCTCCTACCTTATTAAGAAGCAAACATGTTCTCACTGTAACCAGGCAGAAATAACAGGAAACAAAAAGAGCACAAAGGTGAAAAAAATATTTTATGATAATTCTATTGGGTCAAAAACAGACATATTTGCAACTCGCTACCCTCAGTACCCTCCACTGTTCTGACTGCAATTGCCAGTACTGAATATAAAGTGCTTCCTTTAAAAAGTTTCAGCTAATGTTTATTTACATGTACATTTTGAAAGTATAAAAACTAGTTAGAGTTAATGCCATCTGTGACTGTGAAAGCTAATATTATTGTTCTTTAAAGCTTCTGATGTACTAAAGAAAATGACATTTTAAAATGTCTAGTATTTAAAACAAATTTTGGAGAAAAAGAATTTGATGGCTGACAACTACCTTTTCAAAATAAACATATTTTCCTTTCTCCGTTACACTGGAAATTGCCTCACAACACTGACTCTAACTAGTCTCTCATTTAGAGGCTCACTAAATCTCTAAGCTCTTTTGTATTAAATTGTAATATTTTGTCTAACTTTTTTCTGCAATGTATCTAGACAGTTCACACTGCTGCTTTCATGGGTAGTAAGGGGACCTGCATCGTATGGGAATGTACAGTACGTTTATCACAGAATCTTTCTCTTCTACAGATACACTGTCTTCTTCACACATCTCCAGAAAACTTGATTGCAATTAGCACATAATAATTGCATGATGGGTGAGATTAATTTGCTATAATAGCTAGCGAAGAAAAGCAAGGGAAGAGACAGAAAACATTTTGCAGGAAAACTGATTGTGTTTTATCACAATGTGCTTTAAATAGAATGCCATACTTGTAACCACACACACCACAATGAATGTCTTACATACATTTAGATAATATGAACTATTAAACCTGACACGTTTCATCAGCCTTTTGAATACTAGGTTTCTAATTCAGGAAAGAACTAAAGCATATGTTTAATTTTTAGCACGTGAGTAGTCTCACTGTTTTTAGCAGAGTTCCTTACATGATTATTCAAATGATCATACTTCTGTGTCTTGCTAAGGGTAACCATCATAACTGATTTATAGGAAAGTTGTGAAGCATGCACAAACAAAATGCACATTTTTTGGGGACAAAACGCACAGTGCTACTTGGGTTAGAAAATTAGCCACAGTTGAAAAATACAGAGGCAAAATATTTATTTAGCTTCTCAGTGAGACTTTGGGATAGGAAAGAGGGTAGATATTTCAAGATTTGAGTAATAGTTAGGCATCTCGAATTCTGCCTGCATTTTTTTCCTCCTGATTTTTTTTTTGCTTTCAACTCTTGAATTATTTTTGAGAATAATGATTTAAAAATACTTGCTGTATGCATGGTAAATATTTTATTGATTATGAGACTTTATTAAACAATATTCAATTGCATATGATACTTATATAAAGTTATATTCTACAGCTTGCTCTCAAAATAATTAATCTTGATTAAGTTTGACTATAAAAGGAATGCTCTCCAAGGGAAATGAACCTCTGAGGACACTCTCTGAGAGCTTTCTTGATATTTTTGTCTAAGTAAGTCATTAGAAAAATGGAGGAAAAGGTAAAACAAGGACACGCTGTAAGTTCAGCTTCCCCTCCAAATCAGCGGCAAAATTCTTTTTGTGATTTCAGGACACTCGGAGTTTCCTCCACTCTCTAGGCTAAAATTTGCTGCCTCTTCATTTGGGACCAAATCCATAGCACAGAGAAGTCAGTGGAGATCCTCAATAGACTTAGAGAAAAAAAATGGTCCAATAAAGAGGGAGGTTCATTAATAAATTATTTATAGCTATCATAAACCTAGCAGCAAATCTGGACTTGCCGACGTTACTTTCCTTCCTCTAATATATCCACAGAGTTTTACTTCTTGTTGTGTAAGTTGCAATTAATTGTTCCTAGTTGTTGATACTATGGTGATACTTGCATTAATTCTGATTTAATATGAAATTGTTCAAAGTTTTCTTGAACTCAGCATACTCAGCACTCAACAATTCTTATTCACAAAAGTACCTGAGATTTTGAAATAAATTCCCCGTAGTGTGGGGAGTGGAGAGAAAAAGAAACAAAACAAACAAACAAAAAAACCCACACCCTTTCCAAAGCATTTTGAAAAACATAGAATTGTTCCAAATGTCTGTTTCAAATTGGGAAAGGGGATATGTTCGCATTCAGGATAGGGAAAGTCACATTTCAGGTATCTGGTCTACTTGCTTTACTCCCAGATCACTCTGAAAGTGAAAAAAGACAGACAGAATCCACATTCCAGACTAGTAAAGTTTCCTTGCTTTCTAGGAAACAAAACATATTGCTTGGTTAAAGAAGCTTTGCCACAACAAATAAGGTACATAAAATAAAGATTTTCTATGATATCTCATTTCCATGGATTTTGTATAGGTAACTGACAACTTCAAATTTTTTTTTTTTTTTTTTTTTTTTTTTGCATCGTAGGACAGCTATCATGTTTCGTAAGAGCAGATGTGTAATTTATCAATACTTTTTACCTCCATTTGATGGCCTGACTGTAAAGGGGACATAGTTATTTAAAACTATCTTCATGCAGCTGTCCTTGACGTTTACATGTCCTGTATATCTGTACCATACAGACTTGAATGGAGGGCTCTGCAAACACCAACTGCAATAAATAAGCCAAAAAGATTAATTCAGTTACTTAGTCATGCCATCAGTACTATTTTCCCCTTCAATTCTCATATAAATTCTTCATTTGAATTAGTCTTTAGCTGATATAGCTCCCGCTGACAGAGTGCTAGAAAGTTCTATAACTTATACTGTCTCTGTTCAAATAAGAGACATAATGGGGCAACTGCAGAATAAAGGATACTATTCTAACTCAGTAAGAAACTCAAAAATAAAGTAAGTTTTCCTACTAAATCTGTTTTGAACCCACTCTTTGAAAAATTTGTTAAAAAATATATGTACTGCAGGTCAAGGCCCAGATTTGACAAAGATTCTCTGCATCTGTAAACAACTGTTTGATGAATATAGCAATTATATAAAATAGTAATTCCAACCGGAGGGTGAATAACGGAGAGGGAGGAAAGGAAAGAAAAAAAAATAGACTTTTTTTTTTCCTAGTCCTAGTCCAAATTCTTTTTCTTTTTCCTCATTTCAGTCTAAGAAAAACTACAGCCCAAAGAGTTGTAATTTGCATGCAGGAAAAAATCCGGAAATGTAGCTTTTATTAAAAATTCTCCTAAATTACAAAATAATTTGGGATAAGCGTGCTTCTGAAAGTAGAGCAGAGCTCACATTTCTGTCAATACTTGCCATTTCAAGGGATTTTCTTTGAATTTTAGCAAACAAATGAATCAGTGTCCAACCACCATATTTTGTCATTTTTAAAAAATTTCTTTTTCTTTTTTTTTTTTTTTTTTTTTTTCCCTTCTTAGAATTCAGCTTACAAGTTAGGTTTAGATCATAATCATTTTAACTAATTATGGCCCTTGATACTTTGGTGGTTACAGTAGGTTGGACCAGTTCTGGTTTGGGATAAAAGTATTAAGTCCATGAAACTGTACCAAGAATTAGCAGCTGTGAGAAGCATTCTGAGCTGTACAGATCTCTAGAAATGACAAAAGTCAGTGAGAATAAACTGAGTTGCTAGGATACCGTAGCCACAGAAAATGTGTTTCCATTTGAAATAAGAATGCTGATTAAGAAACATTCTCAACAGATAATGAGCAAAGGTATCAGAGGTATCTGCTGTGTCAAAGACCAGACAGAATATTTAATTGGCATGCCAGAGCAATGCAACAAAAATCTTTAACAGCTGCTGATTTACCAACAGAATTTCAGGAAGCGAACTGAAGTTAATAAAACCTTAGACCCCTAATTGTGTGATTTTGCAGTACACAGATCAGTTCTGAAGAAAAGACACCCCAAATAGTAAAAATATTAATATGAAACTTAAAGATTTACACAGCTCATCTCTTTTTGTTTGTTTGTTTTTAAGCATTGAATGAGATGATACCAGTGATTCTTTTTCATGCCAATTGCTTGACTAACTATATTTATGAAAGTATCACAAAAGGTGAAGAAACTCTACTTTAAAGACCTTAAAATCTCAGAAGAATAGTATTTCCAGACTAAAGAAAAATTGTCAATGGAGAAACATCAACCTGAGTAAGAAAAAATTCTATTTAAATTTAGTCACCTCGAATACAGTGGCCGAAAGCCAAAAAAAAGGTTTGTGAGGAACCAATGTTATATAAAGGACTACAGGAAAGAAAGGAAAATAATTCCAGTAAGTTGACCATCAATTATTTAATCACCAAAAAACAAACTGAGATGCCACAGCCATTGGCTACATTGATTTGTCTCCATTTTGAAGCTGTAATGACAATATCTACATCAGTAGTGTACATTGTCACTTCTTATGTGACTAAGACCTGGCAGAGCTGTAGACATTTAAGGAGCGGTATGGCCAGTGCTAAACAATATTTTTCGTTCCGCTCTGTAAAGGAGCATGGCCATAATAGCAGAAAATTAATTCAGAAAATGATTTGATATCTTCCCACAAATTTTACTGATGATTTTTTCTCTAATATATATGATATAACTGGTTTCATTTTTTTCTCTGTAGACATCCTTCAGCATCTTCAAGCAGACCTGAATTGTATTGCAAACACCATAGATAATCATCTTATTTGTTACAAACTTCTGTTTCATTAACTATAATTTTAAAATACCTTAGCATATTTGAAACTGTGTGGAGTCACTATCTGGCTGTTTTCTGAAGTGTTTGCTGCACTGTGGAGCATCTGTCTCACTGTTCTCACTCCGATTGGCTTTCATCATTTGCTCTTTGATAAGCATATGCCAAAAAGCCATCTAAGCTACCATTATGAGATATAATCATCATGGACCACAACTGTAGAAGCAGAAAGTATCATGCTATGAGATTGCCATTGTCATGATACTACAGAAGTAATGCTATGTCACTGAAAAGATTGTCACCAATTCCAATTTTCTCTATTGCTCCTTTTACACACAAAGTGTTGCTAATCAATAAACATGGGCTGATTTCAGCACTATTAGAGCATCACTTGTGTTTAAAAAAAGAATGATTAGGAATGAATTTGGCAATGAGTGCTTAAAGGTAAAACGAAGACAGTAATCTTTGCTTTATTGACAAGAGTATTGCTTGATCTCTGCTCTTTCATCCTTTGAGTTTAATCAACCCTTGCTTTCTGCATTTGGTTAATAACCAGATCTGTGCAATTTTCAAATTCTCAAATTTCTCCTTTTGTCTGTCAAATTGCCCTCTAATAGTTTATTATTTAATATTGTATATTTGATTTAAACATAGTTCTAGGAAATTGGAGATCTTGATTTTTGGAACAATTGACAAAAATTTCCTTATGATAACTGTATTGTTAGCTTGTTCATTCATTACTCTTAGCGTAAGACAAGAATTGAGTCATTTATTTTTGTGTGCAATACTCGAGACCCTGATAATATAAAACTTCAATTCACTTAATACTATTGTATACCTCACGACTAGCCTAGACAGGAAGTATGTAAAGTCTTTTATTTCTACTTTTATGATCTTTCAGATTTACTTTTGTCATTAATGTTGTTAAAATCCAGTAACCCCACAAATATTTCAAAAACTCTTATTTTTTGGCATATCATTCTCATTTTTACAAACTAAGATGATTCTAAATTTATTGTATATCTTCGGAGTCTGCAAATATCTCTGGATATTTACAATGGAACCAAGAGAATGGTTCCTCTAACACGCCAGAGCATGTAGACTGTAACTGTTAAATTGACTTAACTATTTTCCTATGAGATCTCCTTGCCAGTAATTTTTCTTTGGGTTGATCTCAGAATTAATAGAGATGTTGGGAAATTTGTTATTGCAGTGATTTTATGACCAAAAATGGAAGTATTTCTGCAATACTGATTTTATTTTTGTTCCTTATGGGAAAAAGTATTTTCTAAAGTCTGTTAGGAAAATAAAAGTGAAAATTTTCACTTAAGGTATTTTCAAATAACCTTAATCAAAATATTCCATTTTCTATAAAGAGTTCTTTCAAATAGTCCTTTAAAATGTAGTTATTGCTTGAATAGAGTTTCCAGAATTGCATATTTATGGAATACGGACCATATTATTGGTTTCTTCCTTAGCAGATTTTAGAAGAGTCATTTGTTTCCCTATATTTGGTAAGGAATTATTTAAATATTATCAATTAAACCATTTTAACAGATCATTGATTATATTTTGACATTCAGAGTATGTTGTGATGTGCACATATTCCCTGGGGAAAGCTTGGGAATCTGCAGAAACCAGCTGGCTGGCTGATTGTGATACTAAGCTGAGAAAGGGCAAAATACAAATAAATTTTGTTGGCTTGTCCAAGTTAGAACCCTGGATCATAATGTCTCTCCTGGAATCAACAACAACAACAAAAAAAAATTAAAAAAAAATGGATAGATGGATGGATGGAGTTCCCTATGCTCATCTCCAAATTGACTTTCAAAGAAATTCCTCTCTTGCAAAGATGAGCTTAACCTGTAGGCTGAGGGTTTTTCTTTCTGCCTGAGCAGTAGCATTGCCATCTACACTTTATGCTTTTGTGAACTTGGGAGGGCAAATGAGCACCTGGTAGGTGAGAGCAAATACTCTGGGTTAATAATATTGCTGAAAGGTCATTAAAGAGTGTGGCAGATACATTCAAAGTGATCAGAGGACACTTGTGTAGCTGCTTACACACAGAAAAGCTCAAATGATAAACTTCTTAAGAACACCAGCCACTTCATAGAACAGCTGCAAAAGCATCTCTGTACAGCACTCATACTGCAGTTTTAATGTATATTTACTTAGCCTCAGTTACAGCATTTGAAGTCCAAACAAAAAAGGTCACCAGTCTTATTATAAATACATAATCCTACAGGCAAAAATGAATAAACATTATTCCAATGTCATGTAAAATGATAATCTAGGACAAGTATGTTTAGTCATAACTTGTGTCTTGAACAGAACAAGACTATAAAAAAAAAAAAAAAAAAAAGTAACAGAGCACGAGCAGCCTCAGCATCCCTTTACACTGATAAAAAACAGATCTAGAAACATCCTGAACCATTTCTTGAAGATTTCAGAGACAAAATAAATTGTCATCTTTTTGGGTTGTTTTACAGAGTCAGGCACTTCTTTTAAAAAATAATAATAATAATTAACCATAACAATTTCGTCAATGAGAACACTATGAGTGTACTGTAAACTGACATTAATAATGAAGTTAGAAAATCCGCAGAAGACAGGACTGCAGTGCTTTTCTATATGAACTCTACGAAAGCTACAAAGTATAATACAAAGAATATTAGCATGAAAGGAATCTTCATTTTAAACAATAATAATAGAAAAGGCTAAGCAAGAGTCTGTTTGGTTTTGAAGGAAAAACATTGAAATATTGCAAGAGGTCAGACCAAAATTCTGATTGCAAATCAGCAACAAAATTTTTACATCTGATAGACTCTGACAGAATTCAAAGGATAGCTCAGAAAATGGTTTCAAAAAAGAATTAGAATTAGAGTACGAACTTCTAAATATTTAGAAAACTGAGCTAAGAATACAGTCTGTTCAATTATTAAAATGAAAACAAAAACCACTTCTCTCTGGCATGCTCCCTGCATATGTATTAAGAGATTGTACATTCATGCTATGAAGAACAGCTCATCGAGATGATGAAGCAGTGAAAAAATGATATCAAGTGTTCTGTATTTTTCAAATTTAGCTAAGCCTTCCCTTAAGAATGAAAAGCATAAAGAAAATATAAAACTCCTCTGTACTGAACAAACTAGCAGTATGACATTTTCATTCCACAGCTTGACAGCACTTATTGCAAATCATCCTGTTTGTCTCTGTAAGCAAGCAAACAACTAAGAACTGCATTCAGAAAACAAACAGCAGTGCAGAATAGCAACAAGGAGAAGTTTGACTTTGCAATACAGGCAAAGGGGCAAATACAAACTTGCTTTACAGATTTACAGAACAGAATGTAATGGATTTAAAGACAGTTAATATTAAAAGATGACAGAATAATCCATTGCTGTCTCCTGAACAGGATAAAAACATTTTATGTTATATGATGGGGGTGATGCAAACACAGTAAGAAAATAATACGAAGGAAAGAACAACAAATACCCTAAAACTCTTTTAAGCATTGATTTTAATGAGTATTCATAGCATCTCTGTTACCACTTCAAATTGTTTTCGCCAACTTAGGCTGACAACAGGAGAAAATGTTTTGTATGAGATGGCTATTAATTCCAATTTTATGCTTGCATAAGTGTATACACACTATATTTTCAAAAAATAATAGTAGTTAAGATCAATATGGAATTTCTGGGGAAGCTTTAAGTTGAAGCATAGTCAAAAATCTAGCACTTTCCTTCTCCAGCAAAGATATGGGCTCTAAAACAATCACTTCAAAGTGATAACACAAATTAGCAGTAGTTTAGATAAAATATGCTCCAATTGGTAAAGTGAAAAAACAATAAATTTACTTTATTGCAGTGTGGATTTGAATTTTTATGATCACTAAACTTTTAAACAACTCTTATGTCTCATATTATATGATGTATTTTTTTTCTTTTCACAGTGCTGTATTTTCTAAGGATATACTCAAGGCTTATAATGAGTATACGAGTATAAGGCAACTATGTAGCTGTGCAAATCCATGCCTAAGTTCTTTTTTTTGAAGTTGGGTCATAAGTTTCTACTTCCAAAAAACACAGCCACTTTGTTGTCAGCACCGTGTTGTCACTTAGGAGTGTTCCTTCTTTAATCCAGCCCGTGTCCCATTCTGTTTTGCCCACAGAGGAGTTTCTGGGATGATCAGACATTCTTACTTGCACCTGTACACAAGCAGACAAAAGGCAGAAGAAGCCTGCTCTAAGCTTGTATGACCAAAAAAAAAAAAAAAAAAAGTTGGATAAACAGGACCTGATACATATGTTGCTTCAACCTTGCATGATATCTGTTTAAGTCATTGAAAAAACTGTCAGTACTATTGTGTTAAATCTATGCAAATTAGAATAATATCAGTAAAATAAGAATATATTTTAGCCTTCTGCTTAAAGTTTATGCAAATGAGAAGAGCTATTTCTTTATTTACTACTGGAATTACTGAGAGAGGCTAAGGCAGGCTAATAAAAAAGAAGTGAGAAAAAAAAAATGGAGAATTAAAGTTGCACCTAACAGCCCTTCAAGGATCAATGGATGCAGACTAAGTGCTCTACTGGAAAAAGGAAAAAAAAAAAAAAAAGAGTTAAAACAACATTGGACATTAAACATGTCTATTAAAGATTAATAGACAAAATCTTGAGCTATTCCGAAGTCACTCATAAGACCCAGTAGCAGTGATAGACATACTGCGGCTAGATAATGACTTCTTCAGGCTACTCTTAACCTTGCTGTCAATAGTTTTAAAATCAGATGTAGACAAATTTAATCAAAAGTAAAAATAAGGATGAAATTAGGGATTAGTGAGGAAGATAATACTTGGATCTAGATCTGAATTGATTATTAAGCTTTTGTCTCCTGGTTCTCTAAATAAAAATCAAGATGAGTCCTCGAAAAAAACAGAATTGTAACAACATTATGCTCAATATCAGAAAATAATTATTTTTTAATTTGATTCTGAATTTAGCAGAGTTGGAATAAGGGACACAAAGGTTGCCAAATACTTTAGGGAACATGGATGCCAAGACCTGTAGATGAGGATGTTTGCCTAAGGCCAGTAACATCAAAGCTC
>NW_010584775.1:1653-152848 GCF_000705375.1 Tinamus guttatus | reverse complement strand
AGACTTATTCCTTATGAGGATATTTACAAGGTGAACTAGAGTAATGCTAACAGGAAGCATAACGATATGACAAAAATCATCCACTTCTCGGGGTTGAAAGAGGGTATTGTTTTTATAACAAGGAAAATACTTCCATATTCTGAAAACAAACTGTTATGAGATTTCAGTTAAGTGAAACACTTTGCCTTGTGGCTTTTGAGATAGGTATTTTCTTTAACATTAAAAAAATGCTGCCCAATAGAAATTTTATTTCTTAGATAGCTTAATGTTAGTATTCACTGCCCCACCCATCAACTTTAGCATTTTTCAGAATACCTCAAATTCAGTGTGGTGTTCACATTGAAGTTGCAGAAGCACAAGATTCTTGTAATAGTTACAATATCAATGTAGTACAATTACATAAGTACTCATAGTTATCAAAGATATAACTTTGATAACATAAATAAGGCAAAGAAAATATTAGTCAGAAAACCAAAGGAGGCCAACGATCTGAGAAAAAAAAACATATTTTCTTCCATTATTCCAAAAAGGAAATTACAAAATCTGCATTAGGTTCTGTAACCTTCTCCATTGTCTCTTGATTTCCAGAAAAATTAGGCTGTATTCAAAGGTCAGAAATCATCATATTTCAGAAAATAATCCCTAAACAGGAACAGACCATAAATGTCACTTTCTTGTTATTTTGAAAACCATGGCCTTGTTTTCTTTGTGTTTGTTTTTGTTTTTGTTTTTGTTTTTCCCTTTGGGGCAATTTATAATCTAAATTCCTTTATCTCACAACAAATGAATGTTGGGCTTCAGATTTCTTTTCTTAGTTAGCACACTGCTAATGAATGTTGGTTCTGCCTTTATCTTCTGACAATGCAGCTTCATTCATTTTGTTCATCTCTGCTTCCATGAATAATTATTCCTTTCTTTCCTTTTCAGCTTTGTTTTTCTGATAGGAATTCATGAAAGAAGAAAAATTCACATTGAAATGTCAAAATTTCCACCATTTTGGAGCATTCCGAGCCAAAGGAATGGATGATAGAATGCAGAATTATTAATCACCAACTCATTTCACAAGTTTGTCTTTTAGGGCATTGCACATTTAGGATGCAATATGAGAGGCGACATCCTCAGAAATACAGTAGTTCCCCTGTCCTGTCTCCTACAGTGGACTGTTAGAAATTACACTCTTATTGAGAGTGTGTGAGAGGCTCAGGTTCAAAGCTGACCTCATGTCTTTTATTCTTCTCTGTGATCTTCTGCATTTTGTTTTCCAGCCTTTTCACAACTTCTGTATACTCTAATAAATATTTCACTAACCTAGATAAAACTGTTTTTTTAAGCTATTTGTGAGAAACATGAGTAGAAACAAACAATAGATTCAGACATGCATCCTCTCTGTACATAATATATCACAAGCAGTATAAGGGAAAATCACTCAATACTCCATTGTATTATACTCCACTGTAAGGCTCAGTTGCTCAGATAAGATTTTCTGAAAACAAGGGAAAGACTAAGCTCTGAGAGTTTGATTTTCCTGTACACTAATACTTCCTTGAATCATTGTAATATGGGGCTATAAAGTGAGATATTTAATAAAAGTGATTACTGGTCATGCAAGGAATGGCTGCTACAGAGGTGGAGTGGGCTTGAATCCCATTCAAATTGTCATTCCTAAAATAAGTAAATCCACAGATTGCTTTGTATTGCCTAAAATGACTGGGACTGAAGGTAAGAGGGGCTGACATTAAAACACTTCAGGTTTGTAATGTTAAATGCTTACAGAAGAGCCCACATTTCAGAGAAAGTGGTAAAGTGGTTACATGGTAGTAGCAACAACTACAAATGGTAGTAGCAACAACTACAAATAATATCAAAATGTTTCTAAATGAAAAAAAAATTGTTAAAAGGCTTTGCAGCTTTAGAAGAAGAAGCTTTCTAGAAATTAGAAGTAAAGCTTTAATCTTTTTTTTTTTTTTAATTTGCTTTCTCTTTACTTTCCCATAAATATGGGAAAATTAGGGAATTCCTTTATTCTTCAAACTTTCTGTAGAGGACAAAAAGCAAACGAATAGCACAGCACAAAACTTCTTCCTGTTTCTTAGGCCATTTCTTGCTGTTACTTCTTCTGAAATTATGAACCTGGTAAATTTTTACTTTTAATAGGCTAAGACATTGAATATATTTTACGTTCCTAGCCACAGGTCCAGACTAGTGTTACAAATCATTATCTGCATTACCCTACCCTAACCCTAAATTCTGATTCATTATCATCTGAACCTATTAGGAATAGAAAGCAATGATCATAATATAGTCTATTATCATATACATCTACTTTGGCTTTTAAAGAGATACTTTTCATCCGACCTATGCAGAAGTTATGGGTGGTGCAAACTATAGGCAAAACAGGAGAATAAAGAGGAATTGTATTCCAGGCTATAAGCAGTTTTTCTTTGCAACAAGAAGATCCTGGGCTTCGAGGTATTCCCACACAGTCACAATGTCCTCCTTCAGGAAGCCAAGCAAGGAATGGAAATAAGGACTTGGCTTCCATTTCTTTATCTCCTGTCACCAAGTTGATCTAAGATTTCAGTGACAAACTGGTAAGCAACAATGTGCTAACACTTACTTAATAAATGCTTTTCCCAAAATTGGTACTAACTAAAGGTTTACATTAATACATAAACAAGCAGTAAACTACTACATGAACTATAGTTTTTATAAATGCCTTGAAATGAAGACTTTCAGTTGAAACAGCTGTCTTCCAGTGAATTAGGTTTGCCTTATACTGTATGCAGAAGTCACAGTAGCTGTGTCTTTTTAGAGAAATTATGTGTAAAAATGAACCATAAGTTTTCATGATTCTTTTGTAAAATGGAATTACAGCAAGGTGCTTATATCAACACACTCCCTCTCCATTTTTTTAGCAGATACTGTGTTCAGGGACCAGCATCTTTCTGAAAGGCACATGCTGTTTAGCATAGCGTTATGAGGCTGAGAAATGCTAGCACAGCATGAGATTCTCATTCTTCTACATTCAGGTTAAAATATGCTAATAATTTCAAATTTTATTCTACTATTAGTGCATCTATGGAAATACATTTTGCATTTATATGAGATAATTAAAAGACGTTTGTGCAGAAAAAAATTCGGGTTTTTTTTTTCAGGTTAAGGTCAAACTTTAGTCAAAATTTTATGTCCAATTCTGGATTTTAATTGAACATTAATAAAAAGAAGGGGCATCAATTGGTACTTTTGCATGAATATACAATTTTGCACACAGATGAGCAGAAGTAACTTCTAATGAAATACATGAAGTAGGTAGTTGTGTTGCTCAGCTTGCAAACATAATAAAGAGAAGTACAGTGTTCATTTCTACCATTTTCCAGAACTTACATAGCAGGATTTTGTGGCAAAGATTCAAATTTGATTAACTTGATATGAAGTTTCAGGGAAGCTAAGAGAGGCAAACCTGTTAAGTAAATGATTAATGTTAAGTAAATGATATTAATTAAATGATCTCTCTGTCACTATATGACACAGAATAGCCACAAAACAGTACAGTAGTCTCACAGAGTGTACTAGTCCCTTGATACTAGGAATTCTTACACGCATTTGAAGAGGATATCCTTGAATTTTAGGGGCAAAAAATGTATTTTTTTTGCGGGGTGTGTTGCTTTTGTGTGTGTATGTGATGCCTTCTCTGTATAACCTTTCTTGACTTCATTATATTACACTGTATTCTGCGTCATTTTATCACCTTCATCAACTTATCCATGATATCACTTAAGCCAAGTGATCTTTCTTAAGTGCATTACTAAAAAATGAAAAAATGTGGAATACTCTAATGGTATTTTTTTTTATGTGGAAAGATGTAAATCAAGGAGAGGACAGATGGGCACGTGCACAGGCAAAACTTGCACATCCAGATCAGTTCTATAGAAGGAGCTAATATTCGTGTTTAAAATAAGTAATTGAATTAAGACATGAACTTTTCACCTGAACATTTGTGAAAAATAAGAGTCATGCTGATATCTGACAAAGAGCAGACTAATCTTTCAGTCCCTAGATAGGTGGCTGGCCTAATTATCCGAGATATGGAAAAACGCTAGCTGCTATGATTGACTCAACTGCGCCCCAGTCAAGCGCATCTGACCTATTGTCTCTGTACCACATTGTCCTTGTACCATCAGTGCCTCACAAACTAAAGAGGGTTTTGTTCTTCTACCCTGCTTTAAACAAATAAATAAATACACACATAAAGTGAAAAACCTCTGTACCTGTGACAAAATGAAGAGCAGAATTTCTGGCCAGTCCTAATAAGCAGATAGTTTCATTGCAATGCACCTACAGCGTGAGGCAGTTTTTCTTTTTTATTATGGTTTGTAATGTGTTTTAATAAGAAGTTTCCTCCGCTGTTCGCTTCTTTCATGAAGTACTTGATTCAGTGATTCTTATCATGTACTATAGGCACATCAACCAACAGGGGTCACATTTACATGCTCTACTGGAAAAGAACTTTTAGTTGTAAGTGCTCTAATAGTTCAGAACCTGCTGTGAAACATATGTGAAGAGACATTAGCCACCTACATGTGTTAGGAATGCAAGGAAGACTGAAAGACTGTTGTACAAACTGGCAAAATAATTGAAACTTAATGAGGAGGTTCTCGAGGCAGAAAATGACCTCTTGTTGCAGTGTCACTGAATTTCCACTCTCCATCAGGTGGCTCAAAAAATGAATCAGTGAGAGCACAAAGAGCAACCCAATCCTACCGAGCAGTATTTTTTTCCTAAGTGTTGATTACCTCTAGGTGTGGGTTATTATATTTTTTCAATGTAAGATATTCAAAGCAGCTTTTGTTGAACTGACTTGGAATTTTTGAGCTTTTTTAACAAGGCAGAGGTGGAAAAAATCTATTGTTGCCTTGCCAAAATGTCCTTTCTATGGGAACTGAGCCAAGTTAAAAGAATCCTGCAGCTTTGTTATAAAACAAACCAGTGAACTCAGGCTCATTTGGAGAGGTAACCACATGCTGTAGCCTCTGGTGCTTGCACTAGATGAATTTATCCTGACCTTCGATTGACAGCAAAGCCTGACTTGGCTAAAGCATATATTGTGTTTCTTAAACTGATGTTAAGATAAATTATATTATTAAAAGTGCACTGCCAGTCTGAGCTTGCTTGATTTTTCTTGCCGTCTGGTTAACAAGTCTTGCACTTTAATCTACACATGACCACATTTCTTCTGAAGAAATGTTGCTCATTTAAATCTATGTCACATTAAAAAGTAAGCATAGACAGAACTTATGGATTCTATTACTACTTCATTTAAAATATACGATGAAAGGTGCTTTAAAGTCAGTAATCTTGAACCTGTAGATTCGTTTAGTTTTACTGTATATTGTAATGCATTTTAGATGAGAAGACTACAATTAATCACGGATTACATATATACTAAGCAATTATAAAGTTGGCTAAACTTTGGACAAGGAAGTTTGAATTTGAATTAAGTTCTAATACATTTCTAAGCTGAATTTTCACTGAAGTTTCACCAGTTCGGTTTTATTTTATCAGAAAACCTCTTAGTAAAATGTCATTTCATTGTTAGTATAGAATATGTTTTGTTTTTGCCAGCATGATCTAGAAGTTGGTGCACATGTTCAGAAGTTCAATACTAGGTGAACAAAGATGTTTTAGGCAAATAGCAATGTCTCCTTATGTCACATAACATCTGCTCAGACAGAGAAAACCCAAATCTTAGGGCACAGTCTACCTTCAGATACTTCTTAGCAAAGCATCAAAGAGCAGAATGTGATCTTGCACATATGGAAGAGTGTGATGGTGAAAAACAGCTCCAGAAATCAGTAACAGAGTATAGATATTTGCATCTCAGTCATTATCGGTATACAACAGTGGCTTCCTTGAGTTATTGTGCTGGCACTCCTTGTTCTGTAGGAAGAAGGAAAGTAGGAGCCCAAGATCACCCTCCCTTCTAAAACTGCCTGGCCTACTTCTGTTTCCATAATATGATGGAGTTTTATATAGCATGGAGGGTTTTACTGGTGTATGTTATGCCCCCATATTAGATGGTAGCATTTTTTTTTTTCATTCATGTGAAATCTGCATACAATTTGCAGGCCTTCATTTGATCTTACAGTCAGTATAAAAGTATATACACACAAAAGAACACCCTCTAGTATAAAAAAAATTATTAGTAGACTTGGAGATTGCTACTTCTTCATTCTCTAGACTCTGCCAGCTGAGACATCATTTCAGCGGGCAATTTTAATTTGGCAAGCTTAATTTTCTGTGTTTTGTGGGTCTTTAAAGACAAGATGGATTAATTATCCTAAGAAGGTTACTGCTCCAGAGTGGTTTATTGCTCTTCAGTCTGGTCTTAATTAGTAATGATCCAGGAAGGGTAATGAAACATATTTATCTTTTAAAGTATTGTTCTTGATTTCACATTTTTATAAATTGGCTCATGAAAAAGTTTCACTCTGGACTGTCATGGTGATAACAGAGAACAGGGGAAGAAGTGTTTTACCCCCTTCTAGAATTAAAGATTTGTTAAGATATCAGATAAGCACAGATAAACTGCCTGTACATAGTCCAAGTAGACAGGGCAGAGTCTGTCCCTCGAAATAAACTAAGAACTGATAATCTTGGAAGAGAAAATGAGGCAGGGGAGATGATAATCTAATGAGAAATGAGAAATTCCAGACAAGGTTGTGAGTATAAATTCTTCCCCAGTCAAATGCTCTCTTTAGTGACAGAAGTCTTGGCATTGAAAAGGTACAAGGGTACTTCTTTAGGTAAGTGTCTACAATTCCTTATCTGGATAAAGAGGGGAACAGAGTGTACTTTTTGATTTGATAATGGGCTTCTTGTGTCACCTGTATATTTTAAAATCCTGGGAACAAGATGTGGCAAATATTTTTTCCTTTTTTTTTTTTTTTTTCCTTAATCTGGCTTTACAGGCAATTATAAAGCAACTGGTTAACATTAAAGGACTAGGGTCTTTTGGATGTGCTGCAACTGAAAGCCAGAGTATACAAGCACCCTGGGACTCCTTAGGCCTCCAAAATGTTATCTCAGGATGGCTTAAGTGCAGCAGAATTCACTCCCAGCTGTTCTGGATGATTTGGGAACCAGGAAAGAAGACTTGTTTTTGGAAGAGCTTTAGCAGGAGACCTGGTAAAGTCTGGATTCCCTTACATGTGAGAACTTTCTTTTTGCAGGGACAGCAGGAGTAACCAGTGGATCACATGTGTGGTGAACATTCTAGATTTTGACAATGGGAGTTACACTTGTTCGCTAGATATTAAGCATTTAGTATTCAGATAACTCGCAGGTGTTTAAAACTAAAAAATAAAATAAAAATAAATAAATAAAATAATAAAATAAAATAAAATAAAATAATAAAATAAAATAATAAAATAAAATAAAATAAAATAAAATAAAATAAAATAAAATAAAATAAATATTGACCACCAAGCTAGTGCTCATAAATCTATATTTCATACAGACATAGGCTAGCACTGGCTATTTTGCTCTCCTGCTGGTGAGTCTTAGTAATTTCCTTTATATAAACACAAAAAATGCTTCTATGTTTGTTATTAAAGTAGAGGACGAAATATATAAAGAATTGCTCTGCTTTTTATGAAGTACCTTCTTTCTGTTTCCATGAAACTGGCATTAAAAAACTCCTAGGACTGCACAGGTTTCAGTAGTATCCTGCTCTTCTGCTTGTAGACAAGAGCTTTTGTTATAGGAGTATTATGCAAAAAGGGAATGTAGATTTCTTCACTCATTTGATTTTTCTTTTTGTATTTTTGTTTTAATGAGAGTGCCCAATTGTGTATCTTGCTTTCAGTTCCACAAAATCCAACTGTGCTCAAGATTAGATTTTCTGGACTGGGTACTTTTTTAGATTTTGACTGAATCTCATGCTTGCTCCCCAGAGCAGACACTTCTGAGCATTTGAAGCTACATGTTTCAGATATCTGGCACTCAACAACTAAGATATAATACTTGTCACTTCAGAGTTCCTTTTCCAAAATGTGCTCATTAAAATCACTAAGACACACAAACATCGGTTAAAGCTGGTTTACCAGAAGTTCATCGTAAGAGTCTATTCTTGTTGAAAACACTAATGCATAAACTCTGCCTAAGTAACAACGGCAGCACCCAGTTCCTACAAAAAAAAAAGTGCATTCTGGTACCATTCCTCTTCAAACATTTTTTTTTCAGTGTGTTATAACAATATTAGCAAACATGCAAGTCTTTATGATAGACACATATAGAAAGGTTTTCAAAGACATCAGTGACAGAATATACTTAATTGGTTTTAATTTGTTAGTCAATAGAATGTATTTGCCTCAGATCTGTTTGTCTTGGAAGATTCTAAAAAAATGAATATCTCTGCTCTCAAGAAATAATGATCTTAAGAGATAAACTGATAAAATACAAGCAAAACAAAGAAGTGAAGTAGCCTGTCCTGAATTAAAGAGAATATTGTTACAACAAGGGCACTATTATTTAACAGTGAAAATCATATAATGATTAAGGCACAAAATACAGACGAAAGAAGTGCTGCGTGTGGGCTGCAGTTAGTTTTGCTGCACGAGAAAGCCCAAGTAAGTTCTTAATGCCTTTTTTGAAATGCTACTAGAAACCTTTCGGTTGGGGAGAACAGCAGGATCTCACAACTGTATAGAAGAACCTCACTCATAAATGTCACCATACTCACATTTGTTGCTCTGTAAGGAAATAGACCAAAAAAAAAAAAAAAGGCTTTATTCCAAATTCTGGTAAATGTTAGAATATTGTCATGGTACTGAACAGTTTCTTTCATAACTGTACCATTTTTTTTTCTTAAGTAATTTGGATGGCAAATGTTCATCCTTTCTTTTCAAAAGGTACCTTGCTACTGAAGCCAGTTGTAAAACACTGAACAAAAAATGCTACACCTCTTCCTTTCAGAACTCAAAATTAGCTTTCTACCAGGATATTAGAGCAGGAATATTAATAAAGATATATTTTCCTTTCACAGAGTTCATCTCAGTTAATGATTTTTGCTTTTAACATTTTCTAAGGGGAAAAGTAAAGTCTGACAATGATTCTAAGTTGAACAATCACAGACACACATTAAGGGTGGCTTTTATTACTTTCCTACTAATCCCTTTCCATAAGACTTTGCCAATGTTTATTTTTCACTCTCTATTCCAGCCTTCATTTCCACTCTGTTTAACATTTATGTAGTCTCTTAGACAGACATAGGAGCTGGAGAAAGAAAGCTTTTTCTGGACAGTCATCATTATTTTCTTAAGTGATGTCGCTGAGGTATCAAGAAAAAGCAAAGAGCAGCTTCTCATGTTGCTTATCTATGTTTAATACATTCCTGACAACCAGGAGGAGGCTTTCAGAAATCAAAATTATACCAAAATTTGCTATGGGAAATAAATGTCCTCTTTGTATGTATATATGCCTATATATATATATATATATGTATGTATATGTATATGCAAAATTATTTTTAGGAAGATTTTAAGCCCACTAGTCATAGTTCCTCATTGTTTTTTGTAAAATGTCACGGGTCAGATGCTACCTGAAAGTTTCATTCTGTGTTAGACACATGGAAGAAAATGCATGTATGTTGCTGTGCTTTGCAAAATCTCTTCTGGAATACTCGGGGCCCAGGCATTAACTCTTACCAAGAGAAAGTCTGACCCTTCCTCTGCTGTGAGCTTGAAAATGGAAAAGATATATATATTCATATCGCCATTCTAATCTCCCTTTCTCTCTCCTTTTCTTTCGCCTCCACTTCTTCCTCAGAGAATATATATGTAATATTCTTCAAAAGGGAAGGAAATCTACCTCATGGGTCCTGTCCAACTCCTATAAGCTCTGGGAAATATCACTAACTATTCTGGGGAAAAAAAAAAAGAGGCATATATCTTACTGTGCAACAGGGAGTGCTTTTGATGAACAAGACAGGCAGACTTGGCAACCACCAGAATGTTGGAAGATACAACACCATGTGCAGTGAAACAAATGAATCTTGCTCAGTGGATCAGAATCCTCAGTGGATTCTGACAGCCACCTTTTACCCTCCCCTGAGCTATGTAATGAAATTTTGAAAACACAGCTTCAAGTCCACCTGTAGCAATGGTTTTGCTTTAAAATATGAGATGTATCTCTGGCCTGAGCTGTGGTGGTGAGGAAAATGGATGGAGCGTGTAGCTGCGAGACTAAAACATTATCATGATAAATGAGAGCAGCTTGACTTTACCAAGTTAAGGCTTCTTGGGAGTCTGCAGCCTTTTAGGTGTCTTTGGTAAATCCATGGTCAATCTTTGTGTAATCTTCACATACTGAGATCACTCTACATAGTCAAACACTATAACATAAGCTCTGACTTGATTACAAAAGTTCTTTGCAAATATTACTTTGTATTATGCAAAGTTTAAGGTGAAGCTGGACCAAAAAAACACAGTATGGCTCCCTTTACAACTTTTCAATGTTCTAGAGATTATTCAAAATTTATTCAAAACACTAGCTTAGATCTTATTTACTTTTTAAAAATCATTTTTATAATACCATTCCTACTGGTTTTCTACATCTCACAAAGCTTATCACAGATTATTTACTTTTCCCTGTATTCTTTGCGTAATGTTTACCTGCAAGCTTTATTTTACTTATTTACTTTTTTTAAAAAAAAATCCTTTTATAGTGCAAATATTCAGTCTGTTAAACTTCTGGATATGCAAGAAAATCTACTGTTAGGCCCCAGTCTCTAAAGGATTAGGGAGACGATTTTGACAGACATCGAATTATGGCTTGTGATGATAAATCAGTAAATTACTGTGTGAGCTCGACAGTTGGGACTTGGTGCTCACCTCACAGGAAGGCTAGCTCCAGTGCACGAGTTATCAACGGGGCTAGACTGGGAACCACTAAAATCACACGCCGTTTTCTGCCATGAGTTTCATATGTAATCTTGGCAATGTCATTTGAGCTAGATCTTGTAAAATATGTCAGTGCCTGAAGATGAAATAAGTCCCGGGTAAATGCCTGCGAATTTAACACACTGGAGAGAGAAAAAAAAAAAAAAAAAAGGGACCTTTGAAAATACAGGTCTTTTTTATGTCTGGTCCAGATCCAGTCACTTATACCTTTATAACCTAATTCCAATCAGGGAAAGTTTTTACTCTTAAGGATGTTTGAATCTGTTTCTGATCTCTACAAGTTACATGGAAATACTAGTACTAGAGAACGAGAGAAGAATTAAATAAAAGTACAGTTTTAAAACATAGTTATTTGCCCTACCCAATATATCAAAACTCTAGAAATCAAAGTAATTTTGAGATTATTTTCTGCCATTGCTGGATGTACCTGGCACTGTGTGGTAGCCGGAGCATCGCAAGCCACTGCCAGGAACTGCCCTGGGCCAGTTCCAGGTGGTTCCAGCTGGTTCCAGCCAGCTCCGATTCGCACAGTAATGTCACTCCAACAGGCTGTCTACACACAGGAGAATATTTTATTTGTTATTTTATATTTGCTGTTTCAGAATATTTGTGTCAAATGCTAATAAGACATAATTTGAATCACCACCTGACTATGTTTTTTTTACTCACTAAAGAAGCAAAATAAAGTTTTAAGCAGAAGCAACCAAGCTGTTTGTGGTTGTTCTTTCTCAGTTTTTGATTGGTGCTAAGGGTGATGAACACTTGAAAAGCTAAATTAGTAAACTCCCTTTTAAGAAGGTTATTTAAAGCTATTATAATTAATTTTAAAAATATGACATACAAAGCTGTATTTGAACATTTTTTTTTAATTAGATTTGATGCAATGAGCTTCAAAATTATATTGGAAATTGTTAGACTCCCAAGGACGGGAAGTGTATTTTGCTTCCTCCACTTCTATGCTGTCTATTGACCAGTCACACCGTTAGTTACTTATGTCATATCTTTCGTTTATTAATCTATTTTTTATTTCATTCTTTCAAATTCCAAACTGCTTTATCCGTAGTTCATGATTTCAGTAGCCATGGGCAAAGTAATGGTAGCATTATTTATTTATTTATTTACTCGTTCTGTTTAATTCTCAGGTTAATTCTGTTAATTCTGTTAAACCTGTTAATTCTCAGGGTGGATGAATTTGCTTTGAAGGAATATTCTGTAGGTAGATGTAGGACAAAGTAGGAAACATTTTACATTCTGGCCTCGACTATGCAAAAATCGTAATATACTGCAACTCTAAATTTTGTGATTTAGAGCTTCTACCATTTGTTTTAATCACAATGCTAGCGCTCATATGTATATGTATGTATGTATGTATGTATCAATGTTAGTATATGTTTCTATCAGATCTCTAATACAATTTTTGCATTCAGTGTTAATTCATGCAATATTTCACCATGTTCTTCTTTTCACTTATGAAGCAAATACAATGTAAAAAAGGCTAATAATTTGAAAAGTTGAAGAAAGAGCGAAAGGTAAATAAAAGACTAATACAGAGAAAGGACAACAAAATGGCTCCAAAGCAAATACTCCAAAGTGTCAAATACATGCTCATTTTAGATGACAAATGTTAACATTTATGATACTCTGTAAAAAGTCAGATAAGTAAAAAGCCCTATCAACTTTATGAGTAGTGAATGTCTGAAGCATGAAACCCATTCAAAAACTGATTGGTACTATTATAATAAGCAGGCCAAAAAGAACTTTATTGTCAAAATATTTGATTGAAATATGACAAAAACTTGCCTCATTAAGCATCAGACACATTTGGTGCATTATGCAAAAAAAGCTTTAAATATATCTTTTAGTAGATGAAGGCATAAGGAAATACTAAAAAGTCCCAGTCCTAATGTTCTTTCATGGATGGAAATGCCTGTGAGAGAAGACATTATCAAAACATCAGAGGTATTGATACTAATTAACAATGGCATGACTTCTTCAGAAATTCAAGTATTACCTATTGCTAAATGGATAAGGACTTAAAATCAGATTTGCATTCCAGAAAATGTGATACCTTCATCTCACACAGGAATACTTTCTCAGATCTGTTTTCCTGTACCTTTTAAAAAAAAAGAATAGACGCAAAGATAAGAAGTGCAATTTTGGCTGCCCCACAGCGAGACACAGACCAGACCACCCACAATCGGGGAGACAGCACAAAACAGGAGTGGATTTTTTTGGTTTTGTCTTGCCTCAGACTGTGAAGATTTATGGTCAGAGTATCAGAGGCATACTAGCAGAGAAAAATCAGATAGTAAAAAACATAATTTATGAATTTACTACATTAGTAATAATTAATTCTCCCATCTGTATTACTTATTTGTGTACTTTGGTGCAGAGTTTTATAACGTAGCACTAAAGACACTTTTTTAATTAAAAAAAAAAAAAAAAAAGGTGGATATTTACTTCTAGTCCAGGCAAGTCTTTCTCTTTGACCCAAATGGGCTTTGGAGCATTTGAGGTATGGTTACCCTTTTTTTAAATTTGACATTTTCTCTTACACTCCCTTCTTTGAAACAACTGTTTCAAATTTACAGTGTGATGTCAGGCCATAAAGGAGCCTTTCTGCCTCTGACAACATTTAGCTAAATCTGAAAGAGACGATGTGTGAGATCGAACGGAGCTGTAGCTGCAGCTTGGTAAATGTACCTCCATCTTTCCGCTTTCAGGCCCATCTCTGAAGAGTAATGTGTGGGAGTCTGTGAGGTGGGAGGAGGTTTGATGGCAGTTTAGTGCTTCTTTTTATTATTCCTGGATGAAGGAATGGCAGGCAACCCGTGTTATTGTCCATGAAACAAAGGAGACAGCTCTTCAGAGAAAGATGAACTAAAAATAGAGACATGCTACAATCAACAGACTGCAGAACTGCAATAGATTTGAATGACGTGCGTTTTTGTGTAACACAGCCAAACAATAAAAAAATTACAGGAAAAGTACTGACATGCCATTAGCTTCCACTTCTAATGACACATGAGTTTACATATCTCTCTGGCATCTCCTTTCACATCGTACTCCTCTTTGATCAATCGTACAGGCGAAGTGATTGATTAGGTATGTAAACTGGAGATGGAGAAAGGAACACAGACACAGGAATGGGAAAGCAGATCGACCTATGTCTCTGTGGGTAGACTAACAATGTGTTTGAATTACTTTTTTTCCTCATAGGCAAGTTCTAGGCAAGTCTTTAGGCAAGTTTCCAAAACCCATAGGCATTGGGACTTATGGCAAGATGTTTGCCACTCAGGACTTACTTCATGTTGCCGGGTCAATCCCTTAGATTCTTTCTGTTCTGTTTTCTTTCCTGAATGATCAATATTCTTTAGACAGAAGAATAGATTGCCATGAATACAGTTTACAAACATATCCGTAAAATAATCTCTAAAGGCATGTTAGGTAGAATAAGTAATTGTGCTAATATTTTCATTAATATAGCTTATTCTACTTTCATTTTTAAGAAAGATTGGAGCTACCCTTTGTAAACACCTCTATGTAGAAAAATAGAGTATAATCTCAAATTCAGTTTTGCTTTCAAAAGTAATAGAGAAAGCCTGCACTATATAAATTATTCTGTGCACACAGTTCAATGTGTTCCCTTGCTTTGCTAGATTTTACACATAGGCAAAAACAATAAAAGACTAGGATACTAGTATAATTAGGTAAATTACAATCATTAATATGGGGAAGACATGACCTTACTTTTATCTGTATAGTACCTCTGAACCTTCAGAATTTCTTGTGAAAATGTAAAGATCAAAAAGACTGCACAGACTGTGTAGTAAGTGCTCACATAAATTATAACTACATTGCCTTCCAAATGAAACTCTTGAATCTTGACTACATACAGTTCAAAAGGTGATAATTTAGTCATAGTGAATTAAGAACTATTAATTGCTTTATTCATCCTCCTCATCCTGTCACCTAACAGTGGATTTATCCTGACCCACAGCCTTCCTGAAGGAAAATATGAGCCAGTAGTAGCCTGTCTTTTGTCTTGCTGAGAAATCCAGTGCAATGTAGTTAGCCCTGACTTTCCTTTTCAAGGCGACAACATGGGGTGAATGAGAAGTTTTGCAAAATGGAGAGTGAAATGAACACAGTGAAAGCACAGAAGAAGCAGGGAACAATGTTTTATAATGATTTTGTGCCAACATAACTCATGTTCTACTTGCAACTATTTAAATCATGTTCAACAAATGTTGAATTTGTAGTATTTCTTTGTTTTTTTGTACTTGTGAAATACTTAATATTTAGCTTAATATTATGCACATCTATTTGTTTATTAAATTAAAATAAATTTAAAAATGCCAGTCTTTGAGTTTTTGTCAAAATCTCTAGTGGTAATACTTGAACTACAATTTTTTTTCCTAAGATTATTCAAATGAGTATTTTTCTTTTTGTCTTTCAGTTACCACTTAGCATTCAGTGTTGAATACATCTATTTTCAGCTGAATACAAATATTTGACACTGAATATATACATTTAACTGAATCGTGTAAGCCAGTTATCCTGCAAATTCACAGTTTTTATCCAACTGACACACGATCAGATGAAAACGTTCTAAATATGTTACTTTTTCTTCTTCTTTTTTTTTTTTTCTGAATTTGTTCTCAACCCTGATTGCAATGCTAATCCAACCTCCTGCAATATTTTGTGTCCACACCTCTCTGACTTACTAGAAGCTCATGCAGAAACCCTTATTGGGAAGATTATTAACTTTTCATGCTCGCTTGCTTTAGCAGGCTTTGTTCTAGAGGAAATATATACTTTGCTTATGTTAGTTTTTTTTTGTTTATAGGTATTAATTTAAAATGCCTGACTTGCTTCTCATGTATAGTATGATATCCACTAAAATGTTGCCAGGTGAAATATTGCTGTTCAGAGTCTTATAGGTGCTTTTAAAAAATAAGAAACAAGTCATGTAAATCCAAAATGAAAGAATCTTTGATTCCCTATATATTTATTAGTGGCCAGCTGCTCCTTTCTATCATCTTTTCTTAGCAAAGTCTCTTAAATAATTTACCTAAAAGTATGCTAGTTGGGAATAAATTTCCAATTTGGCTTTTAAAATTGAAAGTAAATAGTAAACGAGCACTGTTTACCTTTGTCTCTGTTTCAAATATAAAAGCTGATGATCTATCAGTGCAAGGACATAAGGTTGCTGAGAAGAGAAGGAGGAAGAGTGGAAAAAAAAAAACATGTAAAATGAAAAACTCTGGAGCAAAGATCAAAATTACCAAACTAAGCCTGGAGAATAATACATATAATGCATATAATTTTAATAGATGCTATTTTTCATCCACAAATCACAAGGTTATGTAAACTCAGAAGTAATATTATCTTGAAATCAAAGGGAATGGAAATATGCATGGGTGATATGACAGATGGCTTCTTTGATTGAAGGGAACAAAATTTCTGTTCAATTGGCAATACTATGTCATATGATGTTTATGTAGGAAAGGATTGTTTGCACAAAAAGAACACTAGAGAAAAACAAATAGTGAAAATGGAAAGAAAAAATACAATCATTGATTTGAATATGCTGAATCAGTCTCTGGAAGCTGTAGTTGAATTATCTCTTGTACACATAATTTTCTATGGGCTGAGGTCCCTGACAAAATTGTTTTGTTTCATTACATACTACAAACTTCTCTCGTGTGTGTCACTGAGGTCTTGATGAAATTTTATTGCATCATGGAAGATATAATCCATCTGGGAAATCTGGCTCAAAGAGAAGGTTGAGAACACAAAACATTTGAACTATAAATCCCACAATTCAGACTGGTGGATTTCTGATAAAAAATGTTCTGTATCCTCATGTTTGGAGAGCTGTTTTTTATAGGCAGAATGATGAGGTTTTTCCACAGGAAGCAGACATTTTTCACACAAACAAGAATTACTCTGCTGAAAACCAGTTTTCTGTCAAAACAATTTTAACTGAAAACTTGGGGCCATCTGCTTTACATCATCACAGTGAGCAAAATTTGGAGGTGGCTTGCTACAGTGTACTGGCAATTCCAAGTGAATTCGCCTCTACGAGCTGGTACAACCCAGCTAACAAATCTGAAGAGTGAAATATTCAGTAGAACTCCATCAAACTATTCTGAGCACTTCCATACTTGAATAAGTGGAATGCGTTATAGCTACAGTGAACTATATTCTACCATTTTCTGTCAGCAGTAGAGAGCAAATCAGATATCTGTTATTCATCTAGCCACTTGACAACATTAATGGGAAGAGGGAAAAGGGGGTTTATGCTCTGTACAGTTGGCACATCTGTTCTGTTAAATGAATTATGGCCTGCACAGTAAACAAGGTGATCTGAACAAGTCATACCATCTGTGTTTCTTACAGCTTACTTCCTTATTATTTCAATGCACTCTAATGTACATCCTGTTTGTATTCTCTGTGTCTCATTAGTTGGGCTTTTCCTCTTTAAGGAATATATATTTTTTTGTATATTGTCAACATGGAAGTACTCAGTCAAAGTAATATCCATTGTAGCTCTTTGCACAATTCTGGTATAGTCCACTTGTGAAGAATTTGAAGAAAAAAATTGAGCGTTTGAAAAAAAAAAAGAAAAAAGCAAAGTCTGCTAATTATGTAAAAATATTTTCTTCATACAAACCTGAAATCTTTTTTTTTTTTTATGGAATTATAGGCATGAAAGAGATTGCTATTCATTTCAAAAGCAAGTTTTATTTACACAAACAATTTTAAATATCTAACCAGATCAATTCCAGAAATTCCTTATTTACCCAGTTGCAGTGTTTAACTGTTCTTCAGAAAGATTTAGCTAATATCAAATGAAAATCTTTAATTTTCATAACTTCTGTTGTCAAATAAGTTGACACATAGGAGTGTGGAAAATGCTTTACCCTATAGCTAAATTAACTAGATAAAGCCTTCCTGACATCCAAGAGTAGGTAATAAACACTGTTGAGGAGGGACATCTTCCCTTCATTTCGTTAACACATTTTGAAGATGGGCAATAAACCCATTGTTGCCATTGCTCTTATGCTGGGCTTTCACTCACAGTAAAATGGGACCTGGGATGCCTGCCTGAGCATTGGTGAGGCAAATGACTTGACGCAAATGTGAGCCCGCTGGCTGGGCAGCAACTCAAGGTTGCCATTCAAGAGCATCATCCCTTCCCTACCACCTTTAACATTAACTACTACTTAGTGTAGTGGCCAGAAAGAACAATTAATAATTGTCTTCTTCATATAATAACTTTCTCTATATTGGAAATTTTCTGTATTGAGGTTCTGACAGTCTTACACCCTTTCTTCTTTTCTGAAGAAAAAATCATTTGGTTTTTTCATAGTTTATATTATAAACTTCTTATTATTCATGCCCCTTTCCTCCTCATAGTTGATTTTATAAACTGCTTATTATTCATGCCCTTTTCCTTTGGATTTTCTCCAATGTCTCTAAAAGATGGTGTCCAGAACAGCGCTCTGACTCCAGCTCTGTCAATTCTGCATAGGTAAGTAACCACCTCCTAGGATACAACCCATTAGAATGAAACTTCCTTCCACCACTCCATGATGGCCTGCAGTCAGTGATCTGCTCTAACTCCTACTCTTGGCTCTTGAAAAACACTACTAGTGCTTTTGCTAACCATCTTTTCTACATTTTGATCTGTGAATTTCATTTCTCTCCTGTGATGTATTTTGCACTTATGTTAAAAGACTGATTCAGTGTCGATCTCACATTTTTGGAGGGAAACCAAACCCCCTGGGGTCCTACAGAAATGTCCTTGTGGTTTCCCACTCAACTTCTGAAAATTATCCATTGATTAGATTTTTAATTAACTGCATATTTTCATCCAGATCTTATTTTCTTTGTCTGTACAAAGAAGCTGTCATACTGGAATTTGTCAAAAGTCTTATTAGTTGAAGACATTGCAGACCTACTACTTTCCCCCATTTAATGTTCTTCTGTCTAAAAAGATTATGGTTTTTAGCATTCTGTGATACATTGAACAGTCTTTTCCCTCCCCTTCTCTCTCTCTCTCTCCTCCCTCACCCCAAATAGCAAACTTACATGTAAAAGAAGGATTGTATTTTCTGAACACATTGAATCCAACTTGTTTTGTTATTCAATTGAGCTGATGAAACAGCTCAACAGGATGGATCAGTAAGTACAAAGCAGATCTCAAAGCCAAAAAGTGGCAAACTTGCAGAGGGAGTTGTGATGTGTGGAAAAAAAAAGAGAAGTGAGACTGTTGAGGATGACTACCTCTGTCTGTAAAAATGCCAGCATTCCCTCAGGGAATGAGAGATTGTCCAAAAGCCATGTTCTTCTGGCACAGCATGGGAACACCTGAGGAAAAGGCACATACTGCAGTATTAGCTCCCATCTTTAAAATGTTCCACCAGGTTACACCTAGTTAAAAACCACATATTTCCCATTCAAATCATAAGGATAGCACAAATAGAGTGTAAACTTCAAGACGTAATTCACGAGATGCCACAAATTTTATTTATCTTTATTTATCTCCTAAAATGCAGGTATAGTGCCCCAAACAACTGAGCACAAGGTACTAGCTAGCTATTACTATTCTAACACAAACTACCTCTCTAATGCCATTAGCTGTAAGGTCATGGATTAATGCGGGTGCGAATACAAACCTGGAAGAGATGATGTGCAAAGTTGTCAGACCTTATGCAGTGAACTGGTAACTGGTGTGGAAGTGCAAGATCAGCTTTCCAGGAGCACTTCCGAAATGTGACCTTCAGAAGTGCTCCTGGAATCTCCTGTGAAGCCAGGATGTCTGCTCCTAGTGCAAGTAGGTTGGCACGATCTGCTATTATGGTGCTTAAAAATATTAGAAAAATATTGGCATTCATGTTACTGAAAGAAATACCTCCCTACATTTTATCCGTACGTGGCTTTCCTGATGTTTGAGGGGCTGGCTATTCACAGAGAAATGGGAGAAGGCCTGAATGAACTGTTTCCTTCCCCATCTTGCCAGAAAGGCAGCACACACAACCAGGAAACTGATGAGCCAGTGACCATCTGTCTACTGCTGACTGGAACACTTGGGAAATTTATTTGTGATTGATTTTTTTCCCTTTTTCATGTCCAGGGACCTTCTCATCTCTGGCTGATATTGTGACCTTTCCAAAACTCTCTCCTTGCCCATAATTGTCATGCTCCATTTGTCTCTGCTCACTGGGCTTTACTTTCGCTGTTTCTCAGTCTGATCAGCAAAGAATGAGTTCTTTTCTTGTTTTTTTTTTTTTTTTTTTTCCTTTTTTTCCCACTCTCTTTCTGGCATAGTTCCCAGTTTGCATGACCTTCAGCACATTGGGACATTGTGCGCAGGAAGAGTCAGGGTCCTTGAAAGGCAAAATAATCAGGATAAGAGAGAAAAGAGGAAACAGTATGTGTGAAGAAAGCTGCAGAAGGAAAGTGCATGCTACAGTGAAGCCTCTCCAAGGAGGCCAAGAAACAAGACGGAAGCTACTAATGAGAACAGGAGCCAAAAAGTTTGGTGAGGCAGACAATAAAAAAAAAAAAAGTCCTATTAAAGTGCCACTAAAGATGAAATGATGTTCCAAAGTATATTTAATGTTCAGGTTGGAAAGCATTTATTTCAAGTATTTTTTTTTAATTGACTAGCTTCATACCATACCATTTAATACGTCATGTTGTAAAAAAAAAAAAAAAAAAAGTACTTTTTCTTCTCTTCCATGCTGCTGGTTGTAAAGGATACCTGACAAAACACTAAGCTAGAATGAACACCTTTCCTTCTTATACATGTACACCTCTCAGCCATCAGAAAAACAGTGAGACCAAATATTCATATAGAATGCTTTCCATGTAGAAAGTAAAATGCCCAGTAAAAGAAAGTTCTTTCTCTCTACTCCTTCCCTTCTAATAGTCTTTGTGGTTGCTTTTCACTTTGACAGTGACTCTTGGTATCCAGTGCATCTGGCTGTAAATCAAACTTACAGAAAGTCCCATCAAATTGCCTGAGGCTGGAATCTTTCTGAAATACATCTTAGCTCTCCTATTCTCATACCAAAATGAAAAATAGAGAGATGGTATAAAATTAACAATAAATGAAAATACATTAAAATTTAAAATATTTCCAGCATAGAGTAAAACAATTTCCCATTATCCCTGGTTTTCTCCTCTTCGGCATTAGCCATGTCACTTTCTTGGATCTAAGGTGCTTATAACTAATGCAACAAATGTCCTCTCATTTTCAGCTGCATTGACATGTTCTGGTTTTACAGACTTTTATATAGTCTGACAAACTTCACTTCTTCCACACTGCTTCACTTCTACATAAATCATTTCATTTTAGAGCCATTAAGAAAGAGTCAAAAAGGTCCATTTTTAATGAGGAGATGAACTCAAATTCAGTTTCTTGAAAAGTAATGGAGTGAGAGAATCTTCAGCCCAGTTAATTGGGTTAAGTCAATTCAGTCTTCCTTTTAAGCCAAGTTACTCCTTATTAGAAATATTTTAGATTTAGACTGGTACAATTCTGCTAGAGCAAAGTAGAAAAATCAAGAAGATGGCTTTAGCACTGAGACTGAAAAATGATTACTACACTTTAGAAATTAGAAATATAAATCACATAAGAAAAATGGTTCTTTAATCCAGTGGAACAGTAGTCTGTTCACTCATAAAATGTGGATTAAAAGCTAACTGAGCCTAATACAAAATCCACAAAAATAGTTGTTACTGACTTCCATAGGCTTTAGATCAGGATGCATGATCTTAATAATATACAGTTTCAGTGGTTCTATATCACATATTAAATATATTCATCAAAGAATCACACCAGGAGACAGTATTCATCAGGTACCTCTTCAGCGTTCTGAAGCTGGATTAGAAAAGTAGCAAACACTCCAACATTACGGTGTCCTGGGTTAAATCTTGAGAAACTCTTGTAAGGACTACATGATTTAAGTAGAAACTTGACTTCATGCCCTGTTTTCTTGGGCAAAGAAAGGTTTTTAAAAGAGAAATGATTTTCCTAGTGAATTGACAGAAGACAGAAAATAGACAGGAGTTTGAACTTTTTCACCACCTTAAGTGACTGCTGCTGCATGAAGGAGTGTTGCAGATGCTGTAGATCAGACCCCTTATCACAGGGGCTCTTCCTTTTTCTTCATAGCTCTAAATGGATCTTCACCTGCATGTATGATGACTATGTTTTTCCTGTGTGCTGAAGCAGTAGATAACAATCCAAAAAGAAAAACAAACAAACAAACAAAAAGAACCTTCTGATGAAAATAAGAACAACAACAAGCATAACAATTTACATTATATTTTGAGGTATTTTGAAATGGAAATATGTTCTCTGACTTCGGAAATAATAGCTTTGCTTTTGTCATGGAACGAGTGGTGGTGGGGGGGGTGAGTGACAACAATGCACTTCACTCGTGGGAAAGAAATAGGAATAGGTTTTATTGGTAATGACAATGGTTTCACGAGATTCTATGGCAAGGTCACTTATTAGTTACTGCATGGAGGTTCAAGATATACACAGAATTATCAAGGACACCCTCCCGTTGGGTCACGAGGTTCAGACTGGACCCCCTTGCTTTCCAAACTCCTTCTGAGAGGAGTCTGGGGGCAGCTGGATCCAGTCCTAGTCCCAGACCTGGTCAACGGTTTATGTCTAAGGGATTTGTGCACAGTTACAAAGTAAGGTTTACAAGTTCAGAAAGAGAAAGGCCGCTATAGTCACTTACCACGAATCTGTAGTGGGAAGGATCTCTTAACCTCGAGGGGTATCCTTGAGAGGCGTCCCTGCTCAAGGGGAGATCCCAGCGTGCAGCCCGCTAGGATGCAAGGAGAGCTCAATGGGCTCTTGGGCTGTCTCCGCATTTATGGGATAAGATGATTGACGGATAGTCATTCTTTCAATTCAGAAATGACTGTTGGCTGGTGCACTCACAGTTAGCCTTATCTCCCCATCAGGAGAGAGCCATCAGGACTGTTATTGATGGTTAATGTCTGGGTGGCGGAAGAAATCAGGGAGGCAACTGCCAGGATCAGATAATGTTGTAGTTAACACCTGAACAGGGCTACGTGTGAGAAGTCGGGATGAGCTGGGGAAGGAGCATATCCGTCACAGCTTTCCTGCACCAGCTGCTGAAGCTGTTAAACTGAGAGGTGGAGCAATCAGGAAAATGAGGACCTAGTCTGGTTCAGTAATGGGGCCAGAGCAGTAAAAGGGACTAACCAGCTACAGATTAACATCCCTCCCCTCCCTGGTGTGACATTTCAGAGTTAACTTCTTCAGAATGACCTGAGAGGTCTGGGTTTGCTCCTGTTCAGTCGAGACATTTTGAAGCTCTATCTATGAGCTTCTTGTAGTCTAAGATTAAAGCTAGAGATCAGAGGAATCTTTATATCTTTGCTGAAGATTAAACCACTAAAAGAAAGGAACAAATCACTGGGGACAGAAAGAGAAAAAAATAAAAAATAAAAAAAAATAACCTTGGTCTGCTTACTCTCTCATGATTTGTTCTTTTCTTCAAAATAAAAAGCATCCTGTAGTTTTTAGAATTTAAAAAAAAAAGTCCCAAAAGCATAGAAAAAGGCTAAAGAGTAGCAAAAAGGTTGCTCCTTTACTCCTCTCTTCTCTGTTTTCTAGTATTTTACTTAATTTTATCGAGCTTCAGAGATTGCTTTGCTTAAAATTATAGGCTAACCTCCATCTGATATATATATATATATATAAAAGACCACTAGAAAAGTCACTGTTAGAGTAAACTCTTAAACAATCTACATATGAAATAATTACTTTTAAGTCAGGCATGTCCCAGTAATACAGTTTTGCATACTAATTACATAGATATTTCATAGGTCCTTTGGCTAGTATACTGAGACACACTTCCAAATAATAGCTTCATGTTTGCTTTCTATTTCTCCATAATTAGCTTAGCCATATCTAACCCACAATAGTTCTTTAAAAGCACTATATCTAATTTTTATTTACTGAAATTTACCAGAATTGATAGCAAGAACTTCCCATAATCAGGGTGGAGATATTAATATATATATGTCCACCAATCATTTTGCTCAACCAAAGACTGATTAGGTAAAGAATCTTGAAATGAAAAATAACTGGTTTAATGCAGTTCTGCTCTTTAAAATCAACATTTCTGAAAAGAGTATTTATTTATATATATAATTAAAAAATCAGTGCAATAGCCATATTTAATTGCTATATCTTGCTAAGTGACACTATAATAAGTGACCTATAAAACACATAATTATTTCAAGCAATATTATTTTTAAATACTGCTGTGCAGTAGGTTACATTTTTAATATATTTTTCAAAATGTCACAATATTTGTAAACCTGTCAGGCAACTCCAATATACCCATTTTTAGTATTTGTAATTCAGGCAGTCTTGTGGCTAATCTGATGGTTTCATTAGTGCACATAATTGGAGTTGTAAAGAAAAAATATTAAACCCTTATTTTGTTAGGCTAAATAATCCCCGGGGATAAAACAGAATCACAGCTGTCTGAGCTCCTGCATTTTAACAAAGAAAAGAGTAAAAAAATACTATTCTGTACTAGTTTAAATATTTTATTATTATTTTAATAATATTATTATTATTTCTATAGGGAAGAGAAACAGAATGATTTTTATTTGTGTTCCTGACTGTGAGCTTTTAAACTGTGATGGTTGGGCCTCAAATTGGGATGACAGTTAGTGCGTATTACATCTTAACACCGCGCATGCAAATGTTAAAAGCTGAACAAATTTTAAACAGAAGTCGCATTGTGCAATGGATGATGAGGAACTTTGGTATTTCCTTGCTAGAAGATGAGAGATGGACATTTACTTTCCTATTTAAAGATAATGGCAGGCTGTGGCAATTAGTATTATAATGAATTTTATGCATTATCAGGATGTCTAGAAATGTTAATATTAAATGTTAATACCTGGAGGATCATACTTAAGATTAATGTTATTATAACTTACATGATACTTTGCAGAGCTTGGTAGGTATTCCTTTACATGTGTAGATCTGTCATATTCAGAAAGTTTTTGTTTGTTTGTTTTGGACAGTTTCACATTTAATAAAATATTCAGTTTCAAGAGGGATTAATCAAATTACTTCTGGAAGTGATACATTTCTTCCTCTCTTCAATATTCTAGAGCTGATGCTACATCCTCTCATGTCTTCATTAGAATATGTAATTCTTTTGTACCTCTTGTTTCTGTATGCTTCTCCTTTGCAGTTTCCTTGCTGCTAAATTACTGCTCGCCTCTGACCATCAGTTACAGTGTTCTGAGTGAGCTAAAACCAAATCATAAGTCTAAGATGACACACCTCTTTCTGCTGTTCTTGCTCGAGACAAATTGATTAGGCAATTTATTGCTTCTTTATTGCAGGCAGAGGATCCTGAAATTCCTTTGTAGAATTAGCTCCCAAGAAAATTAAATCTTTTGTCTAGCTGCTATTTTTATGTTTGGAGTAAAGTTTTCTAACTTGACTGATTTGGACTTAAGTGCCTAAATGCCAATTTTGCCTCAGGATCTCTCTCAGTATATTTGATTTGATTAAGGCAAAATGGTAACTACTTATTGTAAGTATAGTTAACAAATGGACTAAATACTATGTTCCTGTGTTCTTTGTCGCAGGAAGAATGAAACACAAAAAGAGGAATTAAGAAGTTATGCATATTCAGCTCTTCCTTGTTGTATGCCACAGTTCCACTCAGTTCTAGATCCACACTCATGCTCTTTAAAGAACCTCAAAATCAAGTTGCATTCAAGGGCAGTATTTACGCCAAGCTGGAGTGAGAGCGAAGGTCAAAGAACCAGAGTGGAAATGAACTCCACAGGGACTGGGAAATCCCAGTCACATGCATGGCAACACTTTCACAGATAAATTTTTACTCTAATTCTATTCCCATTGTGATCTTTTTTTTTTTTTTTTTATTCTTTTGATACAAGCATATCATTCTCAATAGAAAAAAAGGTGAAATCTCATCATGCTTTCAATTAGGAAACAAATCAATAGATACATGTCAAGGCTGTTCCACTCATTTCAAAGCCTTTTACATTCTTAAGGAAGAAATGAGCTTTTATAGTGAATCTTTCTACAGAGACTTACATACATACCAATTTAATTGCCAGTATCTTAAAATCTATCAGTTTTCTGTATGATTTTAAATGCCACTAGACTTTTACCAGAGAAGACTGAAATATATTATTTTTTGTGGTTTAAAATAGATAGTTTAATTGCAGAACGTAGTTATGTTATCTAATTTTAAATAATTGTCCTTAAGAACACAGCAAAATGTTTTTACAGAGTTTCTTCTGTGTAATAGGGAAACAGTGGCATAAAGGAGAAACTGGTGATTGTTTCTTCATCTGTGGGAGATGACACAGTTAAGTGGTAAGAGGCCAGCCGGGAAGTATAATTACTACCAGCAGCTTGAAAAGAGAAACAAGCCAAATGATAAGTACTAAGCAAAATCACATTTTTTAAAAAGAGAGAAGGATAAATGTATAGAGGTACATAGACAATCCTGAGACTGAACCAGGAATTCAGCCCTTTGATCTGATTTAAGTAACAGAATAGAGATTAACCACAGGTAGTAAGAAACCCGACCCTACTGCAAAAGTACAGGATAAAGGGATAACGTGATCACGCACCTCTGTGGAGATTAGTCAAAGCAGCAAATCTCTGGCTTTATTAAACAACAGCAGCAACAAAAAGCTCTGCAACAGGAACAAAGAATCAGACTCGGAAGCTCATTCTGAGTTTAATAATCCTTAAAACAAACACAAATTTGCTGCTCAAACTTAAATTGCTCATTCATTTATTATGTACAGTTTCCTGTTGTTAAGGTTCATTAAGCTGTGGTCTTTTATATGTAATTGCACACAGCATTACAAGAATAAAAATATCTGTCACCTTGGAACATTCTTGGAGTTCTTTCTCCATTATCTCAAAGGCTATAGAGCGAGTGCAGGAAACCTCTGAATGGAACAGAAAGATATAGTGAGTTATTCTCTTGCCAAAGAAGGCAAAGCTTGTAGTGGGTTTCAGGATAATGATAATTGATTAATTCTTAATTGGAAGCTGAAGACACTTGTGAATCTGAATAGATTTCAGCAAACTTGAAGTAACCCTCAAAGCCATGCTTATTGTGTTTTGAAATCCTGTTGGAAAGTTCCACTTTGGTTTAATATAATTCTATATTTCTTTCACTGGATGAGTTTGTTTTTACTACTGGCTCAGCATACTGATTTAAGGATAATTAATTAAGTCATGTGATGGCAGTTATTCTTGCTTTTTGATACTGAACAGGTCTTTGGCCACAAAGTAAAATAAAACAGGCTTCATAGGAAAAAGAAATATTTATGACATACATCAGTAGCAAATCAGTAAGGTATGCAATTTCTAACTCCCAGAAATGCATCCTAATTGAAGAAACTTTACATTTTTGCAAAGTTTAGAACTGGCAGTTAAAATCACCAGTTAAAATCAAACTTGTAAAAATAATCTCTCTGAAAGAGACCTGGGAGACAATATAATACTGATCTCTGTGAGGAGGGCAGCAAAGAAGAGGAGAGAATGTTTACATATTTTTAATTAGTTCATCGCTATATGAATTCAGATTTTTGAACCAAGACAGCACAGTGGTAAATCAGAGACTCATTTAAGCTGGAGTGATAGATGGGGGCAAGATACCAGTGAGACCAAAGTGAGAGAGGAAGAAAGACTAGGCAGTGCTTTCTCACTGTTTTCTTCACCTAACTAACCAGTGTCTGCTGCAATTCCTAAAATTCCTCCTGCCAAAATAACACAGGCAGGCTTTTGAATTCTGAATAATTTCCAATTTGATGTTGAGAGCAGTACCCATACCAATTGCCAGCTATGCAAATTCAGAATTAGTTTGCACACTTATTGCAGATGAGTGGAGACATTAGGCTTATCGAAATATAGCATACTATCAGAAAATAGCATAACACAAAAAGTTTAGCCCAGAAGAAAAGCAAATGGATCCAGAATGTAGCAGAGAGCTGCATTTGAAATTACCAATCTTTTCTATGTGCCCAGAAGTTCAGAGTTGGGTGGATCTTTATTAGGGTAGGGAGCACCCTATACCCACAAAATCAGCCCTTGAGGAAGGGCACCAATATGCGTCTTTTATGAATGGTATTTAGGACCTGGGAAGCTGTAGCCAATTCCTTGTGGAACACAAAAAGACAGGAAAATCTGATGACAGAAATGTTCTTTCAGTGTTCAATATCACATCAGCACTGTAAAGTCTCAGGAGAAGTGCTCCATGAGACAGAGCACATCCTCGTGTTCGGAAGGCTCTGCTGTGTGGCCTCTTCCTCCCCAGCAGAGGAGGAATATACTGCTGCTGCTGCTGCTGCAGAGGGAGCAATGGAATTTCTCCAGGATAAAATACTGGTGCCCAGAGGCTCAGATCTTTGCTGCTGGTTGCTGAAGTATTCAGCGAGCATTACATAAATTCTCTGCTTATCTCCACCACCCATATCTTTAGTGAAGCAAGTCCTGTCATCTCCAACCAAGGTATGTGTTCAGTCATCTTTACTTTTCAAATCACAAAATACAGTAGCATGTGCAAAGCTATTAGGAGAATCTTTGCAAAGATAAGGTCTCCATCTTAATCTTACTTTGCTACACATAACAGTCTCTCCTCCTTTTGCTATTGCCTGTTTCTAAGACCAAACGTGTTCAAAGCTTTGCACACATTCAAACATCCCTTTGAAAAATACCAAGTCCTCAGCTTCTTAAGAATAGTCCACTTTAAATTTTACAGCAATTTGTAACTGAAAATGAGATTTTGGAACATCAGGTTGAATTATCCCTCACAGAACAAGCAGCTTCAACTGCTGTCAAGTATATAGTGAGAAGGAAGAATAAGATCCTTAAACAAAACAGGAAAAGTTCTGCCAAGTGAGTTTGTTTCAGCTCTGAAATCAAGCTTACAATAAAGTCTAATATTTTGAAAGCCTGATTCTATATTTCAAAAGAAAGGAAATATTACAAAATAGTGATCTCTACATCCTTTTGCTTAATGGAAGTTTAATTCTGCTTCTTAAAATCTGCTGAAGAAGGACAAAAATACCCAACCATGCAGATTCTTAAATAGCCCCAGAAGCTTTAGGAGTCTCTTATGTGAATTACTCAGTAGGCATCGTAAATTTTCAAAGAATTCTCATGCTATTTCTGCAATCTTAAAAAGTACAAAGGGAGCTTAATTTTTGGAATGGTCTTTGTTCACAAATTAATGTATAATAAACTCAAAATATCAGTTGCAATGAGATGATTTCTCCCCAAGACACAGTTTTTGCCTTCACAAAGTATCCGAGAAAAAGATATTTCCAAAATTTCTGGATTATCTCTTACAAGAGATACACAAATTGCCCTTCAGAGGAAATAAATCCCATTTTACAAGTGCTATGCATATTAACATTTAAGAGATGATAATTCTAGAGCAGAACTCCTGCACTAAACCCGGATGGAAACCCTTCATCACAGAGTAATGAAATCCTCATATCTAGCACCAAGGAGTTAATTTACCAACATAGAAATGGCCTTGGAGATTAAGCTTCTTTTGTGTGGTGTTGGTATTCTAAAAATGATATGTAGTAGTACTGTCCCTGCTGACATCTTCTTTTGAGAGACTACTTGAAAATGTTTGAATTTTACAATTTCTATCACTCATCGTCTAACTCCTTATGGAATTAACCATGCATGTACTGGCATGTAATTTAAATATGAAAAGGAGAAATGAAACAAATGTGACCATTAACTTGGAAATTAAAACTAGTCACGTTAACTATTTCTTACTAATTTTTAATATTAACTTTTAATGTTAACTTGTTGTCCTTGAAGGGAGAGGGGTGACACTGTGTTTTCTCGTTCTGCATCCTCATCTTATGTCTGTTTTGACAATATTTAGCCTGCTCTTCAGAGATATTAAAGGGCCTTAACATCTGTGAACAAGCCAAACTGTGGTTCTGTGTAAACACATTCAGAGAATTGCAAGATTTATTCTTTCATCCTTACTTATCCTTGACTGCATGAGACCCAGTCTAGAAATATGCCTGATATGAAGTATGTATGTATAACATGACATAAGTTTCGTTAATTTTTTTAATTAATAATGGGTTGGTTGATGTTTTAATGATGTTGAGAAAGGGTTATACAAATAGTTAATATTCCGTTTGGGTAACAATTAAATCATCTTTACTGTAAGAATATTCCCTCCATTCATTACAGCAGAGGCTATTTACAAGGTGCGTTAATACTGGAGGCATTTATAGCAAATTATTTTCTCACATGATCCCACTTTGAAACTTTACCAAGAGTACTTGAGCAACAAGTAGATGACCAAAGAATGTAAGAATGAATTGGAAAGGAAAGAATCCCAACTGGCCTAATGCAGGGCTGAAATGAATAATCCTGAGCTTGGCATGTAGCTCACTAAATGCACCAAACTCAGTCTGTCCATTGGATGCAAATTTATAGGACCTTAAGACCTACATAAGAAGGATCACAGAGCATAATATGAACACATAGTAACTGTCTGTGCCCAGTAAGCACAAAGGTCAATGGTATGGCCATATATTGTAGGTCTGACATATATAGGATTGAATCTGAATTCAGCTTGGTGGCAATTACTTGGTTCCTGTGTATTAATGTACTGTTTTTCTTGTTCCCATGGCCACCAGTTAGATCTCTGTGAATGCTCCTATGAGCTAGTGGTATGGTTGTTCACTAAGTCTCTTCTTAAGTCCAACTCAAGTGATAGATAAATAGAGTAAAGCTGGATGATTTTATTGCCATAGCCTTTATCTTCCTTGCATGAATAAATGCAAATATGTAATTTTAAAAATATTCTCAAAGAGTTTCCAGTTAAGGCTTAGAAAAGTAAATATTGTGAGCTGCCTTTTGCCATCCTCCTGTATTTCAGCTCTATTTTAGTCATCAATTTATAGTAATCAATTATACTCAGAAACAGGGTAGAGAAAAGAGAAATACTCTTGGACTGTTTCCTGAAATGACCAATTTATAGGACAATCAGTTCTGGTTGTATTGTTAGTTTATTCGTTGTGGACATGTCCAGTATGAATTGGCTAAAGTCCATCAGCTTGCTTCACACTTGTGTCAAACAGCCAAGATGGTAACAAAGATGCAATTCAGAGGGTAATGAATTGCTGTCAGTTCCTGATATGCCATACTCAAATATATGCTTGACTGCTTCTGTTCTCCTGAGCTGCTTAGCCCCTTCATGATCAAAGCAAAATGTTTCCCTTCATTTATTTATGCCTTTATTAAATAATGCAAGAAAAATGACACTTTGTTTTGTCTAACCAATAAATCTCTGTCTTTATATATATATATATATGCATATTTACATATATATATATATAAAAGGAAGCAACCAGTGCTTCTTCTCAAATAAACAGAATTTCTGTAGAGTATTTCACATTTTTAGAACCGCAGAACAGATTGATAAATTAAAAGAGATAAATTATTCAGAATTGTAGTAGGCTGGGAATGAAGGTACATCATCTAGAAGATCCTATTCCAGCAAAGAACAGTCCACACTTCTAGTGCATAAGTAGTTTCATTGAAGTCAGACAAATAAGCCCCTGCTTAAGTGCCTTCCTGGATAAAAGCCAGACTTAAGAACAGTGTAAAATTAGAGAATGGAGAACTACTTAGTGCTAAATGTGAAAGAAAGCAGTGCCTATGTAATCAGTGAATGTGATTGATTGAACTAATGGTATGAATGGATTCATGAGACATCATGATTTTTTAAGAAGAAAAGAATGAAATAACACGATAAAAGCATGAAAACCTGAGGCTTTACATCAAGTATGGGTGCTGTGGGGACGACAGATGCATTTCCTTCATTCTAAGGAAAGTTATTTTCTCATAAATGCTTATGAAAAATACACTCTGAAATTAAACATTTTCATTACTGAAATTAATTTAAGATATCAACACTCAAAGGTGACTGGGAATTACCAGATCATATGCCAGTGAACAACGTAAATTAAAAAAAAAAAAAAAAAGTCACTTCTATGATTTTAAACAGATTAGACGACATAACTAGCAAGATAAGCTGCTACTTATGCTTAAAAGGAATTGAGCACCTGCAAACACTTAGGCACATAAGAAACACTGGCTCTAGATTTAACAGCAGCGTCTGTGCTGCAAGATAGGGCCGTACCTAAAGAGGAAATGTGAAGTCCTTCTGTATACTCTGCTACTGTGATGCTCTTGGGACTGGGGTCACACAGCAGCTATTTCTAGGGTGAAAAGCTTAATTCTACAGATTGGTCTCAGTACCCCACACCCAGCAATTAATCCTCTGTTCTTGCAATATTGTTGAGTTACTTTCATTAGGGGGTCAGATGGCTGGGAAACCTTCCTTGGAGAGCTTTTAAGGTCTTTCTCATGAGCTTTCTGATGTTGCTGGCCACCCTATGAAGCCGTGTCCTGGCATTTTATGTAATCCCACATCCTGCAGTTCATATTCAGCATAGGCTTGTTCAGTGAGAGCACCCGTGGGAGTAGTATCATATACACTTTTGCAGAATTGTATGCTTGCTTATCTTCAGGGAACATGTTCTAGGTTAAGTCTATAACATGAAGTTGCAAGGAATTGAAAATATGTACCCTGCAGGCATTTGTCAATATAGGCAGCAGAGTTCCATTAATTTCTTGGGCTGCTTTTACACCATTTATCAGGAAGAAGCACACACATGGGAAAATATATGTAGATATCCCACTTTGGAAAGCCCCCCTAGTTTCATCTAGATCTATAGTTGCACTGAGGAGATTTTGTGTGTCTTTTTTTTTTTTTTTTGCCTTTTTTTTTTTTGCCTTTTTTCCATGGTGAGTAAAGGGGAAGCTGTTTTTCTATGCATTTTTTGGCCAGCCTATTCTCTTCCACCACATCTTGTCAGCTGGGAAGCTCTTACGGAAAGCGCTTGTGGGCAGCTCAGAAGCCATGATTCTCTGTGTGATTCTCTTGTGCCCTCTCCAGTCTTTCTGCCATGGAGCTAAACTGGTTTTGCTGCCAAAGTTCCCCTGATGGCAGCAGCTGAAGAAACAGAATGTGTCCCATTCTCAGCTAATAAAATTTTAAGTTGAAGAAAAGCAGGTTGAACAACATCTTTCACTGTAATGTCTTGTATTAATAACCTGCATATTTTACAACTGTCATCCTTGTTTCCATAGAGTAAGTGTGACAGAAGAAAATAATGCCAGTGTATTGTCACACTGGAGAATAACATTTCGGAGAGAATATGTTATGTTACAGATTCAGATCTCTTACTCGTATTACAATACAGTCAAATGACTATTCATGCTTATACAAATCTGAAAATCTGTCTGTGCTCTCAATTCCAGTCATATCTGCATGTGCTAAAATAGAATTCTGATGCATTGCATCAGTTATATTACTCCTGCCTTTCACCTCCTTTATCACTCATTATTTTTCATTTTACACTTTTTAGTAGAACATTGTGTAGACTCACAGATTACTTACTGCTGGTTCACAAGCTCATACTCGCTGACCTCCATGGAAATGCTAGAGGCAGCTCTTGATTTTGTTTAACGGTGGATAGATAAAGGGACAGATGTATTATACTAGGTCACATATTCAGAAATGGTAAATTGTGTTCAGCGAAGCAGTTGACTCAGATGCTCAGCAGGTACACAGATCTTGCATGGATTTCAAAAGATAGTGTGCTTCCATGCACTGGTGCACATTATTTTACATTTTGAATAGAGCTGGGCTCTGATATTTGCTGATTCTTGAAAAAGTAAAAAAATATATATACATAAAAAAGAGAGGAACTATTTACAGTACTATCAGACTGTATAAAAGTTGGGTTTGATCTGTACTTAAGAGCAATACCGAAACAGCTACAATGGTAGAAGTGAAGTGGAAAAATCATGCGATTAATTGGGGCAAAAAAGTGAATGAGGACATAACCAGCAATATCTCTGTGTTTTGAAGAAGTTTGTTATGCTGGAGGAACTTATTTGAGGCAATTTGAAATTTGTTAAAATATGGGCTGTGCCCAAGTTATGCAGGGTGGCGAAAAAGGAGATGTCCTGCAAAACACCCAAGTGTTTTGGGGTGCAAGGGCGGCCTAGCAGGGCTGGGCTGAGTGCTGGGGTTACCTGTGTTGAGACACACAGGTTGGCATGTGGTAGAAACCAGGTGGCAGCGGCGCCAACGCTGCTTGCCCAGGAGCGCTGCAGAGGCGTTTGAGAGAACTGTGCTTCCAGAGGAGGGGCAGCTCCGGCTGGAGAGCAAAGGGAGCTAAATAAAATTATTCACATGTTGTGTGTGTCACGCTTTAGGGATTTTCTTAAAATGCCATATGCTTCGAGGCTAGGGCTAGTATAAATACCTACTCACTGAGAGAGTAAAAGAAATGAAAAAAAAAGGGGATTTATTTGGACATTTCTCCTTTCCGGTAGGGACTAATCTATCTAATGAGCTACATTTGAGGAATAGAGCAACCAGTTGTATTACAGACTCCTATACACCACTCGACTGAAGCAGGAGCTTACGGTGCGTACATATAAAGCCCTAAATCCTGATTCTAGCATTGTCAGTAAGCAGCTAGAATGGTGTAAAGCATAGAGGAAGGTTATAGATACTTCACCTTCGCCCGAAGAGAGGACAAGTTTTGGAAAAAGCTGATGTGCTTTAAAGCTGATAGCCCCACTCGAAGCTGATTAGTGGATATCCTTCCCCAGGGATATATGGCATTTGTTTTTCCTGTCTCTCTTTCACCTCAGTATGAAGTTATGTTTATTTTAAGCTCTTGGATTTGTTGTTTATTAGTCAGGAAATGTTGCTCATCATGAGCACATAAGGAATTCAATTTAGTTCAGCATTTTGGTTTATACCAGAATTTTGCTTTCTACCCAGAAGGAGCCTCTGATCAATCACACGCAACAAAAAACAAATAAGTGACTATGTACAAGGAAAGCACTTACTTGAAATAGTGAGCAGCATCTTCATCCGTGGTCCCATTCCCTTGAGTCCCCTGGAAGGCAGAAAAAGAAAACAAACTTTTGCAGCTGACAGTTACTAGTAGAGAGGTGTAAAAAAAATATTTTTTTATGGCAGTGTCCCCCCACACACATTTTCACCTTTCCAGAGTACCCGTGTGTAGCAAGGAGCAAGGCAAACTGAGCACAGAGGCAAGGAAAATGCAGAGCTCCCCTAAGGAAATTCCTATGCAAAGGATGTCCTATAGGCAGCTGGCAGCAGTTGGAGGAGCTCCAAGGCTCATGTCATAACTTGGGAAGAGGCAGCCACCGCAGCTTTCCTCCTGCCCATGAGTTCCGCAACTCCTGCTGACCAGAACTTGGCACTGGGAGGCATCAACCTTCCCCTTTTTCTAACAAGCATTTATCTGGCCGTTGTTACACAGTACAAATTGAGGTATTGAGAAAACAACAGTTTGCTATTTGCAAATATCAAAGCTGAAGCTGAAAGACAAATAATAAAAGCTCAGAAAAACTTGATTCCCAGTGTTTTGTCCAGCGTCACAGCTGCTGTTTTGTATTGCTCCGTTTTAATTTAAATGTAATCTTAATTGAATGCACTGCAGGAAAGATACCGCATATTAGAAAAAAAACCTTTTCTCTCCAAATTCTCTGTCTACAGTGATTACACTCTCCAGACAGTTCAAAAAACAGCTTCTTCTTTCTTCCATGTAAGTGTATGAAATTTACACTTGTGGTGCAAAGACCCATTTTTATGCGAACTGCCTCAAAGCTATTTCTTCTCAGTGAGTTGGTCAATGTAGCACTTGCAAACAGAGAGATAGATTAATAGACCTAAAACCAAATTAGAAAACCCAGATTCCTTTTATGAAAGGCTGTATTTACCAAACCATGCTCAGCTCTTTTAGGGAAGGTGTGATTATTTCCAGCCCATATTTTTGTTCCAGATAGCAACAAGAACAGAAAGATTACTTTGTTACTGTTAGTGATTTTTGCCTCGTTATGGCACAAATACGGTGGATAGAGGTGTATGTGCAATGTCATCTTCACAAGTTAGCTAAGTTTTATCGATTGGTTTGAACTGCAAAAGAATATTCAGGATTCTCATAAATACAAAATACACGGTTTGGACTGAGCTTTAACTCTCTTGTCCACTTGGTTATGGATCTGAGCTAGTTCAGGCCTGATGACAAGGTTGAATGCAATGTAGACATGCCCCTGAAGGACATTAAGAATAGGAATTTTAAAAACATACAGAAACTAGCCAGTATGGAGTATTTCTGTCCTTCATTATAGCGGGAGGAGTTTTGTCATAGACTGATGAAAACTTTCTCAGCACTTTCAAAGATCCCTCCAAAAATGTGAGGCTTCTGAAGTGTAAACAGAGGTATATTTTTGGGATGTATAAAGATCTCTCTATTTTAATGTACTATTTGATATTGACTCATCAATTGTTTGTTTTTTGACACTAAATCCTACTCTTTCATATCATAGTAATAATTATGAGTTTAGAGTCCCTATCAAAGAGACCTAAAATTGCTTAAAATTCAACTTTTCTGGATTCCGCAGTTTGATTCATCACTTGCATCAGCATTTCCAGGAAATATATATAATCTCATATTCAATATGATCATGTTTATCTGTTTGTAGGGGTTTCTGAGAAGCATGTGTGAGAATACATGTTTGTAGAGGAATGGGATGGGGACTTGAAACAAAAGCATGTAGAGATAAATTGTTAGTGCCCTAATTTCCTGAAAAAAAAAAAAAATCAAAAGCCAGCATTAAGACTGTGAAATAAATTGCTTTGAATACCTTTCTAACAGATGTCAGCCATCTTGCTTATCACTGAACAAGTCACATTTGAACTAAACAGCTCAGTATCACGTTGAGGGATGTGGTTGCTGATTGAACACAGGTGTAATGGTTGATATACTGTTATACGGTCTGACATTAACCTAAGATCTTTGTTGAAATTCTTATTACTGATGGCACAAAATGTAATTGCTAATTTTCTGCCTGAATGGTTACATATTTTCTCCAAATCTTAAGAGTTATTCATCGCTTTTGCACTGGCCATTTCTCAGAGTTTAAGGCAGATGTGTCATTGGCCCACAGGCCAGTAATTGAACCTGTCACTTGCAATCTACTGACTTCATTCCTCAGAAATGTATCTACTGTTTCATTCACCTTCCTGCCTATTTTTCTCTTGGTATCAAATGTCTAACTTAAACCTGTGCTAACAGATATTCATTGTTTACCTTCCACATCTCTGGTCAGAGAGCAAAGAAATCAGCAGCAACCTTGACTGATTATTATTTTGCATTTACTGTGGGGCTCTTGTTCAAAATAAGCTGTCCATTGCTAGTCTAATTTTAATAAATGAATCAATCAGGTTGCAGAGAGAAATGAGGCAGAAGAAAATATACAAGTAAATTGCTACAAAAAATCAGACCCGGCTGATTTTTTTTTGGAAACTTCCTATGATAATTTGGAAAAAAAAAACTACTTCTTCCCATGGATTGTTAGAGTTAGGTAACTTCAGTGAACAGTGCCTTAAAAGAGAGTACGAAACACATTGAGTCTGCAGAAATTTGTAATAGTGTTATAAAATATTCAGCATCCCACTATAAAATCATCTTAAATTCTTACCTAAGTAACAATAGTTGTATAAAAGTTTTAAGGACCCAATCTGTAGGTGCCGATAGAGATATGAATATACTAGCAAGTATCCTCAAGATGCAATTCACATAATCAAGCTGAGATAACTGAAGGAACAGAAGTCACTAATAAAATTATATGCAGTCAGAATTTGTGTTTTTTTTTTTCCCACTGAAAACTTTCTTAAGTTCACAAGAAATCTTCAACTCAGAGTTGTTTTAATTTATGTCATCTATGACAAGTCTTAAAAAATTGACTCAGATAATATAGATCCTCTAAAATTCAAAGGACAACTGAATGCGGTGTCTGAAAAATTCTTTTTGAAGTATCACGTTTGGCACGTGTTTCACTGCTTCTCCACAAGTAAATATTCATGCTCTTGTCAATGGTGTTCTAACTCTTGACTGTGGGGGAAGCAGGATATGAAAAAAGTCATCTTCCACTCAGAACTTCAGGAACAGCTGCTGCTATTCACAGCACATTCTGTATACATTCTGTATTCTCATACAGAGACATAAAAACTGAGGGCTAACACTATGTTAGCTTAAATATAGTTATACCTTATTCAATATTTTTTCCCCAGTATAATATAAAACATGACTTATCCAGAAATTAACATTTCACTTGTTCTTGGAGATATCTTTATTTCCCTGAATGACTTGCCAGCTAGAATAGGGCTAGGTGTTGTATATACTTTTGGCCACAGTGATCAAAGGATATTCAGTGGCACACTGAATATGCTATACATAATGCTAAAAAATGTCTAAAGGGAAGAGGGAAGAAATTTAGTAATGGGAGTATACTGCTAGACAGCCAAATGAAAACCTGTATCATAGTAAAATACAGGACATTAGGGAGGTTGTTAATTGTTACACTCTTTAGAAGAATCCCTTTTTTTTTTCTCATGTTCCAGAATGGGCACTTCATCTGGAAGTTGGACCCACGCCTTAGAAATCCTGCCCTACACTGGAAACCTCCACAAGGTGATTTTAAATCACCCTGAAAACTGGTAGCAATGACTTGGAGGGAAAAAAAACTCTGGGATAACACATTAGTCTGAATGTTTACTGCAAGATGAGACATTCTTCTGCTTTCTACATCAAGCTCACATGCTTAAATATAGTGAGCTGAAACAAGGTTTTTTGCACTGTCTCATGGAAAGATTATTCATAATGGAGCTAATACATTGTTCAACATATAGTTTGTGATTGTTTTCTCATCAGACTTAGTAGCACAGAAGAAAAGGAATACGAGAATTGAAGATTTAAGACATCGTGGGCATAGTGGGAAAGGTATGTCTAGACCTCATTGCAAACTGGTGACTGAGATTCCTGCAATGAGTGTTGTATGTGGACAGTGCTATGAGTTGATCAAATATATTTTAATTATAATAGAAGATTCTGAAGATTCTGAAATGGAAGACGATGAATTGAATCAAATTTTAATCTTGAAAGATTTTTATCATTTGAATCCAAGAGCCAAACTCAAAGGAAACTCAACTACAGTATAGATGCCTCAGTCAAACACTAGCCAAATGGTGATGCAGAATTACTGCTGTTTCTTCCTTCAGTTGGCTATGTTCTACCAAATTGAAATAAACTTTTCAGGAAGCTGGTATGCCTGGTTCACTGTAGAGTCAGGCTGAAGTTCTGCCCAACCTTTTGCCATTTTTTGTCATGGTAAGTGAGACTACAGCTAGTTCGGATATTTCTCTTTCTGCCACTCCTCCACTCCTGTCTCAGACAGAGACAGATTTTTTTTTTTTTTTCCCCAAAATCTGTTAGGTGCTTGTACTGCAGAGATATTTCAAAAGCAGGTAGGCATTCTCAAAAACAGTGTTTATCTTGAGAGTCTTCAGCTTCTCTGGACTGTACACAGTTCTCTTCAAATGCCAAACACTGGACGGATGATTCTTCACAGATTTTTTAGGTTCTGAGATCTTGAATCAGGGCTAGCACCAAACCTTGTGAAACCATCTAATTGTTTTACTTAGATATCTTTACAACTCATTTGCTGCTAGTCATTTGGCAGCTCATCATGAAGTAGACAGTGCTAATTAAGTAGTCATGTCTTAACATTAATATCCTTTATTTAACTGGTAATGATCAGATGGAACAGTAGGTTTCATCTAAGTTGAATGCCTAATAAAAGACTTGTGCGTACATCGTTTGTAACATGAAGCGATACCCATCCTTACAAATTATAATTGGAAATCACATTGAAAGGAATCCTTTCAAAAGATTTTTCTAGCATCCACAAAGCTGGAAAAACTTCCTGATATAGCAGAAGTTGCTGTTTACAGTCATTGTTTTTGAATGGAGAAATGAAGATCTGAATGATTTGGACTCAGAATAATTTTGTCATGGCTGCAATTTTTTTTTAATTTGTTCTAGCTAATTAGCAGAATTTGAAGTGATGATTAAGACTAAGGCTCTATGTAGCTTATTTCATTAGAGTTCAGTTTAGACTACTGAGTTCATATTCTGGTTTCATTCAAAAGCAGAAAGAAATGTTGTGTTCTGCTTTTAATACCTTGCACATAGTTATCGCCATTTGTCCCCCACAGCTCCAAACACAAATCTGAAAGACTGACAGATCTTACTTCAGTAAGAAAAGACTTGCACTAAAATACCAAATATTTTTTGTCAAGACTGACAATCATATGGAGATATTTGAAGAGAGTCATACATTTAGAAATAATATTAATATTCTCATGAATTTATAGGGCTAACGTCTACAAAGATACTAAAAAGTCATATAAACTGAACATATACAAATGGTATCAAAATATTGTTAAATCAAAAATTATGCATTATGTGTCCCTAGAGCTCAACCTTATCAAGCTATATGCTTTTGCTTTAATCAAATTTGTAATTAAAGGTCTCATATTTAATGAGAAAGCTATTTCTCTTTATGATCAGGATAATGACACCAAGGTAATAGTAATGAAAATTCACTGCTGCTAAGGCTGCATATAGAATATTCTATACCCATCGCAACATCCTCACTTAAAGAAGGAAGACCTTAAGAAAGGGAGGAGTAAAATGACAGAATAACACAAGAAAAAAAGAACTACAAAACTTGACAACAATGTTCATGCTGATAGACACATTTAGAAAACTTCTCCCATCCCAGAAAATAAACATTTTGGAGCAGATTTCCAATAGTAGAGATAAAAACACAAGTTTTCAAAATTGTTTTATAAAGAGATACTTGATAAAGGCAGTGGTGAACCCCTCTGTTTTTATTTTCCAAATTTCCATTTTCTTTCACCTTCTAAGTCACATTTTTCCCAGTCAAAACGATGATCTATCAAACACATAACACTGTGAAATGCAGCTAGGGATCTGTTCATCTGCAGGGACAGAAAACATTACCTGGATAGATGTGTTTTTGCACATGCATAATCCAACGAGGATTTTCTGAAGGGAGTTTAGCTACATTTTGAAATAGACAAAAGCAGAATAACATTCCTTTAATATCTATATAGCTACTACCTGAGAATTTCTCACAACAAAATAAATGTTTGAAACTGTAGTTACTGATCTAAATAGAAGTATGTCACCATCAGCAGTTCAAAAGTTAGGTTTTTTTTGGACCTTTCTCAATCAAGCAGCAAGATATATTTAATCCTACTAGCCGTTGTTGTCCACATTTCTATTAATCAATGTTTTATTTTCACCTATTTTCACCAAATTTATATCAGGAAAACAAGAGGGAGTGAAGCCACGGTTAAGCAACATTGGTAAAGCATTTCTAAAATGTGCGTGGGTCATGCGCGCACGGGACCTACCATTTATTCTACACCTCTCATGTCTCTTCACAGCGACAGACTAGAGTCAGGCTCAACAGGGTCTTCTTTTCCCACTGATTCCACCAAGCCCGTTCCCTTGGCTGTGGTTTTGCTGGATAGCAGGTAGGGACAGTGGGAATCTCATTCATCTATTCATGCATGTCACTAATTAGATGACGAGGCATTTAGCTATTTAATGAACCTTGCATTCGCAAGGCACCTCTTCCAGCTTTCAGGTGGCCTGTCCACTTTGTCATAATCGGTATTAAATGGGACGGGTCATATGGGAATAAGATGTTACACTCCCACTGTCCCTACTACAGCCAATTTGAATGGAGCAAGGACCAGATCCTACAGTTCCAAAGGATCAAAGATAGGTTGGTCTCTTGGAAGGAAAATCTGGACACGGACCAGGTGTTAATGGTTGGGGAAAGGGGATATTAGAATTTAGCAAGGAGCCAGGCCGGCTCGTGAAAATATGTATTATATCCACAGAGGATAGCAGGGACTCTTTGAGAAAAGACCCTTGCTATCCTCTTCACACAGCTAGAGGAGAGCCCAAGGTCAGAAAGGAGTCTCTCATTGCCAGCATACCACTTCCCACATGCTCCAACAAGGAAACCCACAAATTCAATTTCCGAGGCAGATGTCAAAGCCCAGACTTCCTCTCTCAGATGTTGATATTTGCCAACTTTCTCTGCCGCTACGTCACTCAAGGTTGTTAACCCGCTCTCGCAGAGGACTGTAATATCCACTACAATCGCACAGATCCTTCTAACCAAAACCAGGTCAGGCTTAAGGAGTTCTTTGGTGTTATCCTGAGATGAGGTTCTTGATAAATCTCCCATCCCAGTCCTTGCACCTCTTTAGCCAACAAACCACACAAGTTGTTATGCCTGTTATGTGTTAACTTCCTCCATTTTTTTTCAGTCTTGCAGGATCAGATGATTCCTCACACTTATCAATCTCACATTTACTGCCAGGAAAACTATCCAAAATCCAAAATAAAAATACCTCTCCTGAATGAGTTAGCAAACTTGGGATGACAGAGGTAATGGTATTTTTTCATCTGCAGACATTATACTATGGTAGCTCTCTCTGATATAGGCAGAATTAGATGGGAGGTAAGAATATGGGAGGTGCTCTGAAGTGGGGTATCAGAAAAGACACGTTAATTTTCACATCTTCACTATCCATGTATTACTGATAACAGGACTCCTTCACATTTTTTTTTTATTTTGGCTTTTCTAGAAGTGAAATCTCTTAGGAATCAACATTTCAACAGATGCAGTCAAACACACTTTTTAAAATCTATATTTTGGCTATAACTCATCAATATTTAAAATTTCCTTAATACCTTCCTCCATATTGGAAACCTGGATTAGCTTTTTTAATAAACTACATTTGACTTCCTTCTCTTTTCGTTTTCTGTTGAAAGATGTTTCCATCAGAAACAAAAAGTCAAGCTGAGTAGCCACCTGCTGGGCTCTTGAATACAGGTTTGCATCTTTCCCTCTGTAAGATCTTATATCACAAAAAAACATGAAATTCATGATGAAACGTAAAATAAAGTTCATAGAAAATATGCAAGCAGTACAGGTAGCAAACACAGAGAAGTGCTGAGAAAGAAAATGTGAAATGATAGAAATGAAAAAGGTGGTCTTAAAGAACCATTTACTAGACAGAACTTCAAGCAACAGTATAGTAATGTTGGGAAAAAAATCTTTTTGCAGGCCGATTGGAGCTCTGCCCAAACAAAAGGCTAGACAGATGAATCAGCTGTAGCTTGGAGAGTGCACAAGTGTGATTACCAAAAGACTCAATATACCCTAATTTCTCAGTTCTCCTTTTTTTCCTCTCTCTCTTTTGTTTTTTTTTTTTTTTTTTCTTTCCATATAGGAGCTAAACATTCTACATTAATATCACTTTTGAGTTTTACAGATCAGCAGTCTGTCTATACTTTTCATCATCATCTTAAAATAATGCTAATAACACTAATTAGTATTATTAATAGTAATAGTTCTAAAATAAATCTGGATTAAGTGGAAATTTCATTGGGGTTTATTTCTAGTTATTAGACTACTTCTTACATGATCATTATAAAATCTGGACATGTCATGGATATTCAAAAGCATCATATCACAAACCAGTAAAGTGCCATAAGAGTTATTTTTCATATAGTTCTGTTTGGAATATTGGAAATCTCTTCAACCCTAGACACCTCATTACAAGAAAGAGATTATTAAAGTCTAAGAAGTTCAGCAAACAGCACAAAAATATCATGGGGCTGAAGAACTGGCATACAGGAAAAATTTAAGAAGGATAAAGAGGTGTAAATTGGCTATGAGAATAAGGGAGAGACAGTTACAAATCTTAATAGCAGTCAAAGTGTACTGTAAGCACCAGAGGGAGATTATTAGTTTTTGAGCAGTGAGAGAAGGAAAATATTTAAGCTGTGTATTAAGAAGTGTATTAAGAATCTATTTTTTTTTTTTTAGTCAAATACATTAATCCATGGAATAGTTGCAGAAGGGCAGAAAGTACCAAAGTTAGACTGCATAAAACATTAGAAAATTTATTGTATGAAATCGTTCTACTTTGTTAAGCATAATTTTTATATATTAGAATTAAGCCTTGTCAAAGTCTAGGGTTTTTCTCAGCACATCCTTGAAGATGTCAGCATATGTTTATCAGAAGTTTGTCAATGATTCCAACACATGGAAATTTAGAGAACAAATAGTGAGAAGAGTACTAATATCTCCAAGTATTACCATAAGTAATAGACAAAAGAAGGAAAAAAAAGCTAGAGAAAGTGAAAGACTTCAGAGCCATGCCTGCTTTCTAACAGGTGTACCCCGGTGATTATAATACAGTCATCATGTTACGCATACACTTGCTTTGCTGTTATTGAGTTTGAGTATTTTTTCCCTGCCAAAGAATGCAGAATATAGAATAATTTAGGAAATCAGGCCCATGAGGCTTATGGTTTCATGGCTTTGCCATTAATCTTGGCCTGGTTTATTCTGTTAAATTTCCCTCTCTCTTAATTCAGATAATCCATCCTTTCAGCTCACCTTCTGCTTATCGTGCAAAGAAGGACACAGGGTTTGCAGTTATTATTAAAATTAGTACTAAATTGAGTAGTATTGAAATCAAAGTGGCACAATTCTGTAAAAATATATGGGTATCTGCATGTCAAGAAAACCTACAGACAGAGCCAGACCAGGTAAAGATGTTTTTTTAAAAATAAATGAAGGAAAAAAAGAACTTATTTTAGACTGAAACCTGCTGGCACAAGTAATTTCCATCTTTAGAAATATATCAGTCTTGATGTGTCATCCCAAAAGTGTATTACTTCACACAAGAAAGTAGCTAAAATGTATTTCTTTTTGTTCCTAGAGTTTACTGGGGAGTTGCTTTTCTATAACAATATTGTTCAGAGAAAGAAAAGCTATATATATCACCAAGAATTCCAAATAAGTTACAAAATATTTTTGATAGAAAATAATTTGAATTATTGAAACAATTTCTGAAACACTAGAATTGTTAAACGGATGTGAAGCTTCAATCACGAACTGACTTCTAATCTCTAGCATTTGACCATGAAGGATTAGTAACTTTCTTAATTATAGAAGATTTTACTCCATTGCATCTTTCATAAATGTCAAGTCTTAGAAGACCATAAAAAAAAACAGAATTTTACTGCAGATCATTTCCCCATTGGATCTTTCTATTCCAGCTAACGACACCACAGCAAACCAGGATGCATTGCTTGTCTATTTGCCTGCATTAGCAAAGGATGATAACTTCTGATTTTGTGTTAACTTTAAGTCAACTGTGACAGTGATAAAAACTTTCTATGAATTTTCTCTTACAGGTGGCCTTGTCAACAGCATTGAAATGTTCATTGCAACAGCAGCATTAAAACTGTGCTGTCACCTCCCTGCCTCTAAGACCAGCACTGCAAGAGGACCAGAATGAAACATTTACTGGATTGCTGTATTGCCCGGGTTGAGATTGGTGTGGAGGTGCTCATCTGCCAGACAGTGTCCTCTGCAACAACCCGTACTGCAGAGAATATCCAGAATATTCACCATGTAGACACAGATTTGTTTTCCTTAGGATTATTTATTCCAGTTTACTCTAAAAGAAGTAAGTAAAAGAATTCATGTCAATTTGAGGAGTTAAAAGAAGAAATAACTGAGGAAGAGTAATGTGGCTTTTCCAGCTCTTCTTTATTTTTTTCTGCTTCCTGGATAGCCTCATGGAATCTTCTTATGTTGGTTTACTGTACTGTAGTTGTAGATATATATATAGATATATAAACCTCTCTGTATCTTTTCCTCTTTCACACTCTATTGCTTCTCAAATATAATGTTTGCATTTTTTTTCTCCTGCCTATTTTTTTTTTCTTATTTATGCTCAGCAGCTGTTTTGTTTAACTGTACAAAGTGTTTGAGGATAATTTCATGAAGATGCTAAACAAAATTAAAGTTTTATCTTATCAGAAAAATCATTTATCAGAATGATACACAATAACCTTATTTTCTTTACAGAAACTTATTTCATTAATAGCAAGACAGCCTGCATTTTATCCAGGTATTCAAACATCTGAATTACTTTTAATCTTTAAATAATGATCTTGAATTCAATGGATGTAAAATTCAGTAAATCATTTCTGTGATGCACCTATGCTGTCAGGTCAGAATAATGTAGCTACTAAACATGCTTCAAAGTTTTTATTATTTTCATAGTGTGTATGAAGACATGCATATTTTTATAATACTAGACTTTAACTTCAGGGAGTTATTTTGTATGTTGTTTGTTTGTTTCAAGGTCCACCATATTACCCTTTCTTTTTATAAGCTGTAATTGGATAGACATCACAGTTAGTGGATAAGAAAGTTGATTGATTTTCATTATTGCTCTTCATTTTCATGCACTTTTTAACACATAGAGATATTTGCAAATCAGCGTTGCCTTCCATTGAAATGAAACACTTTGATGGTCCTAAAATTAAAATCTTTCACTCCAATTTGTTCAGTGGAATAGAAAAAAATAAATGTATCTCAAAGTGATCTGACTTCATCCAATACTCAGCTGAGTTACTGTGGTATGCCTGATCTTGCCTGTCATTTGGGTGCCACAAAAACTACATTATTCTTTGTGACTGATGCTCCTCAGGCAGCCCATAAATTCTGGGATACGCTAATGGCCTGTAGTAGTTCAGTGTGATGAAGTCTGCCTTATATCATGGTAGCTGTAATCCAGCTGCAGGATGGCTGGACCTTTGGAGAGCATGAAGGTATGACATACATGAACTACTTCCTGATCCTGCTAAGCATTTTGTCATCACAGGAGGGTATAGCTTGGCTGTGACAAACCCAGAATCAAACAGAGCAGTTTGATTTGAAAATACAAAATGTTATAGTCTGGATCAACTCAGCTTGAAGAAGACTTTTTTTTTTCTCTTTTTCTCAAAGAAAATTAAAAGATTAAGATAATAAAAGACACTGCTGTGAGCACATTAACTGTGTCAGAACTCGAAGTCACACATATAAACTGGAGGTCGGGATCCTAAAATGCAGGTGGTTTTGGTAGATAACTAAAATCCTTCATCAGGGATAGCTCTTCACATGATTTTCAATTCAGAAGGAAACATATAGAATAAATAATAATAAAAAAGAACAAATAAATAAAAAAGATTGGCTTGATGAAAATAAGATTATTAAGCAAAATCATTTTGATTGTAAAGATGTTATTAAATCACCACCCTGAATTACAATTTGGATTTTAAATTTCAGTTGCCATCCTGAATTAAAGTCCCTAGTCTCTGTCTAAAGGAGATCTTTAGCATAGGTGATTGCCCAGTAAGGGGGGGCAATGGATATCTTAACCCCACAGTGGCAGGGAACATACACTGTTCTTTGGTTCATAGCAGATTTTTCTGAGAAGGAAACACAGGAAGAAAGGTAGTGAAAGAGCTGTGTTCCCCTCAGCTAAGAAACTGGGTATTGCACTTGTACTTACAGGATACCTACACCTAGGTATATCTGCCTAGGCAAGGCCAAAAAATTCACTTCTTCAGAAAATGCTTTAGCCACTAAGACATAACCTATTAGGCAGGAGCACTGTCTACCACACTGTATGGTGACACGTGAGCATCAGCAAGGAAATGGGAATTTGTAATGTGAGGAGAAACAAGAATACATGAACACTGACTATCTATCTGGTGGAGAGAGCATTTTTCCTGAGAAACATCACATCAATCCTGTCAAAACACAAAGACCATGTTTCCCACTTCCTGGGAGAGAGTTTTCATTTGAGATTGCTAATGGTATTTTAATAATATGATTAAGTAGCCAATGAAGCCAATAAAGGCTCCAATGCTGCTAAGGTATGTTCAGCAAGTTCTAATAAGCAAGCCTACAAACATCCTTTGGCAAAAACTGTTTCTTGATCCTGACTGAATTTAGGTATAGACGGGTCTCTGTTCCCTTTTCATGGGTAGGTGCCTCAGATATGCATAGCTCCTGACATGGATGCCAAGCTCTACTCCTGAACCTTGGCCAATAAAACCTAGTATCTATGTATTACTTCTTATGTGTCAAAGTGGGAGGATGGTGATAAAGCACCGAGCATATTGTCCCAACTTAGCCAATTCAGGCTTATTTGTTCCCTCCTGCTGCTTTATATCTCTCCTATGAGGCTCCTGATGCTTGCTGACAGGGAAGTTTTTTAATAGCTCCAGACAAAGAGTCCTCTTCTGAGTCTGGTAAATTTCTAGAAACATCTGCAGAATTGTAAGTACTTAAAGAAGAGTAACCCTTTGCTTGCTGATGGTGTGAGAGTTAATCAGTATTTATTGCTGCATACATCAGTAACTGTTCACCTATAAAGCTGCAAGCGTTCAGAGAACAGTCCTTTAGATCTGAATTGCTTATGAAGTTGTGAGAATTGGCATAGGGGAAGACAATATTTATTTAGGACATTGATTTTGTTAATTCTCCCCTGTGCGTACATATGGCAGAAGATAGATATTTTTGTCAGTCAAGAGTATTGGGCTAATCCTTGGAGGTGCATTTAAACAGTATGATAGTTTGACCTGTGGCCTATCATCTAAGATAGAGGGAGTGATAACGAAATTCGTTTAATTATTTAGTTTCTTGATATGCTCTCTGGGACTGACATATAACAAAGGTTACATAAAGAGAAAGGGTAGCAGAATTTATTTCTTTGTTAAGCAAAATTAGGTTGATGTAATTATCATTTTAGGGTTTTTTTTTGTTCATAACTTGCTTAAACATAGATTGAGATTTAATCGGTAAGTAAAATAGCTACATAAATTAATTGTATTTAAATTTTAATCTGGAAAAAAGCTGTGTGAGTATATTCTATGCATAACGAGTAGTGTTATTTCCAATTAATAGGATGCTGGACAGTTTCCATTGTGAGAGAGATTTTCTTTTACTTCAAATCTTGTCAAACAAAAGGTAATTGAAGATTTCAGCCAGAAATTTTACCTGTTCAAAGGAGAAGACTTAATCAAAATAGACTGTTTTGCCTGTAAGAACAGTTTATCTGAAATTCCCCTCTAGAAGCACTCACAGCTCTCTGCCTTAGAGGAAAAGTCTGAGATTAAAACAGATGAGTGGAGGGGCAGTTTCTCAATTCTATGAAGATTCCACCCCAAACTACTCAATTCAGAAATCTAAAACTGTACCTGTTAAATTCATTTTTCTTTAGCCACTCGATCTTTCGATTCTATCTTTTGTGAAAACATTTAGATGTGCATTTTCACCTGCAAAAATGCTGTTAAACCAAACACTACAGTACAGAGCGGATGCCTCCTAATGAAAGCTCCTCCTGGCACCTGGAACATGATGTCTTTCTTGTAAAAGTATCCTTTCTCTCTGTCCTTTTCATGTCCTTTTATTCACACAGTCATGAAAAAAGATTGCATAGGGAGCAAAAAAGAAGTATAGGTCTGGCTCCATGGGCTATATTACTTCTATTGGAGATGTGCCATACATCAACATAGGTGCTTGAATTTTGACACATTGAAGACAAAGGGGCGTTATTGCACTTCTACATAAATTTAGCAGAAAAAGATGGGAGAAAAGAAAGAAGTGAGAACAATTAATTGTCTATTGTCTACTGAAACAGCCAGAGGAGAATGAAGCAAGCACAGAGATATTTGTTGGGCAAGAGGACTTGATCTCCTAAAGAGACTGTGCTATTGACTGAAAAAAATATGTAGAGGACATAGTCCCATGAAAAGGTAAAAAATACAGTAAACCAGACAGTGATGTCCTTTTCTTCAGTGATGATATCATTATTAGCTGCGCTAGTTTCAACGTTTATCACATTGTCAAAATTCCATCATACAACTGAAATACTGTTCTGAAATATTGAAACTATGTTCTGGTTTCAAGCTGATTTTTTCTTAATATTAGAGGAAGCGTAAGTTTTGAATCAGGTAGTAGAAAAAAAAGACATATTATTTCAAATATTAAAAGGCTCCTATAGTTGGAATGGGAAATTTCCCTTTTCCCTCAAGAAGTCTGCATAAAGAGAACGGAATATGGAATAAGTCAGCTTTGGATCAGAGAAGGTGTCTCCATAAATGTCTTTAAAGCAACAACAAACCAGGAAAAATGACAAAACTAAAAGTAATGTTGTGAACTTATCAAAAACTTGTTACTTTGACAGCTAATTTACCTGAAGAGTGTTTTTGTATCACGCAGTCATTTATTTAAACTATTTTATAAGCAAATTAGGTCCTACTTATAAGAAGGACTGAGGTGAAAAATAACATTTATTTAGTATAGGTACCAAAAATATATTGTGTATGTATCTGTGTCTGTATGTTAAAGAAGAAAAGATGTTTCAACACCTCTAGTACATTTCAAAAGAGGTTCATCTAATTAACAGAACTCTTTGAGGGGATGATTAATCACAAGGAGAGTAGATATTCTGTACTGAATGTCTGTAGTAGAAATTTGATTGTTCTCATCAGTTCTATCAAAATTGTTTCATCACTTAATCTCTTCATTGACATGAAAGAATGTGTGTGCATATATATTTTTTTTCAGGAAGAAACCTTTGATTTTTAGGGCTTGTATAACTTTGGCCTGACTGCTTCTATTACGAAAATAATTTGCTTGTTTCTATGTTGAAGTCTATACTTTAAACTCCTAACTGTCTCAGAGTATGTGAGAGAGAAGGAGAAATTCCTTTGGAAGAATCATTTCATCAAATATGTTCTAGAGGACACTCTCAACCTAATTCATGTAATCTGAAAGGCTAGACCAGAAGTTCATTGCCAAAAGAAAGCAGAAGTTGTTGGGATTTAAATTTATTTTCAAAAGTATAAGCCTGCTCTAACTCTCTCCTTATTACTTCTGTACATAAATAACCTTTGCAGTTCTGATAACTAGAATGGCCTATCATAAGAACATGTGTATAACACTTTTAGGCAATTCTTCTGAGTGAACTTTTAAGTTTATAGGTCCACTAAACACTTGTAATCACATCCAAGCAATATATAGAGAGAACTTTTATCAAATTTTACCAACAAAAATAAAATAATAATTAAAAACCCCCTCAGCTATGACCGCTTTTTGGGGCAATAATTCAGCTGTTAAAATCAATTTATCCATACAGATGACTCTAATGACAGTGCGTGCTCGAGGATTATCAATGCTTGAAGACCGTGGTGCAAACTGTGGTCTGACTTAAACAGTCATTGATCATTTAAGTATCTATTTTTATTAAGTATATCAACATATATATTTATCATTTAAACTGAAGGTTGGGATCAACAGGAAAGCATGCAAGGAAAGGGTTCATTCTTCTCTGTATATGGTCAATTTTTTTTTTCTTTTTTTTGCTCCATACTGTTTACAAAGTAATTCAGGAAGTTGCTGTGGGATTAGTATCAGATCTGAGGAAGAAAACAAGTGGAAGCAGAGCTGAAAAAGAAATCGGAAAGCAAAGGCCTTCTTGGGCTTGCTAACGTGTTTACTGGATGTTTTTGATTCATCATGCTTTGGGCGGGGAATGAGATGAAGTTTAAAATTGGACAAGTAGCAAATGAAAGCTCTGCATAGTAAAAGCAACTTGTGCAGAAAAAGTAAGGAGAGTGCAACTTACTACAGGTGAAAATATGGCCTTAAGGCCAGTAGTGAAGTTTCTGTGTATACTTCTAGCAAGTATTATGCAGCCATCCAGCTCTTCTGCCAAAATTGCAACACATACTTATCACGTCTTTTCCTTCAAGAAGGATTTTCAGAACTCATAGACTGCTTTACATACAAATTAACACACACACAAAAAAAAAACCTGTGTGGCTGAGTATAGATTGAAAATACATTCATGCTTAACAAAAAGCAATTATTAGCTAGCTGAATAGAAATGGAAATTGAATAGAAATTGAAACAGAAAGTGTTAGAAACATAGAAAGGACTATGAACTGATAAAGATGCTTTTATTCATTACTACATTCATTTTCTAAAACAACAACAACGTAAGAAGACAACGACACTGGATAATATCTTTAATAAGGGCAAACTTACAATAGGTTATGAAACATAGTTTTCATTAGGTGCTCAAGAAGCCTATAAGCGCCTAATTAAAGCTGCAGAGCTGAAGACAGTGAGTATTTCACATTTGCTTGCATAATGTGCATCATTATTTAGCCAAAAACCCTTAGAGAAAGGGAAAGGAAAGTTTGGTGAATCACAGTATTTTTGTGCAGTTTTTGAGAGGCTGACAACCTCTCAAAACTAGTGAACTGCCTTCCATAAGAGGTAAAACTACATGTTTCACCACTTCGAAACTGTCTTCTCTGCTCAATTCTTCAAGTCAGCTTCTTCTTGATAAGCTAGCTAGCTACCAATATACATACATTACCTGATCCCCACCAAGGAAACCCATAAATAATCTGCAATCTATTAAGCCTATTTCTCAGACAGTCAGGAAGGCTGAAAAAGAGAGAAATAAAACTCATGATATATCTATTCCTAAGTAAAGGAACTTGAATGATTATTTGAGAAGGGAGAAATGGCTGACATTTGAATAGTGCTCCTTCCTTCCACTTATGAATATTTTTACCATGTAGGAGAATTAAAATAATGAAAACTAAATTGCTGCGAACTTTCCAATGAAATATAGCTGCTAGGGAATTCTTTTCACATTCACAGCCCTGATGTTCCACTTACTATTGGCTCTTTAATTTGCACAAATATGAAACTTTTCTATCTTTTGTGTTGCATAAAGATTTTGTAAAAAAAGCACTGTAGCTTGTTGGCTAACTTTGAACACTCATCAGAACAATGTGCTCAGGTTGAAAGGAAAAATATTGTTGTTGAAATGGAAGGGAGATTTTTTAAGTTAGCAGTATAGCAGGGTCATCCTGCAATTCTTCTGCTTCTGGTGAGTAGTTCATGTTTCAACCATCACTAAAAAAAATGTGCTCTGGCCAACTAGATCCTGCCTTAGATATAACAGCATCACACCCGCTTGACAGACTTTGTGGTTGTTGTCCCATAGACTCATCTCTTCCCTTCAGGGGCAACCACAGTAGCTACAGATGTCATGCAAACACTAGCATCAGCTTGATGACTCATATCTGGTAGTCTGCGGTAATCTTGCTGGTAAATATTCCCTCTCTCTTTCCATGCTGGTTTTCATATTTCTTACACTAAACTGTTTCAAAATTTCCACACAAGTGATTGCTTTCCTTGCCATACAGCTGCTGTTTGATTGCCAACATCAAAGAAAATCATCTGCAATACACTCTTTGTAAAGGAGTATTCTGAATTATGTGATTGTGTGTGACCCCTGATACTGGACATGCACTTCTGAATACTAGCTATTTAGATTACAATTCTTTTTCTAAATCAGTACCTTTTCAGATCTGCTTTCTGTGCATTCCAGCTCCTAACTGTTGATTGACCTGATCAAAATATATATTTTTTTCTGACGCTTATAGTTCGTAGCTGCCAATAGAAAAGAAATATCACTAGCAGAGGGACAGAACTATTCTTCCACTGCAATCTACTTTCATTTATCAGACTACACCAGCACAAATTTGAATTGTCTAAACCTTTTTTCAGCCACAGTTTCGCTTACAAGTGTAGATCCTATGAAGAAAACATAGTGACCTTCTTCAAAGGTTAGCACCTTAATAACTCTCTGTATAATCCCTTGTAATATTTAGATATTAATGCTTTCAGATCTATGTAGTTAAGAAAATTGGAATGACCTTCCTTGGCTTTTTCTGATATGACAATACTTCAAAGTTTTAGCCCCCATTGATAAGGTGGTATTACAATTCCTTCAGGAAAAAATGTGCTGTTCTGGGTTTTCAGGGTTTGATTAGTTTGGGTTGTATTTGCAGTAATAGAATATGGGATACAATATCCTCTTTACAAATAATAACTTATTATATGGGCATTGTCTTACAGTGAACTTTTCTGCTACAAAATTATACTCTGAATTTCTTAATTTGTATTTTACAGCTACCTCTGCCTATATCTATATAAATATTTGTATCAGGTTCTCACTGTGCTCCTGTAAGAGTAGTCTTGTACTCATCACTAGACACATGTGTACCTTCCCAAGGTAAAGCACATAAAAGGAATTATGCCTATCAATCACTATACCTCTTCACATAGGCAACACGTTGTTCAGGGCAGAGGATTGGACTCAAAAAACTTTCAGCACCAAGAATATTGAAAAGAATTGGAAGAACTGGAGATCTTGCAATTCACAGGCTGAAGCCTTGAAAGAGTTGGTAAGGAAATGAAAGCTCTGTTGCAGCAAAGATTTGCTTATTTCAGGGACATGAAAAAAAGGTATAACATCACAGAGTATCTTCTCTTCTGAATTGTTCAATTTGGCACATCTCTTCTCAGTCTTCCTTTAATATGAACATCTATTTCCTGAACATAAGAGATTTTTTTATTGGTTGCTCAGGGTAGAAGACATTCTAAAAGAAGGAAAGAAGTTTCTAGAGAAATTTCTAAAAGAGGACATTACTAATTTCAATAAACATTACAAATTTTCAATACATCCCTTCAAAATACCACCGTGTTGCTCAAACTGTAAAGCCAGAATATTTGTGTGTGTGTGTGCAAATGAAGAAAGTCACAGAATTTTAAACATAGGTTTAAGCATAGTTTTTACATATTTGCTGGAGTGCTTGCTTGAAAAGCTGCCAGTAGAAAAGAGTTTCCTCTGAAATAAGGATACTTTGGAGAAATAATTACCTACATTTCTCTTTGAGAAGCCCTACAGATTCATTCATAAATATTTTCTCACTCTTGAAGAAAACACAAAATTGCCAAAGGGCACGTCACTTTGACATACTGGTTTTGCAAAAGCCAAGAGCATGGGGTGAGGTTACTACAGCAACAGAAGGTATTAAAATGCAATCCCAGTCCATCTGGTCACATCAGATAGATAGTTTAAAAGTTTCATTAATTTTTTATTAGCATTATGACAACTGTCCCAACCTACTTGCAATCAACAGCCTATCCAGCAAGTTTATGAATTTTATCAGAGCATTTAAAGTGACTGTGGGCTGTTGTTTCTGCAACAAAACAGAACAACCACGGTTTCATGGTTTAGTGTGCCTCAGATGAATTATTTCTTCCATCATGTAAGATTACATTACTACTGTATAATTACATCTCTCTCTTATTCTGATGGTTGATCTCCTACTGCTAAACAACGTCTATTTTCTCCAGATTTTTCTCATGTTAAAAAAACATGTGTATAGAGATTTAATTTAGCACTTCTAGCATCTCATTCCAGACCTGACGCCTAGAAAAGCACTCAGGTACCTCAATGGTAATCACAACAGAAATAAAAACTTTGAAGTAAATTTTGACACTTCAAGTTCTGAGATTTTTTTTTTAATAAAGAGGAGTTTTCAAACAATGTGACTTTAATATTTTCTTGTCATTTTGCTTTCCTTACTTCCACCCATTTAAGTCTATCTATCCATGCTAAGTTTATGATTTTTATTCAAATTAGTTGCTCAGTTGAGAAACCAATGACAACAGATAGTCCAAATGAAAAATAGGTCAAAATTATTTTGCTTCTTATAGTTCAAATTGAAAGCTAACACTCCCATCAGAAATATGTGGCTATTAGAGACTTATTCATCATTGCTGTGGTAAGCCAACTAATGACACCTGACGCACGTAGACATGTCTGCACTTTGGGTGATGATCAAATCTTGGACTACCAAGAGCTAAGAAAAGTCCCCTTTTAAAGTCTGGAGCTGCTCATTCACATAAATGTAAATTCTTGCAAGTGCCTTCGAAGCACTACTGTAAGCCTTAAACAAAGATAACTCCTCAGAGCTCCATCATGGAGGGAATAAAAAGTAGGCTCTATTTAATACTAGGTCATCTCTGCTGCAGTAGGTATAAATTCTCATTAGCTCCATTTTGTGCCATCATTTGGGAAATATTATTAAGCTTTTTAGATGTGAGGTACCTGCCATTTAGCTGGTAGCAGAGAATGCTCCTTTCCAGTCCTACTGCCTGGTATTTCATGGATATATTGTGTATGCTCAATCCATTCATGCTGTTATTTCCCACTGCGACAAGCATGTGGTATTTGAACTGAAGTGAGTTTGCGACTATGCTTCGGGGAGGAAGGAAAATATAGGCATCTGCATAAGCTGCAGATAGGGGTTAGTTTCTCCCCCGAGGTTACAAGAAAGCTGTCCTTGTCTTAATGCCACAGATGCTCAAGGGCCTGGGATTGGGTCTAAATGAATTATTAGTCTGCCTTAGTATACCAGTGGGGCAAATCCTAAACACATTTGTTCTCTTCTGCTGACATCTGTGGCAATTTTGCACACAGAATGAATATAGAACATACCTCTTAGATGCTTACTGAAAAATAAGAATCAAGATCCAGCAGCTGAAATGCTGCTTTTAATTTTAATGGAAGCACTGTATGTGGAATGAATAGAAAACATTGCCCTACAGTATTACAGGTTAGTCTCTGGCTAGATTCTCTGTAGGTAGGCAAAGGTTTTTGTTTTTAATAGGGAAAAAAAAAAGAAAGAAAGAGTTCCTTCTCATTAGAGCAATGAAAGAGCTTTCTCAATAATGAACAAAATCTCTGATTTTAATAGGCATATCGAGTAGACATGGTTCATTTGCTATAAAAGCTTTTTATAATATGACCTTACATAAAAGCATATGCTATCTTCAAACCGCACACATTAAATGAAGGAAAAATGTAAAGTATTATACAAATGTATACCATGGAAAGAACATACAAAGACCTTGCCTCTTCCTAGTCAACTGAGTGGCATGCTATTAGCAATTATAAGACATGTCAGTGCATATCCACTCCTATCACATGCATTGCTATTCATTGAAAACAAGCCACAATGTAGAAAGGAAGCTTAGAGTTTTAAAAGATTTCTATCTGCATCATTTAATATATTGGCTCTTGATGGCAATATTTAATCCAGTGACTATAATCCTGTTGCAGAGTTGGCATAATAAGATCAGGCTCTGTGTCCTATTACTGAGTTTGTGTAGCAGCACTGCGTTCCACAAATGCAGCTGTAGTTCTGAAGTGGTTCATCACATAAATTGTTGTCTGTCATAGCAGCCAATTTTGATGTGATGTTTTTTGATAGTGTTTTCTTGCATGGTAGGGAAGCGGACAGAATGAATGAGTCACAAAATTTTCCTTTGTTCAGTGCAAGTTATCCACTGGATACAGAGGGCTATCATGTGGCAATTTGATCATCCTTTGTTTTCATATAAGTATATTCCTTTTGTAAGTCAAGTCAGAATTATGGTGATACCCTTTTCTTCTGCATTAGCAATCAGTAGTCTATTCTTTCAGCCTTCTGTCATCTGTTATAGACATAATTTGGTGTGACAAGTTAATAAATACTAGAAAAGACCAAAATATATGAATGGTTATCTACAATAGATCCATTTAAAATGCAAACAGAAGAAAAGAGTAACTTAAATTTGTTGAAGATCCAACAATTAGGAGAAGATTTTCCTCTCTATTTAACTGAAAAGATCTATTGCGGATGATGGCTGAGAGACAGTCAAGGCTCTATAAGAATGAATCACACTGGATTTGTTGCAAGACACTTCCCACAAATAACACAGGTGAATCCTAAACTTTTTGAAGCTACAAATTCAAATTTTGGATGAACTCAAATATGTAGCTTTGCTTCTGTTTAGCAGAGACTGCAAAAAGAGAAATGGAGGCAAATTAGTGTCTAAGTAAAGTTAGGTACAGCTTGCTAAATATAGGAAAAAATCTTTTTTCAATCCTAATATTGAAAAGGGAAAGTGTTCTTCCCAAAATAATCCCTAGACATTCATCTAACTGGAATATGACTTTTAATTAAATTGCCATTGCAGGAAAATGGAACATCTCGATTTCACGGGTTTAAACAGTAGAAAAGAAACTTTGATAACCTATACCCGCGTTCCTGAACTTTGGAAAAAAACATAAAACAGCATGAGATTCATGTGATAAAAATGCACTTACATCTTAGAAGCTTTTTAAGAGTGTTATTTTTCTATTTTGTCTTTATTTGGTACAATCAAGGTATATTCTTTTCCTTCACGGGACCACACTATAATTCTTGGATAGGGTCACAAATCAAATTAGACTCCCGGTCACCTCTAAATAGCAAACAGAATAACAGTTCAGTTAAGAAAAGTGAGCCATTTACTATAATCAAACCTAAAATGGCAGTGCTTTTGTTCAAAATGCCTCAAATAAAGGAGCATGAAAACTTAGTGGCAGTAAAGCTATTAGTGGAAAAGTAATGGCGGTGTTTTTATCCCCCTCAAAATCTCTGCTTCACATAAGGTAATACCCAAGAAAAAAGCAAACCTTATGAAAATTTGAGGTATTCCTTCAAGTCTCTTAAAAAAGTTGGTGCGTTCTCTATAATTTAAAACTGCCATTCAACAGGCTATTTTACCTGTGGACTTTCTTTTATTCATAATATCTTTAGAAACTGAAATAAACCTTGTGAGTTGAAACTGAAATAAACCTTGTGAGTTGAAACTATTTTTGTGTGTCAATGAAAAAATAATTTTATGGATTATTCACAAAATTCATATGTATTTCCTTAATCCTGATATGCTTCTTATGACTTATTTATTATCAGAGATATTCACATATTCTAAATGAATGATGTAGCACACTATTTGGATCTAAATAAAAATTTTTGCACAGTAGATTTCATGTTAATCTTCCACATAAAGGGACACATAGTTACATTCCACATAAGAGAAAACACAATGGTCTACTTCTACTGATAAATCAAACTTAATTGCACTTTGTTGTTGTTGTTTGAATGGACAAATTTTAATGAACAAATACAAGACTTTAGGCATGTAATGGGTTTCAAAACATGTTTGTTACATTTTTACCTGATGGAGTGTGACAGGTCTTTCGATATGGTCTGTTGGTTACAAATCAGTATCAACAAAATTCATATAAGGGAAGGTAAGGGGAGGCAAGGGAGAAAGAAGGGGAAGGAGAAGGTGGATGGGAATGACTGGATATATATTTCCATTACCTTTTCAATGGAAGTATATGAACCATTGTACTGATAGGAGGAAACTGAGGACAAAGCAGATATTACTTTTTTCCTTTCCTCTCATAGCTGCCTAATTTCATGACAATACATTTTCTTTGTCATTGCTGTCAAGTTAACAGTGGGATTTTCAAAGACACTCAGGTCAGTTTGAAAAACCCTGTCCAGATCTCTTCAATGTAAAAACATGCTGAAATTCCTGACAGTGATCAAAATATCTTTGAATGATGACAGACAAGAGTAAATCACATTCAAGATTATAGTAGCAGCAGCACACACAAGAAATGCAAGCTAGTGTCCCGCACCTGGCTTTCAGATGTGCTAAAGTTATATAACTCACTTGGCCCCAGATCTGTTTGATTTACAGTATCTCAGCATTGTAAAGCAAGTAGTAACCTGATATAAAAAGGAAAGATGATAATTTCCCTCAGCAAAACAATCATTGAATGACATATAGCTAGGTTATAAGAGGATATTTGAAGACTATAGCCAAAGGATGTATCTGTCCCATAAGATTAATATCACCCTCCTACTCCTGTAATTTATGGCAGAGAACTACCTAGGTCTTACCTAGCTAAAGTTTTCCTTAGGCATGAAACACATGAAGGTAATGTAAAACTCAAATATTTAAATAAGTAAATGATATGCAACAATTTGTAAGTGTATCATGCAAATTAACATATATAACCAACCTATAAGTATTTTGGATTACATATATACATACATAAATATATATATATGAATACACATTTCTATATATATATGACTTAATAAATCATATATAAACCATATGACCATGTATGATCATATATAAATATGATTTATATACACATAAAATTACATATATATGAAAACCAAAATCATAATCTGCAGCAAAAAAAACAAGTCTCAGCCATTCTGCCATTCCATGATGATCTGAAGATCACACCATCGTTCAGAAGCAGTTACATATGAAAGTAATCTTTGTCTTTCTTTTCTCCCCTTATTGACCCTTTCCTTAAACTACATCCTTTGAATTTAAGAGCTTATCTGGAATATGTTCCTTAGTGTGTCTAAATATTAACCCAAGTCATCTATAAAAAAGATAAATCTACATATCTAAAAATCTCTGTCTTCCAAATATCAAAAAGAAAGGTTTTAGAGAATAGCCCTAGGTTTGGTTTTTGAACTGGCTACTAAGATGCTATACTGATAGAAAACAGAAAAGACAATTCTTTTCTTTCTTATTACTACTGCCGCAAAATGTCTTAAGCACACCACAAAAAAAAAAAAAAAAAAAAAAAAAAGATGCTTATAAAATGGATACAATTTTCCTTTCTTGTTTCTTCTTAAACAACTTACCTAGTTTCATTCTTCCAGATGCACATTTATAATACATTGAGTTTTGTCATGCAATTGCCTGGATTCTCTTAGGTGGTATCTTATGTCCTTTTTATCAATAGCTCACCAATGTATTTCAAACACAAGTTTTAGAATGTTTTCAACATTTCTGTTACTATTTACAGGTGAACGTCTGAGAAAATAGAACTTTTCTATGCTAAATTTTCTAAAGATGAGAAAATTGCTGCAAATAATCCATGAAAAGCTATGTAAGAATGAAATAAAAGATATTTTCTTATGATAATTTTTCCACGGGAAAAGAGAAAGCTGTAATACTATCAAAAATAATATTTTTTCCCTGCAATTTACTGTTTTTTCATTATTATTATATTTTACATCACTTGAAGTTTGGCATTTGGATTTTCGACTCCTGATTTTTGAAGTTAGGGATCCAAAACCCTTTTAAATAGCTTTGTTAGTTTATCTAGTTACAGTAGCACAATAAGTATATTGTTTCAAAACTTAATCATGGACATGGAATTAAATTAAAGAGAAGAAAAATGCTTTTATATCCACAATAACTGCTTGCCTTCCCTGTTATGTTCAGGAAAGTCCTGATCTTCAGGAATGATTAAGAAAATCTTAATCTAGACTTGAATCTGACTCTTAGCTTATTTGATACAGTGCTATTGTCTTCTGTACATGTTGACACAGTCACTTGTTATATCAAATAGCAATAATTAGAATAAAAGAGTAGGAAAGCAATTTTTTTAACAATGACACTTTTTTTTTTTTTTTTTGGTGTCAAGGACACATCTGAAACATCTTGCTATCAAAAACAGAAATGAACCATCTTCCTATACAGAGTTTTGAAGTTTTAGAGGAAAACATTTGTATTTTTATTTCCTGAATGAAAATGAAAATTTTCTGAATGAGAAAACTCAGAAAAAGCAATTTACACAAGTCATAAAGTAGATGACTAACAGGGAATCTATATGTGTCCTGCTTCTTACTGTGCAGTCCAAGCAAATGAAACTCAATCTTCTTGTCTCTATAATATGTACCAAATACTGTGATAAAAAGGGGTATGATGGTTGCATACTACTTGGTAACTGAATAAAATTTGAATATGGAATTATAGTTTGGTGCATTAATGCATATTTTATCACTTTTTTAGATCAGGATGTTCCAAAGTATATCATAAACGGACAAGAACAATTCATGGGGAAAGAGCCATGCTATGAGAAATGTAAAAAAACATTAGAAATGAATTTGGTTAATTTTTAAGTTAAAAGAAAAAGCACACCTGGGTATGCTTACCTGTATATGAAATAATTTTTCAATCCAAAGATTAAAATTTGATAACGATGTATAAACCACGCTGAACAATATTTTGTATTAGAAAGTGTTGGTAATTATAATGGTAAGAATTGATACTGGTTCTCTCTGCAATTACTTGTTGTATATTTTTGTCAAGTAAGACACAGAGCTTCATTCTTTTTCAGAAGAGATATGAAATTCTTTTTTAGAACCAAAGTATCTATTGCTAAGATTTTTTCAAAAAGTCTAGATTCTAGAAGTAGGCTCTGCTTCAACTTATCAGCAAATTTATCAGAAAATTAGTTTCTACTTGTGAGACATTATGTGATCCCAAAACATTATAGTTTAGAAATTCAGCAATGTTTCCTGAGACTTAAATCAATATTTTTTTTTTCTTTTCTCCCCCCTACCCCTTTTTTAAAAAAAAAGCTTTTCATAATTAAGTTCAGCATCCTTATGCTTCTCAGGCAGAGTCCTTCATTGCATCTTCTCTCACTCATTAGTCCTGTTAATTGGTTCTGTAATGTGAATTATGTGTCCAGAAAGAGAAGGAAGAAAATTACTTCTTTTGGGAGCTATTATCCAACTACTGTTATTGGGAATGTTGCTCAAATTATAACTCATGTGATGTCTTCCACTTCATCACTTAGACATTTTTCTTGCTGGCTCACTAAATAGCTCACCTTGGGCCAAACTAATAGCAGGTGTAACCAATGAGACTACACTGATTTCAAAAGACTTACAGATATTCTCTTTCTCACTCCCTCTTTTTCTTTATTTTTGTATATGTCATAATACTTAAACATGTACTGCTTTTCATACTTTTTTTTTTTAACAAAGAATACTGCATTTTATACTAGCAACTCTTTTGGTAGCTTTTACAAATGGTTTCATTATTATCCAGTGAAATGTATACTATAGTTACACATTCATCCACCCCAAATCCACAAGCACTTTGTTACAGAATACACCGGCCCTCAGCAGAACGTGACGGGAGAGGTGAGGAATATATTCCACTCCTCTGAACAGAGGTGTATGTCAGCTAGGAACATGGAAAGAACAACTCTCTTTCTGCTCTTAAGAGAGGTATATTAGTATAACAGAAAGATCAAAATATGACTAATTTCTGGTGGATTATTCACCATTCTCCCACGCAATAGAGCATTCAGAACATGAGGTAGTTTGAAATGAGTGAAAGCTGCATTCTTTTTCCCAAGGTGCCTTAGGCAAAGTAAGAATGATGATACCCATCACTTTTCCTCCAACTGCTCACACCTTGTCATCTTTGTGAGGAGCTTAGACACATTGCGACATGAGGAAGAGCACAACAACTGCAAACAGCTACGATGACAGGACTGGATGGCACAGGGCTTTAATACCTTAGTTTTTTATTACTCAGCACTAAATTCAGAGTTGAATTAGTTAACATCAGTTTAATGGCCACATTTGATCCTTCAATGGATACTTTTTTTTCATATGACAAAGCCTCCAATCTGTTTGGAGGTTTTTATGGTGTTTTTGCTTAAGAGTTGACACAAATGCATTTTGGAACCAGACTAAAAAACCTCGTCAGGCATTCAAGAAGCAGAAAATGAATTACAGTAGAACAATCTAACACAATAATAGGATTTTCTTTTTTAAATTCCCTGAATGCTTGTGTAGGAAAGAACATATTAGTACTATATGTTAGGCACATGATCAGCTTTCATAGCCCTTATTCTGAACCCTGACATGGCAAAACTCTGCCAAATAGAAATCCTAATCTGTTTCAATGCAGACCCAGTTTTCACAATGAACCTCAATTTATCAAAGTAATGAAATAAGGTCATTATCACGTATCACAGTGATATGCGATAAGAACCTAAATAGAATTAAATGCTCATAAGTCCTTCTGATTTCATATGACTTGCCAGTGGCTGGCATTTACCAGGCAACTGGAGAATGATCTCTGCACTTGTTCTTATGAAATAGCTGGCACTTTTAGCACTCAGTCCCTGACCAGCACAAGTTCTTGGGTTGTCAGTTCCTATCCTCAAGTAGTCAAGGTTTTTTTTGTTGAAGTGTTTTGTGTGTGGCAGCAGGGAATGAGTACACAAGACTCCTCATCCTGTTGAACCATGTAGAAAAAAAGCCAGGAGGCAGCCTGTGTTTTTCACATGGTGTTCAAATAACAACCATGTTACAGTGATAAAACTACTACAAGTTTTATGCCTGTACAAAAGATACTAGTAGGAGAAAGTCTGAATTGAGGGTAAGAGAAGGCAGACACACCAAGTCATTCAGAGGCTCAGATGATAAGTAATGAGGGGGTCTTATCTAGAGGGAGACTCCTCCGGCATGCCCCACAAATGTGAGCTGGTGAGCCTCTCCATTGGAACAGTACAGAAAAGGGCACGCCACTTTTCAACTGGCAGGACTGTTTGCTTCCACAGAGCCCCTAGATGAACACAAGCCACAGAAGTTTCTCCATTCTTGATTGCAAGGATCAAACTGGATCATGTGTAATGCTATGAGCCTACTGAACCTTCTCATTTTCTCCTCTTGGCAAGGAACCCATGTTAAGGTAAGCATGTAAAAAACAACAAAGCAAAGTAACATAGACCACCGGATGAAGAAAGCTATAAGAGAGTCAGATCCATGAGGCACATACTTGGAGCACAGGATCAGTGAAAAAAGAGGTAGGTGTGGGGTATGCTTACTGTTTACCTAGCACCCGTTGCAGTACAGTGTGAGCACAGCTGGGTTTCTTAGAGGCAATTTCTGAGACTGCAGTATGTAACAGTTAAAAGAGGGATCTGTATGGATATAGTCTTCGAGCCCAGGGTTCTGCTACTAGACACACACTACTGCAAGTCCTTTTATTTGGTGAACAATTTCTACCTTAAAATGAGCCATGTAGCTTTGCCTCAATTACTGTTAGAAGAAAGTTGCAGAAGAATATTGCTCAGGAAGGAGTTTTATTGTGATTCCTAGTCCCCTTCGATTTGTGGCTAGTTTCCTGCCACACTTTTTTTCCAAATTTTTCCAAAGTTGTCCATGTACAAACTTTGTCCTTTAACTTAAATGTCTTTGCATTTCTACTCAATGCTGAAATTCCTGTAACCTCTCCTTCCTGAATAGAGGTCACACAGAAACACTGGGATAACCAAAGCATAAAGAAGAATTTCTGTTTGTAAAGTCATTACCACAATGACAAACTGTCTTTCACAAATCCTTACTTCTTCTTTCTCATTCTAAAAGCTGAGCGTAGCACATTAGGTTTGGCACTGGTCAAGGTAGATACTTGGGAAGAATCACCTTAACGTTCTCATTTTCAACCTTCGTATATATTTTATACCACTTTTTCCTCAGACTGATGCACTGTGAGTTCACAACATAGCCCCTGCTTGTAACGGCACAGCAACGAAATTGCTGGGTGCTTCCCGAGAATGGAGTGCTGTCATGGCCAGTAATCAGGATAAGTAATGCCTATCAGCTGGCTTGGCACTCCTGACAGCCCCCTGCATGCATACATTTCCTCCTTGCATTTTAAGGCTTCTGACACAGGCTGTTTTTTTCTCCTTTGGGATGTTCTGTTCTCGTTCTATTTGGGCAGATCATTCTCTGTTTCTTCCTTTTTCTGAGTTTTCTAAACAAAAGAGAGGAAAAAACACAAGGGCTGTATGGCAGGAAATGTTGACTCTCTTTTTTTCAATATGCCTTTCCAACATGCCACATTGTTGTAACACCTGGTGATATTCATTCCAAGAGGAGGTTAAAGTGGGTTAAAGAGAGTAAAAAGGTCTAAATTTGAAAAACTGAATGATGTTGATAGCTCTGGAGAGTGAGTGACATGAGCCTCAAGGCTATCGTGCCTTGAGAGGCTTCTCAGTGAAAAGCTGACTTCACCACATCTCCGTTTTTATTCACTTATCGAGAGCTGTTAGTTCACCTAAGTGCAGTCATTTTTCTCTCGTCTACCAGATTTGGGTGTATACAGTGAGGCAAATTAGCCTCTGGTGTCACCCCAGTGATTTTGCTTGTCATACTGAAAGGAGTGAAGCCCCATTGTGTCCAATATTTTCCATTAAAGATGGACTAAAAGAAAAACAGAACAAAGAAAACGCTTCTCAGAATTTTTGCATAGAGGTATAAAAAAATGCATTTCACATTGTGTTTCAAATCCTACTTTTGGCCATCCCTAAGAATAAAATGCAGATGTTCCATAAAAAGATCACTTTTCACTGAATTTGAAACCTATGGCTGAGAAAATCTTGATAGAACTGAAGAGAGCAATTAAAAACAAATACTTGTCTGTATGTGAAGTTCAGCACAAAGCCAGTCACTTTGACCTGGCTGACCACTTAAATGTATTTAATTAGGGTATTTTATTTAGCCCACCCTCCGGGCCCAAGTGGTTCATCATCAACTAGTTAAATCAAAGAACAGTTTGTCAAAATGATTATGACAGTTGCTATGGTGGGCATTTACAGCTTCCCTTTGAAGCAGAGAAAAGGTATGCAATTTTGATTTTTTTTGCATCTACTAGGAAAGACACTGGATTTCTTCCCTCTAGTCCTGAACTTGAGAGAGTAACAGGAAACAGACCAAGTTCTTTGGAGTCCAGAAAATGAGAACCAGAGGACTGGAAGACTGGAATTTATTATAAATATTACCTTTTACTGGGGAACCAGAGTGCTACTTTATTTAAATAGGAATTGTGTACAGTGGTTTTGAGGAAAAGAAGAAGACAGGAGGAGAATGATGCTTTTCTGTTCACTCAAAAACACTTGGTAAGTGCAAAATGAGGGAAATAATTACCAGGCTCAGAATAACACAAGTGTCACAGGGGATGTACATTCCAAAAGCATGTAATGTTTTTGTATTTTGCAAGGTTGGATTAGGTCTGGGAAGAGCAATCACATCTAATAAAACTAATCCACTGGAAGGGAAGAGATTAAAAAAATACACAGCAAGTCAAAACTTTGAGTTTGATTCCAAGATGTTCATTTACACTTAGCTTGCAAGACCAGACAGCTGTACTATAGTCTGATGTTTGTTTCCTGTGAAACTAAGTTCTGAAGAAAACTAGTGAGTATGTGTTTTTCAGACTGAATTTATTCCTGAGGGGTTAAAAAAAATCCTGATTTTAACTGGTCTTACAGGAAAAAAAGATGATACAGTAATTTGTCTCTCAACTCCTCATTTTTTATGCAGAGTGGGACAGCCTATATTGGCAATAATTTCACTTTTTGTTGCACTTGCCAAGTGTTGCTGAATTGGATTTGGTCATCTGCCAGAGCCCTTGTCTGACATCTCATGGTGTGTTCATGGTCAGTGTCACCATAGCTGGGACAACACTCACCTGAGATAAAATTTGGGACCCCTAGGGTATACAGCAAGCAATCCTACTAGGTGACGTGTGGGGTAGTCAGGAAGAAAGGGTTAGGCTGTACTGCGTCAGAAGTGGATGGGTAAGAGCCAAATGATTTGTTATTGCAAAATAAAAGAAAGGGGAAAAGATCAATCAATTTTCTGATAATGTGGTAAGTTGATAAACTCTCCCACTTTCCTGAAATAGGTGAATTAAGATTAGCTTTAAGATTAGCTACTCAGACATTTTGATTTTTTTTTTATTATGCCCTTTGATGAGACGTGATACACAATAGAGTTCATGAGACTAAAGATTTCAGAATCATTTTGAGGAATGCTTAATGCAACCTGCTAGAGACAGTTCATCTTAGACAACAAGATAAACTTTACTATTTCAAACATACAGTACATACCGGACTGACAGGAGGAATAAGAGGAACAAACTGATAATTATAGACCACAACACATACTTGTATTTTGCATCATTCTAATGCACAACACCAAAGCATACCTACAACTACTACAGGAGTAAATTAAATAAGCAATTTATAAAACGTCATTCTCTCCCACCTCTATCCATTATACTTAATTTGTTATTATCCACACATGGGTCAGATACCCTTTAAGAACAAGTATACATGATACCATTTACGTGAGAAATGAACTGAATTTCTTTAATCTCTGGTAATAGCGCTTGGTGCTATTTTTATAAATAATCCAATCACTGATCTCTTGTTAAATCAGATTGCTTATCACAAAGTGTTGTTTTAGAGTTGATGCTTCTTGATATACTACTGTTAAAGTTCTGATTTTCCTTAAGAACTACTTTTTTGATAGCGCATCACCTCATTTTATTTTATTGATTTGCTATCCTTTTCTTAATGTTACAATTCAAGTTACAACAAAAAGAAATCTCTGTTTTGTATCCTTAATACAGGTGGCAAGAAAAGGCAAAAGCCTTGCATCATTTTGTGTTGCTTTTTCAACCATAATCCACATGCCAGTATATATGCTATATGCTGCAAAAACATCCCAATCACTTTACACAGGATGTTTGAACATTGTAGACTGCATCTCTGTATCATCTCTGCTTATATTCATATCCATACTAACCATCTGCAACCTTAATGAATGGGTATTTTCTTTCCTGCCTTCCTTCCTCTTGCAAACATCTCTCTCTCATCTGGGGAAATATCACAGCACAAAATCATTAAAATGACCAATAACCTCTGTAAATCTTCTGTCATTACCAACAATGAAAGGCCAAGCACTCTGCTCATGAAATGATTCTTCAGATTGCCCATAGATTTACTCACCTTGGTTTCAGTGTCACAGTGGGTCATTCATTTTCAGGTATCATAGCACATGGTAATGATGCAATCCACAGTGCAGATGATCGAAAGCGAAATAACGTGTTGGTATCCTTTGGCAGCTTAATGGATCCTTGTTTAGTCTCATTGAGGGCTGCTAATCGGTCTGGTACATTCTTAATGAATGGCTTTTAGAGACTTTGCATTTTAGACTTGCAGAAAGTTCCACTATAACATTTCCACAGAAGAAAAGTGACTCACGGTCTCCAGAATATTTATGACACCATTTTCTTTTTAAATGTTTTGCCTTTACCGAATCTCACTTAGACATTCACACCCAGTGACGCAGCAGCAGCTGACAAAAAGGACCTTGCAAAAAATTATAGGAGCCTGGTGATGTATAAGCCAGGCAAGCCATTTTAATAAGGTGAGTCAGTAGCAATGACTGTTTTAGAAGCCCGTTTTTCTACTCCCTGTTTGGCAAACTATTTGTCTATAACGGTTGTTTCCCCAAATCTTTGTGTCAGTCAATTGAGTTGTTTAAGTTCACACTGTCAAGTGATCTATTACTAGATAATATTGCTTCTTCCTTCTTTTATTAAATGTTGTGTTTCACTCCCTCCTGGCCTGGTTCTTTTTATCTCAGATCATATCAAAAGAATTGCCTGGATTTAATTCACCACTTGAGGCTCAGTAAAACTACCTAGATGAAGTGCAAGATAACTGTTCATGCATTCTTGGATATACTCACAAGAACGTCTTTTCTTAGGTAAATTTCACCAACTATTTCTCATGTTAAGAAAAGTAAATTTGGCACCCATGTAAAACATCTTCATACTACATTCACAATACGTCTATATGAAATAAGTAAAGCATTGGTTAAAAATCAATCATCTCCTGCATATAATCAATCATTTATGACGTAGAAAAGTAAAGGGGGGACTTGGTGGCATTTGGATGAAGCATCCAGTATCAGCTAGGCTTTTCATGTGCTGAATCTTTGATGTGTCTACCACCTAGACTGCAAAAAAAGAGAGTTATCCTAGGACTCTAGGTAGAAGTGCTTATTACTGTGTAGAATTGCTAAAAAGCCTTTTAAAACACCGACTGTGTAGTGGCAGGATACTGCTGGCTTCATTTGCACACATGTTGCAAAGGCACACACATCCCAGTCCGCTTCCCCATCAAGGCTACGAGCAAGTCAGCCCTGGAAATCCACAATCTCTCTGTTTTACACTGTGCCCAGGAGAGACTGGCTGACAACAGAGGAGTTTCATCTGACTAATTGATACAATGAGCTCCACAACTTGGCGTTTCCTGCAAAATTCTGCAAAGCGTTTTGTTAAAACACTTTGTTACTATTTGTTAAAAATTATTTATTTATTTAATCTATTATTTATTAATGCATTACTCTTTCATGCATTACTTAATATAACTCCTTTTCTGCTAGATGAGTTCTATAAAGGTACGTAAGTATTTTATCTTAAGCTCCTCAGTTAATATTGCCAAGTTAGTAAGCAGTTTTGCTAAGGGATGGTTATTTATTCAAAGACCTGCTTGATTGCAAAGGGTTTCTTGCTTGCTAATTTAATGACAATTATATCTTATTTAAATAATTGAAATAGTGAGCAATATTCACACCACCTAATTTGAGGTTCCTAAATTACATATCCAATAACCTGAAATTAGGTTCTGTGCCTAGACTTCTGCCACATTCAACAAAGAGACATAAGCTTCTCCAGCGAAAAATTCAGAAACTCTGAATTTCAACTTCTGCTCTCAAGACCTCTGCTTCTCTCCATCCTTTGACTACAAAGAAAGACAGAAATGCTAACTAAGCACCAAAATATGCTGGTATGAAATACCATTCCCAGCATTATCTTTTTTTTTTTTTTTTTTCCATTTGAGTGAAATATATAATGAAATATATTCTTTAGAAAATAGAATTGCTTCACAGTTTCAATATATACTTTTTTTTTTTTGCTTAGAAATATATTTCTTTTCTTGAAAAGCATGTTAATAGATCAAGATATAATTAGGCACTGAATTCTATTTTAAGCTTTCTTTTCCTGCTATTGAAATAATGGAATTATATTTATTATACGCAAATGCGGTAACTATTAGCATCTGTGTTCATTAGAGTAAACTATTTCACTGTAATCTGCATCTTCTGTGAGTATTTGGAAAAAAAAGTGGTAGAGCTTAATAGCTTGCTGTATCTAGCATGCAACTTGAGGGTTTTTAATTATTTTTTAAATCACATTCTACTTTTTTCTTGTTATGTGACCAAATACAAATGTTTGCAGATTAAAAATTTAAAAGGAAGTGTGTAAATTAATCCTGATAGGCAAATAATCTAACTGTGGCTTTACTAATTTCACTAACCTTCTTATCAGGTTCACAGAAAGCATGTAAAGTAGGTATGTTTCTATACAGGACACCTAAGGATGATTCAAAATTGTAGTCAGCTTGTAGCTATGGATATCCTGAATTATTTCCACACTTAATTTGCTTATCTTACTGGAGGTGTTTGGAAACTGGGCTCTGGAAATTCATGTGCACCTGCCCCTTTCCGAACCCAATGACATTTTCACTTGCCACTGAAATATTATTTCTATTTTTACAGTTATTACTAGCTAGGATGATTTTTTAAAGTATCTAGCGATTAAAGAGGTGAGTTTCAGAAGCAATTAGCACATGTAGGTGAATGAAACGCAGGCAGAGGGAGGGACTTGGGCATTTGACTGCAGCTGGTGGCAGAGATGTTATCCTCATACCCATCCTTCTCTGGGTTACCTGGTTAGGGCAACTTTTGCCATGAGCAGAGAGGCTTTGGGATCTCACAAGTACGAAGCAATCACTAGCTAATCTATACAATAGGCAGCAAGGAGCAATGAGTTACTAAGCTAAGCGTTGGTATGCCCGCCATCCCAGCAGAGCTTTTGCGAGCAGTTTTCAGCCCAAGGGGAAAGGTCTGCTCCTAAGGAGAACCTTGATGCCATCATTTAATATGCTATTTTTTACTTTGTGGTTTTATACATTTTTGTGTCTATGTATTTCCTCTCGAATGCTGGAGCTGCTAACTATCCCTATGTGTGCAATCCTACTTCTGTCTGCTGTTCTACCTTCCCGGTCTTGCATGGCTCCATGTACTGTCTCACAGCTCTTTCTTACAATTTAGCAACATCTTCAGAAGGCTGAGCCAAGGTTATGCCTCTGGGCTGTGACACGAGTAGGCCTTGGACAGGTAGCTGAACCTCCAAGGAGGAGGGAAGAGGTAGGTTACAGTACTACCCTATTTAGTATTCATTAGGCAACAGCACCAGGGAGCAGAGATCCCATTATTTCTTGTAGCCTTACTCTGCTGCCTACTTCCAGGACTGACATCATTTAAGCTTTTTGGCATTTCCTCCAAAGGAGCAGCAAAACTTACAAGGAAGGATATTAAATTGAAAAGACTTCACTCCTGCCTTTGTCCTATAGCAAAAATTTGACAAAAGTTCTGACTCTGTGAGGTGACTTTTATTGTTCAATAGGTAACAACCACAGCTTCTTCATTACCTCATAAATCTTATTATTCCTTTTCCCTCAGCTCTGCCTCCATAATGCTCTATGGAATAGAAAATGCCTTTTAGGTCCCTGCCAAATGGTTCTGTTAGGAAACAAACAAACAAAAAAAAACCACCTTTTTGAAGTCTGCTTTAGTTATTCGTTCAAGTCATCCTATTCCTGAAAAAAGTGCAGTAAATATCATGGATACAAGAAGGGAAAGTATGACTTCTAACAATAGCATAGGATGGTCCAGTGATGTATATATCAAGGGCAAGCAGAAAAAAAACATGGTTCCATGAGATTTTTTTTTAACCTGGGCACATTACAATGTATACTCTGAGAAGCAGAGAGAAATTTTTCTTCTTATGTATTTTTCCCTTTTCCTTAGTAGACTTAAAGGAAGCAGTCGCCCTGCCCTAGCGAATCTGATCCAAACTCTCATGCTGCAACTTACTTCCATGCAGTGCAATGCCAAACACCCTGCGTGTCACATATAGCATCTCCCTTCCCAAATTCCATGATAATTTTCTTTGTAAACAGTATCTCCTTCAGAAAAGTCACTTAGTCTAAGATTACTTTTACTTTTACACTTTTAAACATAATGTAAGTTTGTATGATATTGCCTTCTTTGTGTACAAACACTCATCTTAAAAAATGTCTCTTTTTTTTTGTTCTTTTTAAACTTCCTGTTAAGATGAATTTGTCACATTAAGTCGCCCAGCTCTAGGTTTTGGCATCTACTGAACTTGAATGGATTTTGCTTCATGATTAGCCAAGAAAAATCATTTCAAACTAAGCTCAGGGAACTACTGTACTGAAGTGAATATTATACTAGAGTGATGGCTTCAGCTGAAAAATGGAGAGTTGCTAGATGGATGCCTTTACATTAAAACTCTTCTCTTTTAGATGTCGTGGTGTGAATGTGGCTTCTCTGATGGACAAAAAAAGGTCAAGTTTCTTCCAGACGGCTATAGGATATTGTTTCCTATCTGGCAGAGATTGCTAGAAATTCTTCTAGGTAGTTATGGCATATTTCTGCTTCAAGGCTGTCCTAAAGGGCTTCTTCACCTCTACATAGTTTACCTTGCCCCAGGACTCACTCCTACCTCTATTTCCAGTTGAACATATGTGTGGATGTGTATAATCTGCCTGGCCACCTGTGTGCTCCAAAACTTTATGTTTGCTTTTCATGGCTTCTATGCAGGAATTCATGTTGGCTTTTTGATTCCCGGGAGAAGACAGAGATCTGCTTGGAAGCTCTTTATCCTGGCCTACTCTGGGTATGAAAGAGATGTTATTGAGTGGAAAATTCGGGAAGATTCAGGAAATTAGTGATGTTTCCATCAGTTATTTCCATTTCTGACAGTGATTGCTCATTTATTCATATAAAGAGGAAAATAATTCTAAGGTGTGATAGAAGTCTGCTCTAACCAGGAACTAATTTGTTCAGTGCTGTTTTTTCTAAAGACTTTCCTCAGTTGCTGGCTGCATCATATATCTGCTAGTTTTAGCTTCCCAATCTCTTTCTGCAGTTTACCTTCCAGTTTTCTAAGCAGGCTACAGCAAGGAAATCACTGAAGTAAAGGTAAGAAGTAAAAGGTACAAGCACAGAAAAAAAAGGCTTAAACTAACTACATAATAATGTCTCCCTTTTTAAGTCTTTGTCTTCCTCATGTGTTCATTGTCTTAAAATGGGATGAGGTGAATCATTTCAGGATTGCAGGAGAAATTTGTTCCAATTAGAAATATTTCTAAGCTCAAGCCTAACCGCTGTAATATTTTTATAACAGCTCTTTATTCTAATGTTCTTAGTAATTCCTAGCTTCAGTATCCCAGCACTAAGACTTTCCTCCTCATCTCTGTCCTTTTGAAGTTAAGACATTATGCGGTATTTAATCTTCATTCTTGGGAGGTGATGTTGCCTAAATATAAGCCATGAAAAACATAACTTTACTGATGGAAACTTTATAAATACATACAAGAAGATTCCATCTCAGCTGTTATACTGGCACTGGAAGATATGATTTGTAATTTTTCTGTAGTGGACCTCCTTGCCAGATTTTGTCACTGATCCCTGTAAGCCAAATCCCATGTGTGTTTTTTTCGAGCCCTTCCAGAAAATGCAAACAATTTTGTACTTCTATTTATTCTATACTTAGTGCTGTTCTAATACTTATTAGCTAATATTAAAAATAGAAATGTCAGTATGTCTTTGTGGCAGTCCCAAAACATGCAGTGTCATTCTGCAGGCTGACAGAGTATAATGTTCTTGTACAGTTGCACTTTTTATAAAGATTGCCTAAAAACTCTGTAAGCTAGTAGTACTGGCAGTGTTACTCTTGGGGTGAAAAAACAACGGACTATGTAGTTAGTATGGAAAGTTCTGGTCTTTGACCCCTGAAACACAAGTCTGAACTCAATTTTATCTTCATTTTTAGTGGGCATTAGGTCAAAAGCAAAACTAATCAAGCATCTGGGCACAACATAGCACATGACAGAGCAATGGAGTTATCATTGCCATCTATCTTCCCAGTGATGGAAGGAGAGACGCAGGAATGGAGCTAAAGGTTAAGGATTATTAGCTCCTTTCTGTAGAGAAGCCATCATTTCTCTGAATTAAAAAATAACTTCAAGTTCGGGCATAGCAGTATATTCACCGACCCTTGTATCACAATAGACTTCCAGGGGGGAACTCAGATGGCAAATGAAAGTATCTTTAATATTTTAAATTTTACCCTTGCCCTTTCTACTAAGCATTTGGGATTTTTTTTCCCCAAAAAGTACAGCTAGATAGTAAAAACAACTTTACTGCTATAGCAGAGTTTAGTTTGGAAGTTAGTAGAATACAGTTTGGAAAGTAAAACTCTAAAAACAAACAAAAAGTTTTACTTTTTTCACTGAGGAGAGCTTCAGTGGGGAAGGTTTTGATGCTGTTCAGAATTTTTTGCTTAAACAGCCCACCTTAGTCTTGTCATCTTGCGTGGTCCACCACACTTGCCTGCCTTTTATTTTCCACTCCACTGTCCTTAAGTGCCTCTTCCAGTTCCACCGTAGTGAACATGTCTTCAGTGCAGTTTCCCATTGTATAATGCTGAATATTTTCAAGCTGGGCTGGAGAAATTCTCTATCTTGCTTAATTCACAGCATCATCTGGAGCTGAGTAGCAGCTCTTGCACGGCTCATGTGAGGTGGGGGCCTGTCCTTCTTCAGGAGGATATTACACTTGCTGTTATTTTTGTCAATGTGTACTGCAACTGTCCACTCTGGCTTATTGCTGCTTTTTCTTGCATATTAAAATAATTAGATAAATAAACTTAAAAGATGGAGAGGACATGAACTGTTCTATTCATAAAGGTATTTATAGACCATGATGCCTCAAAAAAGAAATGAGGATTGGAATGTATTGTTTGAAGAGACTGATGGGTCTTAGTTAAACAGAATACCACTCTTAGACAAGCACTCTAGTAACTATTGAAAATAACAATATTCTACACAGCTCAAGGCTAGAGCAGACACACAGTTAAAGTGCTTCTATTATCAGCAGAGAATTATGCTTTAAGAAATAATTAAAAAAATAAAGAGCTGGACATAGTACAGACTATGTCTAAAGTCAGCAGAATTCTCTCTTAAATCCATTTTCATGAATAGATTATGCAAGCCCACAACAACTCCCCATCCTATCCTACTTGGCAGACTTTCAGTTTACAAAAAGACCCTCAAAATATAAATAGATCAGGAGTGAAATATTTCCCTTTTTTAATTAAGAAAAAAAATCAACGATGTTAAAGATTGCATTCTGAAAATAAGGAACACCTGCAAAATAACGCATTTAACTCCATTATCCACAAAAGATGACCATTCTTGTGAGTTATACTGTGGGCCTGAAAGTTGCAATGCTCATCAAAACCTATTGCATTTGTACCTTTTCTGGCAATGTGATTTTTCTCACCTTTATATAAAATGATAGTATCCTATTTTACAAAAATGTGGTTTCTACTACTTGAGAAAATCTGCAGGAATTCAGTTTAAAGGTATGTTAATTTTACTAATAGAAATAGAAATCTGAACTTTGGATCTTACGTGACCGATATCTTAAGTGTCTTCTCTATGGAACTCATCTTCAGAAATCAGCTGCACATCGGATGATACCCACCTAGAGTGGGTTTTTCTGTAACTATTGCTCCACATTAAACCATCCAACTTAATAAAATTTGTAAATCAGGGCACAACAAATATATGAATAGCTTTGCCTCTTTTTCAGCCTGAAAATACCTTTTCAAGGCTGTCTTTAGCAACAAGTTAGAGACAATACTGAAATCATATATCAAGGTAATCACCACACATCAGTGCCAAAACCGTTCTTAGCTATTAGATGTCAAGGAGAAAAGAGGAAATTCTTGTCCTCCTACTCTGCCATCCTGTCCCTTCGAGTCTTTTTCACTACAAAAATATGTATGTGTACATGTATGTGTGTGTATATGTAATACATATGGTACATATGTAATACACTAAGTCTTCTAGACTCAAAGGCTGTCTGGAATCATGGACCCTGGCACACAGAGGCTCAGCTGGTCCTTCCTAATTCTACCTATACATGCAGTGGAGAATCAGTAGCTTTGTGCTCTTAAATCAAACATTTAGAAATTCCACAGTGAAGATTTAATTCCAGTATTTAATTAAACACTGTATATAGTTTTATGAAGGTAGAACTTTCAATAAAGCAATTGAATTTTTATTAAAATTTGAAAAAATATGTCTATTTCTCATTGTCTTTTAAAATACGGATAATTGTGGTATCTTAAAGAACAGGAAACCTGGGCACTCTGCTGGTGATGCAGACATTCAGTACATTTTCAGTTTTAATTCCAGTATCTAGGCTTAAAAGAAATTAAGTGAAGTATAGACTTCTTAGACTAGTATTGATGGTTTAGCCTTAATGTAGGAAAATGCTGATTTCTTCTTCCAAAAAGATTGTTAGGCATAAAGCTGAAAATAAATGAAAAAAAAGGTCCTGTCACTGAAATGAAAAATAATATGGCCGTTGATACAGCCTACTGGCATGGAATACGTGGGGGCTTTTAGGAGAAGCTGAGTTGGGTCTCAAGTATGAGATCCTAAAAAACCGTAATGCAAAGGTCTGCAAAAGTGAAAACAAAGCAGAACTGACAAACTTAATCAAGCCCTTTGGATCTCAAAGATGTTGTGGCTGAAATGTGGGCAAAACAGTTACTTTGAGAGTGTGGCTAGGCAATGTTATTCTTCTCAGTAGCTGCCTGTAGCATGACAAAACATGAGTCTTGGAAGAATGTGCAGAGTCTTGCAACCACATGATGAATGATGATTAGTGATTAGGACTTTTGCTTGAATTATGGGGTTAGCAGGAAAAGATCCCAGTTGAAAGAAGTGGTTGAATTTACGACCGCACCCAGTTTAAGCAGAAAAAAAAAATGAATCACAGTCCTATGGGTTCCTTCTGAAGAGGTTGGTTTATAACAGACAACAAGGAGGTAAGTATCACAGCAAGATGTACCTAGCAATGATGATAAAACAAAATCTGTGATTTGTTAATTAAAAACAAATGGATATAAATAAATTTAGTCTCTATTCTGCTAATTACTGAAGCAATTGAAATTGCTGTGAAACTTCAGTGTAGATGCTGGAAAATTAAAATCATACTGAAATACATTTCACAAAGGACTACTTACAATGAAGCAATAAACTAAGGAACTTCCTCATTTTGTCCCCTGTCTGAAAACAGACACATAGAGCAGGTGCTTGAAAGCCCTTAACGTATTATCTCAATGATCACCAGCAGAAAAATGAGCCCCTCCACCACCCTCACTTATTTTAAAGATGCCCCAATTTTTTAAGGCGCCATATGGTTGCAATCAAGCCTTTCAGGATGTGTGAATGCATGAGCTATAGCTTGTGAATTTTGTGTGGGCAGATGTATAGTACACAGAATTATTAATAGAGTGTAGGACCTCAAATGATTCAGTTATATTTGGTTGCTATAAATTATAAGGTGGCACTTAGAAGTAAACCAAACCTGAAAGCTTTGTAGTTCGTGCTCCTAAAGCTATAGAAGATCCATGATAACTCAGATGAGCCAAGGTCTAACTCTAAGTCAAGCACAGAAGTGTTGTATCTCCTTGGCTGCAGGCTCCCATTCTGGAAGTCTGTAAAACAGCCTTTATGCATATGCAACCAGAATAGTCCCATGGCCACAGTGAGTTGCTGCTTGCAAGAAAGGACAACAGAAACTGACAGCCTACCACTGAGCAAATGAAGAAACTGTGACAAATTTAGAATATTTTTTAAAGAGAAACACTTGGGTGAAAACAATATTTTTATTTTCATAGAATGCTTAAGGTTGGAAGGGACCTCTAGAGGTCATCTAGTCCAACCCCCCTGCACACGCAGGGTCACCTTGAGCACATGGCACAGGACTGCATCCAAGTGGGTTTTGAAGATCTCCAGAGAAGGAGACTTCACAACCTCTCTGGGCAGCCTGTTCCAGTGCTCTGTCACCCTCACTGTTAAGTTCCTGTGGAACTTTTGATGTTTCAGTTTGTGGCCATTACCTCTAGTTCAGCCATCAGTGAAAAGAGGCCAGCACCATCCTCCTCACTGCCTCCCTTGAGGTTCTTATAGACACTGATCAGGTCCCCTCTCAGCGTTCTCTTCTCCAGGCTGAACAGGCCCAGCTCCCTCAGTCTCTCCTCACAGGGCAGATGTTCCAGGCTCCTGGTCATCCTTGTTGCCTCATGGTCAACTTGTCATCCACCATGACACCCAGGTCTTTCTCCGCAGAGCTGCTCTCCAGAAGGTCGGTCCCCAGCCTGTACTGGTGTCTGGGGTTATTCCTCCCCAGGTGCAGGACCTTGCACTTGTCTTTGTTGAATTTCATAAGACTTCTCACCGCCCAGTTGTCCAGTCTGTCCAGGTCCCTGTGGATGGCAGCGCAGCCCTCTGGGGTATCAGCTTCTCCTCCCAGTTTTGTATCATCAGCAAACTTGCTGAGGGAGCACTCTGTGCCTTCATCCAGGTCATTGATGAATAAATTGAACAGGACTGGACCGAGGACAGAGCTCTGGGGTACCCCGCTAGCGACAGGCCTCCAACTAGACTCTGCACCGCTGATCACCACTCTCTGAGCCCTACAGTCCAGCCAATTCCTAATCCACCTCACTGTGCACTCATCTGTCCCACACTTCCGGAGCTTGCCCAGGAGGATGTTGTGAGGGACGGTGTCAAAAGCCTTGGTGAAGTCGAGATAGATGACATCCACTGCTCTCCTCTCATCTATCCAGCTGGTCATTCCATCACAGAAGGCTACCAGATCAGTCAGGCAAGACTCCCCCTTGGCGAATCCATGCTGACTACTCTTGAGTACCTTCTGGTCCTCCATGTGCCTGGAGACAACGGTCAGTATGAGCTGTTTCATCACTCTTCCGGGGACAGAGGTGACACTCACTGGCCCGTAGTTGCCTGGGTCCTCCTTCTTGCCTTTTTTGAAGACTGGCGTGACATTGGCTTTTTTCCAGTCCTCTGTCACCTCCCCCATTCTCCAGGATTTATTTTAGAATAAAAAATAATAATAAAGGTAGTGTATCTGGTCATATGAGAAGAAAATTGCCACCTTGACATACGCTTTTGGCTTGCAGAAGTGACTGTTATTGGAAATTAATACTTCAGATGTACTGAATGCTATTTTCTTCCAATGTGATATAGCAATTTCTTTGAAGTAACATTTCTTGTGATATGAGTGTGAGTACCACCTGTTACATGTGACTAGCAGAAATGCAACCTTCCTATGGCAGGGACACCCACCAGCTTCTCAAACTCATAAAAATGAAATGGTCTCCTACAGTGTCACAGGAACGTCAGCAGCTGAGGCAGAAGATGGGAAGCGGTCAGAAACACCATGTTAAGCCTTTCATCTGCAGGTACCTAGTTCAAATTCAGCTGAAGATAGTATCGGCTACAAATAATTAGGATGACTGCTGGACTAGATGAAATGTTATGGACTCCTACATCAGAAACTCATCCACACAACATTTTTTTTTTCTCAGATTCTTTTCTTAGAGGTTTAAGGGGCCAAACCTGCAGCTATGACATGTCAGGGTTGAGGCTTATGGGGAAACACGCTTCACTCATACTGAGCTGCTTATGTGGATAAAACAAAAGGTTGATTTCCAAGGGTCTTAAGGGCACCTTTCATAAGCACCATATTGATCAAAATGCTATCATGCTGTTTGTCTTACACACAGATATATATAACATTTGTTACTTTTTGTTGTTGTTTTGTTTTTACTCAAGATAAGTACTTATTTTCAAGTTTCAATGATTCAGACTTTGGTATTGTAGTTATTTTTTCTTAGGAAAAAAATATATGAACCTTATTACTGACTGGACAGCTAATTGAGTCCAAACAAAAACTATGCACATTAAAACTTTTTTAAAAAATAAGAGTTTTTGTTTTACATAGTTTAACTTCTGTGTTGCAAGATCTGAAGCCATGTTTTGTCTTCAGAAATTGTACTAAACAATAATGAGATTATCTGACAGTAGACTCACTAGTCTGAAAAACAATGAACCTTAAGAGCCTGAATTCTGTGACTCCCTTGAAATTATCTGCCTTCTTCTCATTTATTTGATTTACTTCCTTCTTTGTGTATTTCAGTCATACAGAAACACTGAAGCCTCATCTACATATCCTTGAAAATGTGATGGAGATAGGAACACAAACACTGGCACAGGTTGACCAGAAAGGTTGTGGACTCTCCATCTTTGCAGATACTCAAATCCAACTGGACATGGCCTGAGAAGCTGCTCTAGATGACTCTGGTCTGTTGAACCAGACCATCTCCAGAGATCCCTGCTGTTGATCTCTGCAGAGATCAACTGTCTGTGATTCTGCAACATCCCACATTTAACATCACCTGCATAGTGACCTGCATGGTGAAACGGGTTGGGATATGTGACTGCCTGTCCTATATTTTATCTGTTTTCCCTTACATCCCCATCTAATTGAAAGATGCAGTATCTTTCCTTAGATCATTGTAGAAATCAATTTGCTGTTGTTCAACTGATCTTATATCAAAGAAAGCGATCTGCAGACATTTCTGTCAAGATAACCTCCTCCTACCCAAGCCATTTACTGCACGGCAATATGAAATTAGCTTCAGGAAAAACAGAAGTAATATTTGGAAAAAAAAAAAAGGAAAACAGGAGTAAAGAAAACTATCATCTAAAAAAGTAGCAATTGACCGTAAGTAATTTTATTTTTCACCGTATTTGGAATCAAAAGAGTTTGAATAAAAGACTTTTTATTCCTTATGATGAAGCTATACTCACTTTTTAGCATTGCTTTCGTCTTTCAGATATTAACTGCAATAGACATTTACAGAGCAGTTACTTTTTCTCCTTTTTTTTCTCTCCATTGTTTTTTTTTTTTTTGCTAAAAGATCGCTTCTTGTTTATGCCTGTCTACCTACACTTCTACCTACCTTTTCCTTGACAGCCTGAAAAAGTTACCATGCAGGTTAGGGAAGAATGCTGCTGTAGCCATGGGGAAAGTAATTATGTTTTACAGGCTATTTTTTTTTCTATGCAAAATACATTTTTCCTTTGAACCTGGTTATATGTAGCTCACTCGAGAAGTGTTTGTGGTGGATGCTTCAATGAGATTTGCAGAAGTGCTAAGATACAGCCAAGTGCATGTGCAAAGGTAAAAATGAAGGTAGTGGGTGCTGGGATGTCTAGATGATCTCAGAGGACACAGCTCCAGTAAAAAATCAGTGTACATTTAATAACTTATATAGAGACAATCAGCTGTGGTCTCTAACCTGGGCAACTGTATCATGACTGAACAAAGGAACCTGGTTTAGGAACAGTGCTTATCCACAATTCACATGCCATAATTAGGACAGATGGATATTTATATCCACTTTTATATTATATTTATATCCACTATTTATATCTACTTTTTAGTGTTTTTAGTTTGTTTTGTTTTGTTTTGTTTGATGTAAGATACATTTTTCCATATAGCTTAAAATCACACTTCTAGAATAAATACATAGTGAACTTTGAAGTAAATTCTAATGGTATCAGAAGTGAGATATTCACCTGAACACTGCTCAGTACTCACAAAGTACTTAGCTCTATGATGAGTTTTGCTTCTTCTCATTCCTCCTAGTTCACTGATACCCTTTTGTCCTCTAAAAAACTGTAAGAGTTTTTTTTTTTTTTTTTCTCCTTTGCTAGCTTTGTATATACTATTTCTCAAAATGCAAGAAGATAGATTTCACACCCAGGAAATTAGCACACCAGAAGAAATTAGAGGGTAACAGAATGATTACAGAAACAAACCATTTGCTTGAAAAATACTTTCTCCTTTATACATGTGTCTCCAAATTAAAAGTTGTGCCATCTGGGAGAGACAGGCTGGATTTTTGGAAAAACAGAGATGTCTCTGCAATACCTGTGTATGAAGATGAATACACTACCTCTCATCCTATGAGATCATCTGGAGCATGACTGCAGACATTCAGTCTCCTTACAGACATACAAAAATATATATCAAGTAGAGTGAGGGCTGAACCCCTGGGTCCTTAGCATTAGGTTAAACATTCATTATTTCCGTCATTTTTCCTGATGCAATATTTAGCTGTGTTATACCAATAGGCTAATCTGACCTGACAGCTCTGTACAGGATGCTGTGCTTGTCCAGCTCGGAATATGCTTGTGCTCATTCCCATTCAAGGTAGGGGAAACTACTTAAAATCCTCTCTCTGTTGGGTGTATAGGCAGAGATTGGAAACATCATCCCTTACCCCTTGGGAGCATCCTAATCTGTACCAGGCTGTTGAGTATTCAGAGGTAGGATTCCTCTCATTCCTCATGTTAAAAGAGAACTAATCCACTTTGTATAAAACATTCAAATAGTCACTGATACAGAGAGCATAAGCAGTCTGACTGGAGAGACACAGGGAGAATAATGCTCCAGCCTCATGGCCAGACCAGGAGGTGGGTTGCCTGTATCAGGCAACTAAAATGACCACTAAAAATGACATGGTATTATTTAAATCCAGTATTTCCCACCTCATCTGAATATACAGAATGCATGTAGAAAAAGCAGGATAACAGATTAAGGATAGTCAGGAAGCAAAATACACAAGCGTGTGAATTATTATCCGTATTAATTCTTAGTTAGCAGATGAACTAACATCAAATGATTGCTCTTGCTTGGATGTATCTCTCTTAAGGATTATGTAAGATTTCTTTATGGAAAGAAACCTGAGGCAAAAGCAGTATCCTACAACCCTCTTTAATTAATCACGTGGTGTATAAGCAAATGCTTTCCACTAATTGTTTAGTCCCAGAACTAAATCAAAACACTGTGCCTTTTTTTTTTTTTTTTAAATATTCTTAATATTGAATAGAAGAAGTGACTAACGCCAGCAGCTCTTAATTAGCCTGGTGACAAAAACCTTGGATGCTCCCAAGGGGCAAGCTTGAAATTTGTCTACTGAAAAGAGGTTCTTGGTTAACTTGGCTGGCAATTCTTGTGGCTGCAAAACTTCCTAGTGTACTCAGTACCACATAAAACCGGCACAGACATATACACACAAACACCTTTAGCTAGAGGAGAGGATAGTGGTTGGGACATAACAGCAAATCAATATTCTACTCACAGATAAAAAGCTAACAAATACTCAAAAAATCACTACAGACCAAAAGTGCTGCACTTAATGTTGACCTTAAATTGCGTCTAGGGTTAAACACCAGATTTTAGGTAAATAGACCAGAATGCTCTTAGATTTATCACCTCTTAGAATTGAATTTCTCAAGATCTCACCAAAAGATTGAGTAATATGAAAGAAATTATCAGAAATACTATGCTTCAAGTCATATCATCTCATGTGATTGTATGGCATCCTATTCAATGGGGCTCTGCATCTGACTAGAATCTCCAAACACTACTGCAATAGCCATCTTTTACAATGATAGATATTAAGAACTAAATCCTATATCCTACAATTCCTTTAGTGTATGTTACTAAAGTTGTACAGAATAACTAAGTACCTTAAACACAAATGTCTGAGGAATAAATAACAGACAACATTTTAATAGCATTTTATGGAAAAATAAGAGCTCCTCTTAACAGAATCAGTAGTGAGCAATGCTTCCCTTTACCTGGATATAGGAGAAAAACAAAAAAGTCTCACGGTATTATGCATGAGCCAAATAATATGCAATATTGAAACTATGAGAAATGATATTGAACATAGTCATTTGCTTCTGATAACTCCAGAATGGAGAAAAAAAAAAAAAAAAAAAAAACACAGCACTCTGAAATACCCTTCAGAGCGAAGTTCTGAAGATATAGATTTAATTGCTAAAATTTCAGATCAGCTAAAAACACTGATTCAATGGCTTTAGGAGTTCTTGGAGTTTAAAATTCAGTTTTATTTACATAAAGAGTTTGCAAAATTGGGATCCTGAGCTTCCCAGGCAGATATTGCATTTTTTTATAAAAAAAAACAAAGTTAAAGAAAGATTTTTTTTTTTTGTAAAGAGCACAATAGGATGTGAAAAAAACAATCTGTGTTCTTTGCGCCTTATACATCAGCGCCAGTAACAAAAATACAAGGCAAAAGCAACCCACAGTCAGGCTGCCATTGTCTGCATGCTCCTGCTTCACCTGGGCAGCCTTTTTACTTTGAGACATAACAGCCAAGGACCTGAGGTTATAATCAGAAGACAATGGAGTTGCACAAACATCCTGAGTTTCTTTAATGACTGCTGAATTGTGGCTCAGAAAACAAACAGAATTGGAACTATCCCAGCCGTCTGAATTGTTTTACATGGTAAACAAGTGCTGGGAACCAGAACTCTTTTACCTTAGCCAGAAAGCACAGCTACAGCTTTTTATTTTGAGCTTCTAGGCAGTTCAGGTATCACGGTGTTCCGTCAGCTCTTTAAAATCAGTCAGGATGAAAGGAACTATAAAACAGTTTAAGGTATTATTTTGTGATTCACATCTTTTAGATAGCTGGTACAGTAAATTGAAATGCAATTTAATATAGTCAAACGTAAAATAATAAGTCTGAACGCAATGAACCAGAAGAAGAGCATGTTATTTTCCCTTCTGAGGTAGTTATGTAGCCTCCTGGCTGGAAAGAGCTTTCCAGGCTATAGTACAAACGTACTTGAAGCTATTAAAGTAGTTTTTTTAAACACATAAAAGCAGAAAAGCAGGTAGTCAGCATCACCATGAAAGATCTTCCAAATCAAACACTGTTATTCCATATTACTTTTTAATTTCATCAAAAAGGAGTATTCAGTTTGGTCACCTTCATAGGAAAATTGTTGCTATTTTCCAAGAGAAAAAATAAATGTTAAGCTTAAGGATATTTTCATTTTTTAAGAGAAATTATTGAAAAGATGTTTAAAGATTATGGAAAAAAAAACAGGAAGCAGTCATCATAGAAAGTTAGATGATTTACAATAAGTAGGCATCTTGATGCTCTTATTAATATCCAGATAAATCAAATATATTAATACTGGCATTTAAATAGTTACATTAGAACAGATTTGATCTACATGAGACCAGCAGAATACTTAGGTGAAACACCCTATACTCTTCCCCTGATCTTCCTTGGGCCCTGATTTCTTGACACTGCCAGATGTAAGATATAAATTTCTAGTCTGAGATACACAGAGAAGAGAGAACTTCACACTTTGGGTTTGAATCATTTGGACAATTCTTATGCTCCTTTGAGTCAAGCCCAACTGAATCAAAAATGCATCAGGCTGACAGATCTGGTACATCTCAGCAAAACTACGTTGTGACAAGAAATGGAGAAAATTCATGTAATTACCCCCAGCATTGAAATGAATGGAAAAGTGTATTAAAAAATTGAAAAGTAACCAGGAATGTGGCATGGAAAGGAAATAATTATTATTATGCTGGCTTTTTTCTTCTGCTTTTTTCTTCTAAGAATTTTCTCCTATCATGATCAAGAGCATAGAGGCCATAGAGGCCTTTCATGTTAAAAGTGAGTCTAGGATCCAAATGGTATATCCATAATGAGTTCGTGAGAGGACATAAAAAAAACCTCTATCTAAATATACTGAATCACTTTCCTTCACTGTTCTATAGTGAGCCCCCATTTAACATGCTGTGTTAGCTGCTCTTAAAAGTTGCATATGCACTCTGGACTTTCCATACATACAGTCTTACAGAGCTTGCTGTAACAGCTAGGCATTACCAGTGAATAGGAATCACCATAGGCTCCGTATGTCATAGGTCCCCAAGAAAGAATCTGTGACAGACAGCAAGCAAGAAACAAAAGGAGATTGGGCAGTCAGAGTCATTTCTATGTTTTAAAGAGCAAATTTATTGCTTGTGGATGTAAGTCAGTCTGTTCAAGCAAGTATAACTGTGGCTCCTACTGTGACCAGACTCAGGTTTTGATCTGGATGGTGGCTTGGGCGAAGTGACTAGGTGGTTGGAACAAATCTCAAATTATATTTTGGCTAGCTGCTGTCTCAAATAGCTGCCACATGCTCTTTAGAGTATCTTCCAGGGAAAAGGAACAACCGAAAATCACTCCTTAGTCATCTGTCAAGTTTGATAACATTGAGTTACTCCACACTGCTGGAAACAAGCTCGAGTCAACCTAGCAGAAGTGCCATTTTGCTGATGAATGCAGTCCCGAGGCCAAAAAAATGCTAGATGATGCCATTCAGATTATTAGCCTAGCTACCAATAGCACAGCATTTTTGCATCACATACATAAACACTGAGATTTTTATTAGTGAAAAAGAAAAAAAGAAAAGAAAAAAAAAATAAAATACCTGGGAAAATACCTCTCCTTAATCTCTTGTTTAGCAGAAAACAAATGCTAAGAGAAATATAAGACAGAAGGGATGTTTTTTGAAAACCAAACAAGCAAACTACAAATATGTTATGTAACAAGTAGGATTTGCTGGATTTCTTTTTTGGTTACTCAAGGATATGACCAAGAAAGTAATATTAGAGTTGGGATTTTTTGTACCATTTGGAAAAAATTGCGTTCTCCACAGTTCATCATTTCATAGGAAGTTTTCTTAGAGAGTCCTACACCACAGAGTCCAGAAATCTAAATAAACAAAACTTTAACACAATTTTACAAAGGCTTAAAGTTTGATCTGCTTCATATAAGTACTAAACTTGTTCTTACACAGTCTATACCAAAAATGCTGAGATGTCAGAAAAAGTGTTATGCCAGTTAATAGCAATCAGCTTTTTAAAGCTGTAGAAAAATTTACCCTGCAGTCCTGTGAATGATTTGTTTGGATTTACAGGATTATTAAACTAAACATGGGTTTAGCTCTTGTTTTGCAAATAAACGTAAATTGTCCTATTTACAGTTTCAATACCTTGAAAGTAATAACATGCAGAAATGAGAATGTACTTATATGAATGGTTTATAGCGACTAATCTTCCAAAGAGTAATTTTGACAATTTGGGATTCTCATTAAGTACACATTATGTTGTACTATTGAAACATAAATTCAGAAAAACAAAAGATGCTTTAGACTAAATTCCTCAGACAGAAATATAAATGCCATCACATTAAACACCATTGTGCTGTGAACAACGCCGATTTGTTGAATGCATTATTTAATTGGGTCTTAAACAAAAATCAAGCTCAAGCTTTTTTAAATCGAATAAATGGAGGGCTTCAGCGCGTCCTACTGCTGAGGGAAGTATCATCTGAAATTAGTCCTGAATTACAAATAATAAATATCCACAAAATAAATCCATCATTTGGAACTCATTTATTGCACAAAGGATAAAAAATGAATATATTCATATATTCTATCTATATATGCATATACTCAGTTTCCTGAGTACAGGAATCTGTAGGCAGCAGAATTTGGTACAATTCAGGAAAAGAAATATATAATAGATAAAATCAGCCAGTTCCTATTTCAGATTATGCCTGGCCTTGAACCTCCCACTTAACTGTTCTCAGTCTCATTTCACTATTAGAAAAACAAAGATATTATTGGCTAAACTACATCAAATGGCTTTGAATTGTTTCATGCGTTGTTGTGCAGAGACCTTTTAGTGGAATGCTTAAAGGAGACTTGTAGGGGAGTTTAAGTCAGTGGGTTCAGTAAATTTAGTTTGGATATTAGGAGGCGTTCAGCCACCAGAATTGCAGTTTCTAGAATAGCCTCTTAACCATAGAATCATAGAATTGATAAAATTGGAATGGGTCTTTAGAGAACATCTAGTATGACCCCCCTGCACACGCAGGGTCACCTAGAGCGCATGGCACAGGACTGCGTCCAACCGCATTTTGAAAATCTCCAGAGAAGGAGATTCTATAACCTTTCTTGGCAACCCGTTCCAGTGCTCTGTCATCTGTCATCCTCACTGCTAAAAAATTTTTCTTTAAGTTCCTGTGGAACTTTTGGTGTTTCAGTTTGTGGCCATTCTCTCTAATTCTGTTGGTCGCCACCGCTGAAAGGAGGCCGGCCCCATCCTCCCTCCCTTGAGGTGTTTGTATACACTCATTAGATCCCCTCTCAGCCTTCTCTTCTTCAGGCTGAACAGCCCCAGCTCTCTCAGCCTTTCCTCATAGGGCAGATGGTCCACGCTTCTTATCATCCACCACGCAAACACATTTTACAATGAGACTTGATTAGTTTTTGAGAGTGATTGCTTGATGTTGTTGCCTTCCGTAACAGAGGCTAGACTTGCTCACCTGGAAGATCCAAGCTTCCACTGAAGTACAAGGGATTCAAATGGCAAAATGGAACCAGAGAAATACCAGAGACTAGATGAAGTTTTCACCCTTCTCTCATTTATATTCCATTAATGAAATTAATTCAAATTTTGGCAAGATTTGGCAAACTACTGTGAGAATAATGGAAATGAAGGGCAAAAGTTTTAATTAATCAAGGTTTTCCATCAGAGAGGAAGCACAAACAATACATTAAAATAGTTCTTGAACATGATTTTTTTTCTCCATTTTGCCTTTCAAGTGCTGCGTTCAGTTTTCTTCCTGAGTTATTCTACTAGAAATAAAAGTGTCAGGAATGAAGTACATTTTAAGCAATGTGGAAAAATAAAAATGAATCAGAGAAACACAAGCAGTGCATCTGGGTGCAACTCCCTGAAGCTCAGATAAATCTGCACAGCTTGATGTTGATCAGTCAGGGTCAGACGCAGGGGGTCTAGACTTATAATCACACCTTGTGATGGATATTATTTGCTCTGTATTTCTTCTGAAGAGTATGTGACACCCAAGACAATTAAACCAAAGTCTGTCTTCCCTGCCCTCCAAAACCTCTGTGTAGTACACGGTGAGCTTCGCCTTTTCCTGGAGTACACAGCACAGAGTGAGATGTCTGACAAGGGACGTGACTGGGCCCCTTAATGCTTCTCTCCGGTGCCTGCTATGGGCCAGCACCACATAGGCCCTCCCCACGACCAGGTGTTTCTGAAATACTCACCTTCTGCCAAATATGGTTGAAACTGCCCAATTATTGGAGGGCATTGACAGATAAAATGATCGTGTGAGACGTATTCCCTAGGAAACCAGGCTAAAATAAGATTACTGATTAATTTCACATTCCCTATCTCATATTTATCCTATAATTTCCCTAGTAGGCCAATTTTCCTTCCACTCTCTATCACCACCATATTTAAAGAACCCTTTGTGCATTTCAGCATTATATGTAATTTGGCTTTCAGTATTTCATTTTGCTCCTGCAGTTACTGGTTCAACTTAATTCTGCATATTTTTGTGGATCTGCCAATCCCCTTCTTTACTATGCCATGTGTATATATATTTTTAACACTCCTCACTTACTGCTTGGGCTGCTCTTTATATCACCTTACTTAATCATGTTGGCCTTTTCTGACCTTTTTGCTGTTTAAATTTAAACAGAAATGGATTTCAATTGCAGTCTGTTCAAGTATTTCTTAAATATTTACCACTTCTCCTCAGTACACTTGCCATGTGTTATAGAATTTCTATCAAAATCCCCCAAGGCATTTCACGTTCTTTCAACTCAGCTTTTCTAGAACAAAAAAATAATAAAATAAACCCTTTAAACCCCTAGGTATTTCTCTTTACATGTTTACCCACTTGAAAATTTAAAATTCACTAATGCTGTATTCCTGAATTCTAATATTCTTTGATTTGAATTTGTTTTTATTAAGAAATTGATTTTCAGTGACAATCCAATCCATGCAGGTCAACAAACGAATGAGTCAAAGCATCCTTATTATTTCCAGTATGGCTTATGCTGCATATTTTCTATAAAATAGCTTATGTGAAAATATTCCTAAATATCCAACAGAAACTATGGAGTTTTATATGAGTGTAACTCTGCTATTCAGTGATTTTATAGTGGGAAGAAGCTGATAGGGTAACAGAAGTTCCTAGGGTCAATGGAAAAGTGTGAAACACACTTAAGAAAGCTGGAAAATTCAGTCACAGTATCTTTGTAAAACTTAATCGTGTTATACAACAATGAATTATCTTCTGCTTGGTTTTCAGAGTCTCTCTAATTCTACGTCTGTTGGAATACTTTGAGTTCACACATCAGACAGCTGGTTATAATAGCCTGTAGATACTTTTTATATGAAATGTGATTTCCCTTCTGCGTGCTCTTCTCTCCAAGGCTTTAATATGAATATTCTGAAGAGTTGCACTTCCTAAAGAGTAAGAGGAATTAGTGACATTGCACAGGACCTTTAGTAAGACATTCAAGGCAAGCTCTGGACTCTTGTATGCAAGAGAAGAAATCCTATGGGCAAAAAATATGTCCAAAAAATGTGGTCACCTGATCAGGCAGTAATTCAACAGTGTGCAAACACACACTGAAGAACTTAAAATTTCCTCTACTTTCGTTCTAGCAGAAATTAGTTCTTCTTTATGCATATGTCTGATACTTGTTCTTTGTGCACACAATTGGCAAGTATTGTATCAAGGATCAAGAAATTAAATCCAGGTCCTGGATTGCTAGCACGGCATGTCAGACTTGCTCCACTTTTCTTAAAAAAGACTGGCACAGCATGCTGATAAGATCTGGCCATAATTTGCAGGCAATAAAGAGTTAAAATCTCCATGCAAAAACTGTGTCAAAAGACCCTAGATATTTTATGATGGCCTGATTTGGATGCATCCTTGAGAAATGCCGGTAGCTTCAGTATGGCTGTGTGAATGTGAAAGTAGAAAGAACATTATTTAAAATTAATTTTGCAGTGCTAAGTAATTGTTCAAATTTTCCTTTTTAAAGCTCCTCCTTCCAGAACTTTAAGTGCAATAACTTATACACATAAAAAAAAATCAATATAGAATGTCTAATTAATCTGGCTCTGTGAAACTTCAGTTTCAGCACGTATCTGGCCAAAAGAAATCTAATGAATCTGTAACTATAAAACAACATAACTAATTCAGCAAAAGGTCCAAATATAATTCACTGGTTTCTAGAAGTGGTTGTAAAATGTCACTGGCTTGTAGTAAATATCCACACAGTAAAATTGCAAACAATCTGAATGTACAAGTTTGGGGAAGAAACAGACACAGTATGACCACGAAAGATAAAATCATGAGTAATTAATGTAAATCACAGTAGCCCACAAACAAAAAGAGGTTAATTAGGAGGACATTTGGATTTTAAAAATCAGGCATTGGTATAATGTACATCAAGATAAAGATTCCCAATAATTTTTTCGATATGCAAAATTCAGTTACTCTGTATTTAATATCATCCAATGTTATATATGAACTGAGGTAAGAAAAATCACTTTATTAGACTAGAAGAATCTTATAAGAAAGTTCAAATTATTAAAAAAGAAAAGAAATTAGAACTAAATTAGCTGTCTGTATTCAGGGAAAATAATTATTTCAGAAACAGAATCTCATCTTCAGTAAAGAAAAAAAAAAGCCTTATGTGTTGCCAAAAATGAGCAAACATATCCATAAAGCCGTAACACATATAAGAGTATATAGTATTACATACCATATTCTTAAATTATATAATTCCAAGAAAGTTTCTGAAATTTCTGCTTATAGCTTTACTCTGTTCGTGAAAACTCTTGACATTCTTCCTTAGAGATAACTGCTGTAGTCATGTTAATGTATTCAAAGAGCTTTCAGCACCTTCTAGGTTGCATACTTAGATCTGCATCCACTCAAAAGTCGAGCACTTCTCTGCTGAAATGAGATTCACACAACTTAAGCATGTGTCCTTAGAGTCAACAATTTGCTTTACCTTTCAGCTTCTCAGCTCCAACACTTAAGAAGCGAAGCTGGATACTGGATAGTCAGCAAACAAAAGTGGATACTGATAGACAGCACAGGCTGCTGCACAGGGGTACTCTGCCCCTTTCTCTGATCCCTTCTTCTCTCAACAGCCCTTGAGCTTTCTTTCGCATTTACTTAAACACGTCCTAGAAAAGCACAGCACAGTACTGCACAGCTTGCAGGACCATAAGCCACTTTAATCTATTCTCTCCTATTTGGTCTGATGGAGCATTGTTCAGGTCTGAACTTGTTCCTAAGCTCTCAGGTAGGACAGCTTTCACGTTGCTCAGAACTTTCAAGCCAGTAGATGTTTGCCTCAGAAGTCTGTAGGTTCCAAATAGGCACAGGATTCTCCTAGAAATAATTCTCTGACATCCAGCCATGCACTTCTTGCAGCTTTCTCAAAAGTCTTCGAGGGAGGCAAAGCCTTCAGAGAATTCCACCTTTAGCATTGGATAAGCTCCAGATAGAGTTAGCTGAATTCATCAGCAGTATAGGAAGGCATTCCAAAAAGTGGGTTGCAGAAGTTTAAAATAAAAGCTAGATGTACACTCTGAGCTTAGAAATATGTGTAAGAACTGGTGGAATAGGAGAGTGAAGCAGTAGGCAAGAAATATGGGTAGATAGTCCCACAGCTCTCGAGAGTAGAGGGAGCTATAGATGCATTTCATCTTGAATCAATATTAAAAAAAAAATGAACAAAATGGAAACAATCTATATTGCTTCTCAGAATTATTTTATATGTATTGCTTGTTCATTCCAGAAAGCTCTGGGACTTACAAGATGGGTAAGACGCTGAGCAAACACTGATTTTTTTCTTTTTCTTATTTTTGTGTATGCGTTTTTCTGCCAGAATGTGTATCATGCTCTGAAGGATCATTTATTCACGGTCCCCTTCCTACTTTGTCTCTCACCATTTTTCATACATGAGAATCAAAGCAATCTTTGTAACATTTCTTGAGACTGTTCTATGAGACCTTTTGGCTTTATTCTTAAGACATTCAGTGCTTCTTCCAGATGCAATGCTTCTGTTCTGGAGAAAAAGTTCTGTAAATTTAATAGTTGTTATTTCTTAGGAAATGGCAGAGGCCATGAGATTATTCACTAGCTCAGAGTATATTTAACCTCTGCCCTGATGGAGCACTCACTGGGTTTCTCAGGATAAAACTTTTCTGTGATAGAGTATTAGTATTTGCCCCACAACAAGAGGAGCTACTTAAAGAGGTCTCTTCATCATTATTTTTAATGCTCTGATTATTAAGGGACTTTTCTATGGCCCAGGAATCTCACGAGCAGGTAAAGTCTTGTGACTTTACACAGAAGTGAGAGTGCAGTAATGCCTACTGTAAATTCTCATGGTAAGCAGCAATGAACCTGAGAGCTGGCCAAGCAGGAGTAAGGAAAATGACTGCATACCTTTAAGGATTAAAAAATGTCTAGCTTAGGAATCCAATTCTTCTACTTCTAAACACTTATTTCTAGTGATCTGAAAGCTTTCCACCTGATGGCAATTAATGAGTTATCCAAAGCCCTAAGCACTTGCTCAGCCCCCACCATTTTGTTTCCAGCGAATCTCCCTCTTTCAAACAACTCCTGAAGCGGCAGTTCAAGACAATCTCAACAATCAAGGTTTAAATTAGACTACTAACAATTTCAGAATTTGCACTGTGTTTTTATGAGCCTTCCCTATATACAAGAAAAGCCAATGACAGCAGAGTGTGAAGACTTCTGCAACCCAGCCAGGACTTGCCTGGTGACCCCACCGCTCTTGGAGAGACTGCCAGGTGGCTGCACACTGTAGTTGGCCAAGAGAGACAGTCCTCCTGTTTTTTTTTTTCTTATTCATCTCTAAAACCTCATGACTGAAAACTTATTCAAGAGAAAGTCTCCAGGCAAGTTGGAATAAATTTTGAATCAGCTCCCAAGATAACTGTTTTCCCAAATAGACCCCACAAGCCTTATTACACTATAAGAAAAACTTTCACAGTGGGAGGAATTGTTCTCTTTTAAGGTCTGGTTACAACATACATCACCCAAGGAGTAAACGAAATATATTTTGTGTGAATGGCTTTGCGTATTTCTAATTTTCACTGATGATGATTATTGCTGAAATTCCCCAACTGTGCTACCCCAATGAATTTTCCTTTCAGGGCAAAGCAGGTGGGCGACCATATACAGTGAAAACTCAGTAGTCAGTTAGGAAGTTATTGACCTCCTGCCTCTCATGTGAATTGCTGCATTTGTAGTTATCACCTAGGAAAGGATACAAATTGCAGTCCATCCTATAATATTAAATAACAGAAAATATTCTGCATTTCAATTTCAGAATCTTCAGCTGCAAGCACAGTTTCCTTTTTGTAATGACTTGGGATACAGTTCCTATTCTTCTAGCTGATAAAAGATTAGAGCCATCTCTTAGGTTTTACTGCCACTCTGCCTGTACAAGCCACACAACTATTTATCTCATCAAACACTAGTTTACTGACAGTCACGTCCGTCTTTCTGGCACAGCACTATGTCAGAGAGAACATTAAGTGAAAGTGAAGCAAAGTTGGTGTTCATGCTAGGCAATGCACAAGAGAAACAACGCTGTGGCAATAAATTCAGTAGATTTAGCAATGGTTCTCACCTCCAGCACCGCCAGGATTTTAATCTGCTTCTTCTAGCAGCTGGTAGGAACACACACAATGTTATACCCCTCGCTTTCCTCATATCCCCTCCAGAGGCATGGAGACCATGTGGGGGGACATGAAGGGGCCTGGGAGGGGAAGCAGATGTGAAGACATGTCTCTCCACCTTGTAGGCTTCTCAAAAGTCAAGCACAACTGAGCAATGAGTTCCTTTGGAATGATGGGTGTCCTTTGGAGACTTTGAAATCCTCTTCCAAAACTCCTGTTGTTCTGCATAGATGGCTTGTAGGGAAGAGAGAAAGTCACACCCGAAAGAAGAGGCAGCTTGAACAGATACTAGTTGTGCAATTGATCTGACTAAGTTTAACTGAAGATTAGGTTGAACCCCACTGCCAAAAGAGGCATTGAATTAAGACACAATTCAGGTGCTTGAATCGAGCACTGGGTCTCCCATTGGCACAGCACAGTCATCCTAAACATCTAAGCCTGTGTGTGGACTAACTTAACACCTAAATGTCTTGTCTTTATGCTGCTTATTCTGACTGAAAAAGGCTTATAGGGAAAATACAACCAGACACACTCAATTCTCTCCTCACACCCCTTGCTCCTAAAAACTCTCCTGGTCATGTCTGTTACTTCCTTTACAGATTTTTGTCTGTGACCAGCATAGCACAAGCCCCATTATAGCAACTATTGTAGTTGTCTATGCTGAATACCTTCATCAGCACTGTAAGCAGGCAGCGGTGCCCTCTTCGAAAGCCCCAGCAGAATTCTCATGGCTCCCAGGGGAAGTCCACAGAGGTAGAAATGTTTTAAAAGAGAAGCAGCTACTGCCTCCACTGTCCGAGTGCACGGACAACACAGACCTTTGGCCCCCTCACCAAAGCTGCTGCCTAAACCTGACCACCATGCTGGGCAGTTCCCAAGCAACCACTCCCCCTATCCTCCACCATCACCCTCCTGGGCCCTCATTTTCAGTTCACCTCTGATGAACAAATCTCTCTCTAAAACATAGATCTTCATAAATATCCAGTCTTAGTACTCATGTACTATACATGCTCATTTATATATATGTATATGTATGTATATAAGTGAGTAAGTTATATTTGTAAGTTACGCAAGTCAGCATGGTCTAGATAGTCCTGCAGCCATCATACTCTTGGATGTAATAGGCCACAGCTCCACCTATTCTCCGAAGCAACTGGTCTGAATGCTATCAGATTCAGGATGTCAGCATCAGTGGCAGAAAATAAGTTCAGAATTTGACATTTCTGTAGAAGATGCCTGATTAGAAACACCTTCTCATGTAACAGACCTGTGTGAGTTCTCACCTCATCTCGTCTTGTGGCAGTTTAGGTTTTGAAAGACAAATAGTTTAAAGGCATTCAAGGAGTATCATTACTCCAGAGTAAGGAGGATAATGGAGGATTCTTCTACTCTTCCTACCATGCTGTCCGCAAGTTACAGAGGTTTTAATTTGTGTTCTTGAGTTATATTGGGGTATTAACTCATGTATTTTAAGTGGCAATCAATTAATGAAATCCTCTCCTGCTAGAGCAAACCTTCTTGAAGCATATTGTTTATGCTTCAAGCATTTAAAATAATATAATAAATACAAGAATACATCTGAAAATTTCTGATTTCATTTAAAAGCCAATGAGAGTTCTAATTAATAGAAGTTTGTGTTGATTTATTTGTAAAGCATTCTTGAAAACAGAGAGTTATTTTATGGTCCAGATCCCAGAATTTTTAAAGAAAATTCTATTGGAATTAAAGTTACCATAACATAGTGTCATTAAATTAATGAGTTGATTTAATCAACAGATTTGCCAACTAAGCAAACATTGCAGCAATCTCACTATCCACTGAAATGCATTTATTTAAATATTTGGTTAGTGTTTAGCTTGGTTCATTATGTGCTTTTAGCAATATTGTATGATGTGCATAACAGTGCTAGAATATAGCCTTGGGGCACTGTATACAGTATTAAAATTTCAATGCCCTTTAGGCAAAGAGGAGCCTGAGATGATATAGGGCTTTTGCAACTCAGCTTCAAATTGGAAGCTTAAGGATAATTAATGAGGGACTTAGCAAAATATACTGGGAATAAACAAATAGCCACTCTGTAAATAAAAAAGCCCATGTGATAAGCCTTAGGTTAGGCTTTGCCCTCTGGTGCTCCCACAGTATAATTAAGTAATCTTTGTGGAATTAGACTGGAAGGCATTGCCAACTTTTTTTTTTCTTTTTTTTTTTTTAAATATTATTTTTATTCAATACAAAGTAACTTAAGACCAAAGTTGAAAATATTTCTTAGACCTTCAAATATTTTTCCTGTGAGCCCATATATTAGCATATCATACATGAAGCATTTACATGTGGTATACATTAAAGCTATAAAGGTACTTTTTTCCCCTTTTTCCAGTTGTTTTATTTTAAGGAGTTGCCAAAGACAAAAGATTTTCTGAAAGGAAAACAAAGGAAGGGAGGAAGGAGGAAAGGAGGGAAGGAAAGAAGGAAGGAGGGAAGGAAGGAAGGAAGGAAGGAAGGAAGGAAGGAAGGAAGGAACGAAGGAAGGAAGGAAGGAAGGAACGAAGGAAGGAAGGAAGGAAGGAACGAAGGAAGGAAGGAAGGAAGGAACGAAGGAAGGAAGGAAGGAAGGAACGAAGGAAGGAAGGAAGGAAGGAACGAAGGAAGGAAGGAAGGAAGGAACGAAGGAAGGAAGGAAGGAAGGAACGAAGGAAGGAAGGAAGGAAGGAACGAAGGAAGGAAGGAAGGAAGGAACGAAGGAAGGAAGGAAGGAAGGAACGAAGGAAGGAAGGAAGGAAGGAACGAAGGAAGGAAGGAAGGAAGGAACGAAGGAAGGAAGGAAGGAAGGAACGAAGGAAGGAAGGAAGGAAGGAACGAAGGAAGGAAGGAAGGAAGGAAGAAAGGAAGAAAGAAAGAAAGAAAGAAAGAATTGTAATTCGTAGCTGGTGAAAATAGATAGCCTAACTAAATTTATTTCTACCACTGTCTCTGTAGCTTCTGAAGTAGTCAAGAAATCAAGCACTGACGCAAATGCAGTTATTGTTTAACCTCCCTCTGAGTTACATTCCTGGAGCTGAGTATTTTTTCCTGAGGTTTTGCAAGTAGCCAAAGATGTCTGGTTTGTTGCAGGAACAGACATAAATGACAAAATGAGAGACTGAAGAGGGTCAGAGAGAATGCATGCAGTGTATTTTACAGACCACCTAGTAGTGGTGACATACTAGGATGAAGAGAAGAGATAATTTTTAATATGAAGTGATATCTGACAGTATCTATACATTTGTGGTCTGGCCTTCCTGAATAACAATGCTGTCACACAAGGAGGAATATAATAGGAAAAGTATCTGTATGGACAGATATGGATAATATTGAAAAGGAAACAATTTCATGCTCTCACTTTTAAATAGATAGGGAAAGGTTTATATAGAGAAATTCAGTAGCTTCGTCTTTTACTTTAAAATATATGACGTATCTCTTTCCTCTGATTAAAGAGTCAAGCAATGATTTTAATATTAAACCGAGTAATATGGCTCTGTGAGCTGAAATTAGGTGAGGAACTCAGCTAGAATAAATCAAGACAAACCATATTAAATGTTTTGGACTTGATTAGCCCCTGAATGTTGCCATGATAGTGCACATGTGTGACAGGCTGTCTACAAATGCATCTGCATAGTGAAGTGGAACGGGAAGAAAATAGTGCACATTTCTTTTATAAACGGTATGCCTTCTTAAAGCTATCCAAGGGAAAAAGTAAAATCCACTTGTCTTGAGGTCTTCCAAGCAAGACGAGATATTTCTGAATTATTTATTTATTCCAGTACAGAATACCTCAGCAAAATTCTGTTGTGTTTTGTTGAATATTACTCTCCAAAACTGAAAATCTGAAAATACAGGTAACTAAAATGTAAAAAAGGGATTTTATGTGTGAATGAACCACTAGTAATATCGTATTGGCTGTGACCAAGCAATATGTCTTGCATTAACTGTATGGCCTAACAATTCCCGCTAATGATAGCATCATCTTTTCAAGACTCAATACAAGTGAAAACATTGTTAAAATAGATTTAATAAAAACCATCACTGTATGGGCTGCTGACCTAATGGTTACTGCACACTGCACATGTTCTAGTGAGCCTCATAGAACATGTAAAGGATCATTTTGCTTTACCTTTCCATATGCGTTGTTCAAGTGAACAAAACAGAGTATCAGATCCCACACATGAAGAATGTTGCCGTTGAGGCCTGAGAGCTTTAATTGTGATTTTGCTAATTGGTGCACAGCTCTGAGAAATGAGAAGTTGAAATTCAGAATAAATTCATAACCACTAATAAAACTGAAAAGATTTTCCAGATGGCAAATACATTCCAGGCAGCTGTATCATTACCCTGCACTGTTTATACATGGGACTCGATACCATGGCAGTAAGGCTCACTGAGGTCCTGTTACCTGACACAGATGTAGTGCCCTAAAAGGGTCCTTATTTAGTAAATTTATCCATAATCAAAACAAGCTCAAATGCCAGGCATGGCACACATGAAATATCCCTCTGTCCACAACAGCACTGTTAGCTAAGTGTCCAGTGTTATGAAGATCCTATGAAAATACAGCTTAGTTCACAAGTACCACATATAACTATACTATATTCCTGCTCTGATAAATTCCCACAGACTGACGGCTTCTTGCTACAGATCTGATTTTTCAGCTTGCTATGTATCTGGTATCTTTTATTCTCATGTTTGCCTGTTTCATTAAAAAAATATTTCTAAACACACAGTCTTATAAAAGATGAATTCTACCTGAGAATTGGTAAATTCCTCTAGAAGACCTTTTTTTTCCCCAGATACATTAATAACACCTTTTTTGCAGCACCTTCATTAAGGAGACACATAATGACCTAAAATTTTGGGAGCCAGGAAAATTCTTAGAGATAGGGAATGAATAGCCTAATAAACCATCAATTTTCTCTGTTTCATAATGACTGTTCAATGAAGCGTTGCTCTTCCTGAGTGCTGTTTTTGTGCCTGCTTACACAGTGTTTCATATCTTTGTCAGTATTCTATGTATGATCCTGTAAGCAAGGATTCTACAAAATGTGTGCCAAAGCAAACAAAAAATTTGGTTGTTTGAGATTTTCTTTAGCTTCAGACAAAGTCCACTATTTCTATGGAAATCTCAAAAGTCTGAATGAAAAAATACTGAGAGAATGCTAATGATACATCTTAAAAGGCATCTGGAGTGCACTTTTAGAAATCACAGAGAAAAGGGATGAGAACAAGAGTCACAGAAAAAACAGTGGAAACTTATTGGTTTTTCAGTCCCAGTGGCTATTTCATTTTTTGAAGGTTCTGAGTTAACCAAGACATCCTTGCTAGGGCTGTTTAAGAAGTCTAAATTCTTCAATCTTTTCTTCATGTCACTTTAAATATCCTATTTTCCTTATATGTGAAAATTTTTAAAAAGCGCTGATATTTTACTAAATGCACAAAGAGATGAGATTTATTTAAATTACATTTGATGTTTTTTTCTTATAGGTAATTAATGCTATCAAACGGGGAAATAAAGTAAATCCCCAGATAAAGTAAAGAACGATATAAAACATGGAAGAGCAAAAGAATATGGCTTAAATGAAATGTTAAATGGCTATAGACAGTGTTAACAAAGTATCCATTGTCCAGAAGAATACTATTTTTTTATCTGAGCTTGCAGGAATAGGCAAAGAGGATGCAATTAAGGGTAACAGGGAAAAAAAAAAAAAGAGTATGTTTTTCTTTCGGTCCAAATTCTGAGATTTTTAACTCTTAATCAGTGCTGTAGAAATGTAGCAACAATTTTCAGAACACTGCATTATGTACAGTGCAATTGATTTGGAATTTTCTAGATGGTGATCTATTGGATATAAGAAATATAAAAACCCTGTTGGGTAGAACAACTAAATTTACAGAACTTCTCTGTCACACTGCCTTTTACTGCTTATTGATCTGGTAACCAAAGACACTGGATTATACACCCCGTATAAAAGTTTTAACCAACATTGCTTTCAATTTAAATGTGGAGTTAGCTGACTTCAAAAATCAAACATTGATTTAATTTATACTCTATCAAGCATATTCCAGATGAGGGAATTGAACAATTCAGAGAAAATATTCTATGAGAAATCCATAGTTTGCCTTCATGAAGATCTTCTAACAAAGAAGATTTTCAGAAAAAAAGAATGTATATCCTGTATACAAAATTCTATTTTGCCTCTTACAAATATACATTTGAAGTAGGTGCTTTGGCAATGTTTGTAGTTCCCTTACAAAGTGCTGAAAAAGACGAATGAAGATTGGAGAACTACATTTTCTGACACTAAGGAGCATTTCTAAACATAGATAAAACAACACAGTATATTTAACACAATATTTTTCCTTAAATCGGAGCACTGAAACTGAATTTGATTATGAGGCTTATTAAGAGAAACATCATACTGAGGACAACACTAAGTGACCTACATTGTATTCTCCTTTGCCTAAATTTTGTGAGCATGCAGGCAAATATATATATGTATGTGTATATTGTGTGTGTGTATGTGTGTGTGTGTGTGTGTGCCTCCAGAACCTGTGGCTTAGTGGGGTCAAGGATTTTGCATTTCAGAGAAGGGGCATCACGAGTCTCAATGCCTAATTATGTTCCAGTACAAATAAGCAAGCAGGGGAAGGAAAATGATTCCAGATTGAGAAAATACTGTCTTCTAGATTAAGAAACTCATATTCGGTAGCAGTTTGAGGGTCCAAACTATAAATATGATTTCTTTAATTTAGAAATTTATATACGGTGAAGCAAAGAATCTCTTTCATATGATCTGAAACAATTTATTATTTTAGAAATGTCAGCAAAATTCTTAAAAAAATTCAAGTGAAGAACACCCACCCTATTATTCACTTAGTTGTCTTTTACTGAAGGACTGTGACTTTCCCAGAGACTAATGGTTGCAGGACGAAAGACCTCAGTGAGTGATGATGAAGTGCCAATGTGAAAAATCTGCTGGCAAGGTTTGACTCATACCCTTCTACATATGGAACCAAAGAGGACATAACAGAATAGCAATGGCAAACTGCCAAGTATCTCAGCAAATCGAGATAGAAGTACAGACTCAGACTAGGTGCGGTTTTAGCTGCAAAGCAAATTTGCATGAATCTTAGACCTTCCCACTTATAAACTGTAAACACTACCTTGTCTTGCTGTAGGATTCCTCACTGTTTTTGTTCAGGTATGTATATATATTTTTCTTTAGGCTTTAGTTTTGAAGAAGAAGCATTAGCTGTATATATATAATTATATATAATTATACATATATACACATACATATACACACAAAAAAAAAGAAAAAAAAAAAAGGTTTGAACAGACCTAACAGGTTTGAAAGAGCCAACACAGGAAATAGACAGGAGATAGCAATATTTTAGAAACAGAAATGAAAACCAAAAATATAAAGCAGAACTAAAAGAAATGGAAACTCAAACCTGTGAGTACTTCAACACTTTCCCACAAGCCCTAAGAAAATCATGTCATCTCCACAGAAAGACAATATGAACTTAACATATTTATGACAATGAAAAATAATGTAAAATAGGTTCCAACAACATTGAATTTGGAACAGGAATTTCTAAGCTTATTGATTGTTTCCATCCAATAATTTGAGGATTATACGATGTAATACAGAAATTCAATTGCAAAGTTGAGCATTGGAAAAAATAAAAAAATAATTTACTCTACATGAAATCTGGTGGCAAAATTGTATTTCAGAAAAAATATAAAAAACAATTCACTATACATATTATGAGAGCAGGACACTGGAACACAAGAGCATCTGAAAGCTGATTGACCCTCTTCAGAGTCCTGCTAGACTGGTGTAAAATTAATGCCTTTGCAAAGCTTGAGGGCTCTGTACAACACATGGGCACTGCTTTGTGAAATCAAAGGTCAGGCCAAAATCATAAGGGACCTATTGGCTGTCGTATGCACAACATAAATCTCTTTAATGAGAACAGGAGTTACAGGCACCCTCACGACTGCTCAGTCATTCAAGCACTCCAACTTTCTGAGAAGCCAATTACGGCAGCCAGTCTTGCAAGCTCTCCTGCCTTTGCACAAGCCCTCCCAGTTCACACAGGCCACACATAAACACGGCACTGAGACAACACCAAGCCATTGGCTACAGTGAGAATAATGTCTTGGCTTTCATTGCACTTCAGCAATTACTTCAAAAGATCCTTTGGGCATGTCGTATTTCAGAGCCAACACTGAGGGATCTTTCTTCGTTTTCCATTCACAATAATTAGTTGCTTAACTGAGTTTTAAAAATGAGGAGTAATTGGCTGTCATACATGTCTGGCTGTCAAGAGTTCTGTTCTGCTCCTGAAGGATTTTTTCTTTTTCTTCTTCTTTTTTTTTTTTAGCTTTACATTACACCGAATAAGATTTTAAATAGGCAGAACATTAATTATAATTGGTATTTATTTAAATACCAATTAGCAGGGATTACTCACTGAATCCCTGCTCACTCCATGCTCTCCAGTTTATTTTCTCCATTTTGCGTTCAAAATTCTCTGTGATGGCGGGGCAGTTGGACCTCCCAATAATGCAAACAAGGAGGCAAAATATCAAGCCCATTTTAGTCACCTTTCTTATCTACTTATGTAAGTAAACCAATTGCAGTTTGGCCCTTGAGATGCAAGCTCTTGGGGAAAGAAAGCCTTCAAAATCAGATCAAACATGGAATAGTTTTGCTATCTTAATGGATAGGAAATTTGATCTCTAAACTTGAGATCCAATTTTGAGATCCAGACCCCTTCCCTTTGCACCACCAGTAGAACAATGTCTAACATTGTTTGACTGATTTTATTGATAAAATGAAAGGGTAACTATCACACATGTTTCTCATTTTTAAAAAGCATAGAAATGTTGATGAAATTTCAGTTATATTCAGGTTTAAATTCATGCAAAGTTCAAGTGGATTTAATTATCTCCATCCAACTGCTCAGCCAGATCCAATAACAAATGGCTTTTTGTCTTGTGCTTCTCCTGCCTTTCCCAATTGCCATCATTGTTTTGTCTGCTGCATGTTCTGGCACTTGTGGCAGTATAAAATATTAAATACATCATTCCAAACCAAAAGACTTGATGAAAGATTCCCATAAAGAAGATGTTAGTCTTGCAATTTTAACTTCCTAAGGAGTATTTTGTTCTGAATGCCCAAATTTCTCATCGCTTCTTAGTAGCGTAACTGAACTATTCACCTCTCCTGTCTTCACTCCAGCACAGGAGTAATGTGGCTAAATCAATTCTAAAATCAACCGAAATAGGGAAATAGAAGAGAAAGAGTTGGTAGTTTTCTAGTGTGAAGTGTGCATGTCAGCAATTGCAGAATAAAAACATTTTAATTAAAAAAAAGAAAAAGAAAAAGAAAAAGGAAGATTTGAATTCCAAGTTGCAGGAACTTTCCCAGGCAAAATAATTTGGTTAAACTGGTGCATACTTCTGTCAGCTGAATGATTTCTCCTTTTGTGCAAGTCCAAAACTGCACTGCAGCAAGATGTTACTTTGAATGACAAGCCCACTTCACCTCATTTTTCAAATCCAGCATTATTGTTTTACTAGTTAGTATGCATTCTGCTCTCAGGAAGATGGTCTGCTTTTTGTCTTTTCTGAAAAAATGACAGTATGATGAGGAAAGTGTCAGACTATCGAATATGAAATGGATTTGTTATCCCTAAGGAAAATCCTACTAAAACAGGTCAAAAAGCTGTCTTAAAAAAAAAAAAAAAACTTTTCATAAATTTACACAGCAAAAACAATTCATAATATAAATTCATATACCCATATTTCAAAAAAGCCAGCATGTAGTAAAAAAATACCTTTCTTCTGAAGGCTACTCTATAGGCCAAAGGTTTATACAGATCTTTTTTATGACCACATATTTCAAAATTGTTGGAAATTCTAAATATTTCTGATCTTCTTCTACATTGACAGCCATGAGCTTTTATTGTCAAATGGCCTCTGTTTTTTCCTGTGGAGCCATCATTAGCCACAGTGCTTAACCAGTAGCTTTGTAGACCAACATTACCCTGTCAGAAGGTCAAACAGAGATTGTTCTTTGGGGATGTAAAATGTCTCCTCTCCTGGATGAGTAGATAGCCCAGACTGCTCTTAGTGAGGCCAATGAACTCTGTAACAAGAAGCCTCTACTATTTCTGACTTAACTTTCAGGACACCTCTGAACATCTCCAGTCCTTCAAGGCACCTCAAGTCAAGGTATTTTTGTGAAGAAAAGCCTTCTTTTGTTGCTTAATACATTCTTTCTCATTATGGGTCTGAAGGACTACATTTTAGAAGCAAAGCAAAGAATAGTTGAATAATTAACTAACCTAGACTTGCTTCTTTGGAAGTTGCCAAGAATAGTTTAAGATCAATTAAATACTTGCTTTCAGCATTACTCATCAAATACTTCTATCTGTAAAGCCTGCATTTAATTTGTCCAAAATTCTTTGGATTGTTGAAAAGAAGGATGAAAAAGACCCAAAAGAGATTGAAACAAAAAAAGGAAAAAAAAAAAAAAAAGAAGAAGAGGAAGACAAGGTAGGATCAACTATTTTAAAAATCGTGAAGAAGACCATTTTTAAGATGATTACATGTTATCAATCCAAAATTTTCTCTCTCTTTCTTCATATACATTAAAATGTATACTTTTTTCACCTATTAGTGCTTGCAATTCCATTGCTAGAATAGTCCTCGAAAGTGAACACAAGAGAGGAACAAGAGCGTTCAGAGAAGCTTTTCATGCTCTTTTTTATTCACATGAATATTTATAGGTGGAAATGTAAAGTATTTGCTCAATCCTCATTAACTTTCACATGGTGGTTCTTTTTTTCTGGTAGTGGTTGAATGCATAAGATCATTCAACGATTCAATCCTTCAAATGTCAAAAGAACAAAAGAAAAACTAAAGCCATTTCAACCTCTGTATACGTCATTTTATACGTGGTCTTTACAAACACTGAATATCCGGGTAAACTGAGTCCTCATACAGGAAGACAGAACAGAGAAGAGTAATAATAAGAGTTTGTGTACAACCAGTTTTTCATGAGACACAAACATAAACCCAGTCATTTTCTTGTGGCATTTGCTGTTTTCTCTTAGTATCAGAACTGTTAAGATATGAGCATAAAGTATTGGACGCAAAGATTTTTCTACTAATGCAGCAAAATAGCCTCTTATATAACTGATTTTTTTTGGCCTTGGAAATAAACTCTGTAGAAAATAAACTTTCATCCTGATAAAAAGATTGTTTTGCCTTATGTACAATAGTAGAAACAAAGATGATGATAGGTTGTTTAATTAGAAACAGTTTTTATAGATACATAGTACAAGAAGCAGGATAGCTAACTGAAAAATCTTGTCTTCCAAACAAGCACTCAAACTTCTGAATCTCAAAAGTTTCAAATGTATTTTGATGTATTTCAGATTTTATCTGCAAAGCATAATATTAATTTTATGAAACACTTACTAAACTAAGTAATTTGTGAAATTAGAAGAAATTACTTTCCAATTGAAAATAGATTACTACTAGGAATACCTACTTGAAACTGCTTCTTCTAAAAGCAAGTTATTAACCAACCATGCACAGCAGGATCATAAAATGTAAGAATACTCTTCCAAAAATATTTCTCTATTTTCTGTATCACATATCGATGTATTTCCTGTTTGGCATACCATTCTAAAGTCAATTCCAAATTGAAACATCGTGCAAATGGTTTTGAAGAAATCTACTTTCCTGTGGATTTTTCTCCTCTTGAATGTCAGTCTTGAGTTTTGCACCACTGCAGCATGATTAGAATGCATCCCACTGGAACTCACTGGTGATTCTTTTCATATAATACAGAATGATGCAGAATAATGCTTTAAAATATACTGCACAAGATCAGTATATTAAAGCAACCTATGATACAATGTCTTTAAAAAAAAAAAAAAAAAAACTGTGAAAGAACCCAAAAATGCCAACACCCACCAGGTTATCTAAACACTCATCCCTATTCTCAAGTCAATGTATTAAGCAGTTAAAAACACATTAGAAGGCCCTATTGACTGATTAAGTATATGAGCAAAAGCATCCGAAAGGAAGTAACATAGAAAATAAAACTGCCTTAATTTAAAATTTTGCACTGATGAATTACCTGTCCATAAGAAAAATACATATTTTTGATGAACGTTTTTTATCATCAATAATATCTAGATATGTAGATATGGTAATTTTAAGCCACCTTTTCCAAGACTTAGGAGTACCGACTGACCCGTCCCTGAAGGAAAATCAGGGCAAATGCTGGATGACAGGGACTTTCATTAACAGATTTTCCATAAAAGTTTTTCTGTCCTTAAAGATAATTAAATTAAATTAAATTTTATCCACCATCATTAAAAAAGAAACTCAAACAAAATACAAACTAAAGAAATTTGGTGTAGCTACAAGAATATAATGAATATACACTTTGCTTTTATGAGGTTATTATGTTAGCTAAGGTTCTTCTTGGTGCCAGTAGAAATTTGTAGGAAAGTCAAAAAGATAGTTAACTTTTTCCTGAATGAGAGGGAGAGCCGTTATTTTTCACTTAGTGTGCAGTATTGTATTATGTGCATAATCAAAGCTAATCAGAATTAACTGCCAAGTGTTGCATTTTCATCCGAACTTCTGTCATGTGGCTCTATTAAATAACAAAACCTCCCCGTGGAGACTGCTTTAACTATATTGGTTGGATTTGTCTTTTAATTAAAACATATTATGGCAGCTCACTGCAAAAACATTCTTTGCGATAGCCTTTTTTTCCCTCCAAAATTAAAAATTACATGTTTCCTATTATATATAAAATTGCCTTAGTGTTTCTAAGATAATTTGATTTTTCCAAAGCAACAAACAATCACTGAATCAGGGGATTTTACCTTTCTCCTGAATCCCCTTTTTTACTGAAATAAGTCTCTCAAAAGAACAAACAGCAAGAAGTAATATTTAAACAACATTTTCTGCACAGAATTGTTTACAAGCAATTAAATTTAGTCAGCTTATTTTTTTAAGCAATGATGCTTGCTTAACACTGATGCATGATCCCTTCTGGTCACCTCGATACTGTACTGGCTACCACAGATCTCTCCCTGGTTGCCCGGATGTCTTTCAAACTATACAGTAAATACTTTAGCACTTTTAAATTTATTTATCCATGGAAGGACTATGAAAATCATCATTATTTGCACTGAAGTCCATGCATATGTAATACACACTGTATTCTTTTCATCTCTTAATTTTTGAATGCTATTTAAATAAAATGTGCATGTCTTGATTTGTTCTATCTAAGCCTGTGCTGTTTATTGCTATTAATTCTGGTTATGTCAAATATTTGAAATGTGTTAAATATTTCAATCCATTTGTGTTCAAGGTAGTTCTGATTCATGGCAACCTGATTTAAAGTGTTATTTTTTACCATAGTCCTGTTTGTGAAGGCACTAGCTCTAGCATCTTTTCTAGCTTCTGTGCTTATTTTCTGCAACATTATATTGACAGCAGAGGCAAAGGATGATCAGAGAAAGCAGCACAACCAAAAATTCCTGTCTTAGTGATCTTAAACTTATTCACACACACTTTTAGTACCTCCAGGATGAGCAGCTGAGTGATAAATTAACTCAGATCGTGTACAAACCATTAGCAAAATTAATACAGAGCCTCTTCCAATAAAAATAGCTTGAGACTATTCTACCACTTATCTATCTTGAGAGTACAGGCAGGAATTAATTGCATAATGATATCCTCTGAACTTTTCTGGTCTTTTTTTAACACAACCATGATTCAGACCTATCAGAATAACCTCCACTTGTCTATGAGAAATTTCCTCATGAACTGAGGATCCTTCACTAGGATTTTTTCATCTTCTGGTAAGTGCTAAGAGTTGTAGTTTGTACTTAAAACTCCTCCAAGCCTTCCTAGCTAGGGGAAGGCAGTGTGTTACCTATTCACTTCCTGAAAGGTAAAGAAGTAAGGAAAAGGTAGGGAAGTATTTTGAAACACATTGGTTCAGGTGCTGCCTGCTGTATTATATTTCTGCAGCAACAAAAGGGAGGAAATCTCTACTGCCTTATTTTCTTATTCTAGGATGCATCAACAGGAAAATGAGCAGCAGTGCTTTGCCTTTAGTAAGAGAATGAGGCGTAATGACCAGATCAAGACTAGAACTGCAGATAGAGAAATATCTCAAGAGGAGAAGCGCACTTTAATTCAATTCATATTTTATCTCAGGAGTAGTAATACAAACTGTATTTTTCTTCCCTCAAGAACTCAGTACTATAAACTGGCATGCATGCAGATTTACACAAACTAAATATTGCGCTGTTTTTTGCTACACAGTTAGCAGATATACTGATCTCACATGGTTAGCCATTGGTTTCATGACATGTGACCTTGAAAAAAAGTCTGAATAATTTATTGCATATGTGATATGGGAAACTGCAAAATTCTGTGGAAATGCTTTGATGCATACTCTAGACATTTTCTCAAACAGATGCCTGGGATCTATATGTTGAATAATTGTATAAATTTAGAATCACATATTACATTAACTCCAGTATAAACAACTCCTATATTTCCCAAATTATGCAAGTCATTCTCTGAGAAGGTCATGTTGCTGTATAAGATTCTTGAAAAAGAAAACAAATACTACTTGGATTCTAGACCACAGTCTTAAATACGTTTGAATTATCATCTTTCAGCTATGTTTATGTTTATTTTTTTAGGGTTTTCTATCAGGAATCATCTCAGCATTCTCTTCAGGCGTTTGTATGCAATACATTTTTCACCCAATTCTACAGGGCATGGATAAGACATTTAGAACATTATTCAAGAACATCACTCACTTTAGGACAGATGTTGATATTTAGATCCCCCCAAATCCATTTTAACTGTGAAGTGCAGGACATAAGGGTCCTGGCTCCCTGAGGTAGGCATGCTTGGGGGAATCCTCTGGAGAATATGAGCATCTGCAATACATTTTTATGACATTTCAACAGCCTGGCAGGACTTCTGAAAAAGATTTTAGATGTTTCAGTAGGAAGAAACAAAATAAATGTCTGTGTTACCCGGACACTGAATTTTCCCTGTTGTATAACGCACATAAGCAACAAATAGGTCCAGACCTTGTTCTCTTTGGAGTCAAAATAGAATTTGACAGTAGATTGAGAATCAATCCCACAAGAAGACAGGAACTGTAAAAAGTGATATTCCTGTTATAGCTGCCAGTATGGGCAAAAGATAGCAAAGGTAAAAATCCTGAAGGAGGTCAGGTACTTTGAGAGGAAAATACTAAGAGAAACCAATTCCCTGAATGATAGGAGACGTTCAAAAGCTAACATGGACAGAAAGGGGAGACAGAGCCTAAATATTTCATAAGTTATCTGAACTAGATTTAATGATGGTAAACACTGTCCTTTCTCTAACATTTGCTAGTGGGACCCTACTAAACATGACTCTGTGAGGTTCATGCACACTGACTCAGATGACAAGTTTGTAGCCCTAAGTGAACCAGTTCCTGGCTATATTCAGGCTATTTAGAGTGCTCACTTCTGCTTCAGCAGCCAGGATATCACTGTAGCAACACACCCCCATTTGGCCTGAGAAAGACAAGAGCATTAGCCCACTACCCTGTGCTTCACAAGAACAGCCAAGAGCACCCTGCCCTCATTTCCTAATTAACTTTTACACCTGCTTCCTGACATCTTTTAAATATTCACAATTAGTTTGCTCATTCTAGTTTACCCTTGGACAACTTGTTCGAGAGTTTAACATTCTTATCTAATTCCTCAGATTCTCATTTCTTCCTGAGTGGAAGAATTTTTCTAGTCCTATGTAGTCTGTCTAGAAATCTAGCTGTTAAGCTTTTTCCCTTGTTCATGAACCATTTGTACAGTCTTTGTTCTTGAAGGTCCTCGTTTCATCACAAGATACTGCAAGACACTCCATTAACTAGGTCAGTCTTCATTTTCCTCATCCTTTTTGTCTCCAGTAACTTCCCCTATCTGCAGGTCCACATGTGATTTAAAGGCTCTTCTTATCACTCCTCAGTGACCATATGATAGTAGCGCCTGCCTCCAGTTCCAGCAACATGAATCTTCTTGGAGCTCATTCTTCATTAAAATTGCCATGCCTTGGAGCAATGTTCGCTGCAGTGAACCCTTATTGCCTTTTGGAACAGAGTGCCTTGCTGGAAAAGGTTAATGATTTATCTCCATCATGGACACTTCCAAACTGTTTCATACCTGCTAGAAGTAATAACACTTTTGACTGGCTTGGCAACTCACTGATGCTTGTGCTAAATTCAGGCTCAAGAGTGAGAAGGATAGAAAGGAGTCAGGTAACTTTCTGCCTTTGAAACCTGTGTTTCTGAGTAAGGACTTCCTATAAAATACAAAGTGTCAGAGGGAATAAAAGCTCATGGCATTAGGTAGAGGCCAAGGGATGTGCAACAGATCCCTGGCTTTTGCCAGGGATCTCATATGACATAATTATCTTGATGCAGCCCTGTAAATGCAGGATGTACTAGTGACTTGGGCAGATGTAGTCTTGTGGAAGGCTAAGCTATGGCGCTCATCCTCTCTTGTAAAAGAGACTTAGAAGGCCTGAAAATTGACACAGAAAGTCACAGCATACTGAGAAAGAGTGGTTTTGAACGTCCATATTTTTATTTGTTTATTTTTATAGAAATATCTGCTACTGAAAATCTCTGTTACTGAACTTCACCATTTAAGTAATCATCCACAGCAACACCTGGAGACAGAGCCTCATGAGGTGTTTTCAGCAGTGAGGGCATTTCTGTAGCGGAAGAACTTCAGTTACCCTGTTGGCTCAAGTAAATGATGTGGGTAAATTTTAATTGAATTAAGAAATAAAAGCCAGTATTCTCCAGATTACTACATAATTACTACGGATGACTTTTTACCTATCCCCTATTCCCTAGGCAGTGAACTTTTGGCAAAGAGAGACCTCTCAGATGTAGCAAGCACCAAGAGGAAGGGAAGCAGAGTGCCAAAGTAGTCCATCAGAAAAGGGAAGTCCTGTCACAGCCTCAGTAATTCTGAGCAGCCTAGAAACAGTCCTTTACATATGAGGTAGGGAATCTTAGCAACAAAAATACAGACTTTAGTATAGGTTGGATCTAAATTTTTGTTGTTGATATAGATTTATGAGTAATTAATTAGGATGAAACAGAGATACCAATGCCCTTTCGTATTTAAATCTTATTTACTTGCTTGTATTGAGAGAGATCTGCGTGTTACAAAGGATGCATTATGAACATTTAAATGTTTTAAGACTCAGACAGGCCCCTTAGGAAGCCAGTCAGATTTTCAAAAGTTTATAGGTGCCAAACGTTCATTTCAATTACCTTTTTCAAACTTGCTCTTTTTCTCCAGCAGAACTTTTATTGAGCTTAATTTAAAATATATACTTTTTTTGCTGTGGTTGCAGTAAAAATCACTATACTGCAAACAATATTTTTCAGATAACCATTCCAGGAGATGAAAAATAATATATGCAACATTGCCTACCCAGCTGAGCTTGTAAAGTTCTTATTTGGAAAAGAGCAAACTAGCATTATTTTCTTCAAAAATGGTCTCTTGTCATTTTTGCATTCTTACAGAAAATGGCTTTACCAGTTTATGATTACTCCTGCATGCAAGAGAAGTAGGAGGAGGGCAGATATTTTTTACTTATGAATACTCCTATAAATGGTATCACTGTAATAGCCACAGATATTAATGCAGTCACTTAATGTTTTCCTACCACTGTTTTATTTCTTTCATGGATATTCATGTAGATAACTTCTTTTATATATGTATATATGTGTAAATACATATGTATAGCACATATATATATATATATATATAAGAAAAAAAAGAAAAGCTTTGGCAGAACTCAGAGTTATTTGAGAATTAACAGGCAAAAAATCGACAGACAGCTGGAAAAGATTACAGATAATATTCTGGTTCCTTTTAAAGATTACATTTATTTGCAAACATAATTTCCCCTCACGATATAATGATTCATTGCTTTTCCAAGAGTCTACCTAAATCTTAAGTAATCAATCATTTTTAGCAGTTTGAATTTAGGAGCATTTGTTGTCAAGTTGCTTTTATATGAAATCTCTGTGTGTTGCTTTATAAATGTAATGCTCAGGATGTAAGATTCATTATAATAACATGACTGTTTTGCAAAGACATAGTAGAGAGTCTAATGTGAATGCAGTACATGTCAGGATTGTCTAGCTGTAATCTATCTGAATTTGTAGCAATTACTACTTCGCTGTGTAAACTGGAAGAAAATTTTCCTTAAGAGACCCTTGTTCACAGTCTTAGCATGTATCCTTCTAACTGTTTCACCAGAAAAGCTGAATGGCAGAAAAAAAAAAGAATATTTTATAAAAAATACAAAAATTGAATATATTTTCATAATTTTTGCTTATTTTTTTTTTTCAGTCTTTTAATTGTGCCAAAGAAACAGGGACATCACACGAGATGAGATATTCTTCAAGAATATTTTAGCCTGTGTGTCAGCTGGCAATTTGGAAGGAAGATATAGCCTTTTCTTTACCTTGTCTTACTACAATCCCTGCCCAGGAAGGAAGGAATGGTTTTGCTTTAGGTTAACTCTGCCTTTGCATGAACCCTACGTAAAGCGGAAATTGCTGGCTTGGGCTTAGCGGGAAGCATCTTCTTGCAGTGCTGCCTTGCATCTTTGGAGATAGATAGGTAGGTAGGTAGGTAGGTAGGTAGGTAGATAGATAGATAGATAGATAGATAGATAGATAGATAGATAGATAGATAGATAGATAGATAGATAGGGGAGTTTCTCTCAAGAAACAGTCTAGCCATTTAAAGTCTAAGCCTTTCTTAGGTACATAGTAGTTAATTAGTTCAGCAATACTGCAACCAAAATTCAGGCATAATCATGTCGGTAAATATGTTCTTGCTGTAATCTCATCATTTCACAAACTTTGTGCCTTTGACTCCTTATTACAAAACAAAGTTCTTCAACAGAGTCCTGTCCTCCTGATTATTTCTTACTCTTTTTCTTCTTTTCTCTTCTGCTTAGTTATAGTTTCTGTTCCACTTTTCAAATAAGAACATTTATCTCCTCACACTGACTTGTGAAAATGTCTTTAATGGCTATTCTTTGAATATTTGTTATTTAATCTTAATCAATGATTATATATTATTCTCATTCTCTCTCCTTGCCTATGTTCCATGCATCTCTTCTTCTAAGCACCTGCAGATTCTTTGCTGAATATCTGTTCAGAAATTCTATTAGAGCACTCGATTCCTTCTTTGTCCCAGATTACAGCATGGAGTGGAAAAGGTAGGTGAAAAACTGCCAAAAGAGTAAACTATAATCAAGATCTTATATACCTAAGAAAACCCTCTTTCGGCTGATAGGTATTATGAGCATAAGTTCTTGCTTAAAGCTATTTTAAAATGCTTAATTAGGCAAGGAATCTTGGCAAAGTTTCTCATAAATGCAACTATAAATGCATCATATTAAAATGTCCCAATAATATCTTTATTTTCATTCTTGGTCTACCTCTTTCCTGATCAAGGAAAAAAATAGATTTGTATTTGCATGACTAGTTGCTTTTTTTTTTTTTTTAATTCCTTCCAAACCCAGTTCATAATTAGCCTAAGCATTTCTTGCTCCTAACTAAAAACTGAAAAGTTATTCATAACGAATCGTTTATTTGATAAATGCTGCCTTTTTGAATTACAAACAGATGTCAGTCTTCACAAATTTGGTCATTATTCAGAATCTAACATTTGGTTTTGGCCATTCAATCCTACATCATTATTAAGTAAAACTTACTCCAACTCCAGTGCCTCAAAAGGGCTGGGCCTAAAGCAAAAGTGATGTTTTTGAAACGTATCTTGGACTTCTCACTGAAGTATTGGAAACTGGTGACTTTTCAACACCAGTCCAATAGTTGTTTTTGTGGACTTTTTGAGAGAGGATAAGTAGTTATAGGTTATATAAAGGAAGGCCTAATGGCCTGACAAATTAATTCTTTTCATCTTTCCTCCAGAAAGTATGGACTGATCTTGAGCAACTGGTGCAAGATACGGAAGCAGGATTGAGGATTTAAGAGCATTTGACATTGTTTCGGGTTTAAAGACCTCATGCAAATGCCACCAAAGTGACAACATTTTTATATGGAAACAAACATACATAGGTTAAAATCAGATTTAGATTATTTTTTTCTTAGTCTGTTAAAATCTATTGTAATGTTATATAATAATATAATGCAATGTGATGTAATACGATAGTATACACTTTCCAAGACTTGGAGCATGGGTGAACCATTTTCTAAATTACATGATCATTTAAGTGATAACTTTATTCAAAGGAGGGTTAGTAGTAGCATATTATACTAATTTTACAGAGTTTACGTAGAGAAATGAAACTTTTCATAAAAATAAAAGTGAAAACTCAAATATGGTTTTTTTTGGTTTTCAGATTCCTTTGCTTAAAAATGAATTAGCAGTGTCATTTATTGCAGATTTTTTTTTGTACACATCTTTAGGCCTTTCTTAATGAATCACCATAACGTTTGACAATTTCTTGGATGTATTTTGTCCTTTGTGCAAGAAATGAGAGGAACAAATGCTTTTAAGGAAAACTAGTTAATACAGAATATCAATTTTTAAGTGCTTCACTGGTGACACAGTACCAATAATGGAGAAAAAAGTACTTCTATCAGAAGAGAGGAGACTCAAGTCTACAAAAAAAGATATCAAGGCTTCATGTAGGATCAAATGGGGTTGAACAGGTTGAAGAATCAATGGGGTCAACTGTAATTCATTCCAGTAGAGAATTTCACACATTTTTTAAAAGTTACTAACTCTTTAAGCCAAATATCATTATGTTCTTAAAACATTTCTTCAGCTACCAGTCCCAGGATAAACCAGCCCATCATTTAGACACTACACTCCCAGCTCAAGATTGACCATCTGTTTTAATGGAGGACAGAACTGCTTCCTCTGTTATTTAGCAGAGATCACTTCATCACTTTTTGGCAGCCAAAATACCATTTAATAATATTTTAAGACTAAACAAGACACTGTCTTCTTCATGACACTGATATTTACTGTGTTAGGCCATTTATTCATGAACTTCTCATCTTTACTAAGCCTTCCCAAACTAAAGTAGAAGGTCTTGGAGCATGCAACATACGATGATTCCATTATGTTGATATGCAGTTGACAGGACAGCCATGAATACAAAACTGGAGCTAACCAGAGATCTGCTTAACTGTTCCAGAAATTCCAAACTAAGACAACCCTGAGGATGCAGTAGATTCATGTCCTTCAGGTCCTTATAATCTGTGTGCTCCTCTAGATAAATGAAAAAAAAATCCACAAGAGTAAAGTCATATGAACATATTGTGGCAAAGGCTGTGAACTTTAAGTTATAAATAAGATAAAGAAGATGAGATTCAAATCTGCCCTATAGTTATAACACTGGTGTGGCTGGAGCCTCCTGCAGCGCTGGTCGGGCAGTGAGCAAGGGAGGCATCTGTGAACAGTTGGAAGAAACTGTTCCGGTAGCTTCAGGAACATGTAGAACAGTGTTCAGTACACATTTAAGACTGTTAGCAGATATTTTGTATAGTATTTAAGAAAACGAGTAACAATGGATCATGTGTATCCTGGAGTGATCGAGTAGTACTATGGACCAGCGGATCTTAAGAATTAGCAAGCCAGCTAAAAGACACTGCTGCAACGAGGCTTGTAATAGAGTCCTGCCATCATCCGGACAGCAACTGACTGTCCTGTTCAAAAGATCATGCTCTCTACCTTAGTGTTACTCTGTGCAAAGATGCCAAGAAGTTAGCTTATGTCTATATGCAACAACATGTAATCAATGCAAGAGTCAACATGTAATGAAATGCAGAGTCAAGCAGACAAAAAAAAAGAGTGAAAAAAATCTATAGACTTGATTTCTTTGTATACTGAGTCATTTGGTTTATTATTACATCTAGGCACATGTGAGAATGCTACAAAAATCTAAAGAATCATGCAGTAATCAGTATGGGTACAGTGTGATTTAATGAAATTATTTCTTATAACTGTCAGTATATAAAGAAGAGAAAAAATAGGTAAAATGGCATTGGCTTCCACTGTAGTTAGCAGAACAGCATTTATATTAGCTTCAGGCTCTCACATCACTGTCACCTCAAGGAGAAAATGGAAGTGCCCAAGCTCTTTCTGATTCCCGCTAGGTTAGATTCTGAGGAATTACCAGATATTATTAAATCCAAATGCTATGCTGTAAATAATTTTGCTGGGCTACCACTTTGATGTGGGTAAGTCACATTCATTTAAAGCAACCAAACCTGAAATATTGTCTCTGACATTCTCCAAATTCCCTAAATAGAGTTTGCCCTCCTGTTTAAAAAGAAATACAGCATCTTGACACATAGCATGCTTTGTGAATATTATTTCAGAATAAGAAGAGTCTCAGAACATATTCTAAGCAAAGATTCAGCTGATTAAGGTAGAGAAACAGCAGAAAGTATGCTGAAACCTGGAACCTATATTAGGGATATGTATCAGGCTAACAAGCAAAAAGCATAAAAGCTTGAAAATCAATAAAACTCTGAGTGAGTCCAGGGCACAAAACCCTATTTTGTTTCATTTAACATATTGTTGAAAAGTGAGACTACATTCTCAATAAAGTGGGAATAGTTGGATATGATTTTTTTTCTTGAATAGTTTTATGTGATATGTGTATCTGCATGCCCTTCCACACCTCTCCCAGTCTATTTCCAATAAAACAAAAATCTCCAGATGGAGCCATTTTAATTGAGCCAATTATATTGTATTACACCGGTATTTAACAGTGATATTTTAGCTTCCTCTTAATTAGTATAGCTAAATGTGTCCTGGATTACTACATGAGGAAATCTATAAAAATTAATATCTCAGAACAAACTGTGTCTAATCCACTCCAAACAAGATTGGAATGGACAAGTTTTATTCCCTTCTCAGGTTCCCAAGAAAAAAATGTGCAGCGCTTTGGAGGGAATGTGTTCAGCCTTAGAAATGTCACTTAACAAGTCATATTTCCTGCGAGAATCCCTGAGACTGCTCAACCTCCTGCCATGCAGAGCCGAGGGCACCGTCCCCTACAAGGGCTAGTGAAAATGTTAGCAGAATTATGATGGGAGTTTTGCACACATCAGTTCACAGATCTGGAGACACCACATTCCCACTTCAAGCTTCAAGAAATTCCTCCTTTCTCTCCACCCCTTTCTCAGCTCTCCCCTTGAAATTAACTTTACAGTTACCTAGGTGTTTTTAGTCCCTATAATCCTGAATTAGTGCCACTTCTCTATACCCTGGCATCATTCATGTGGCCTTCACTAATGGCAGAAGCACATGAAGCTAGACGTTAAGAATACACTCAGAAATTGCAGGCATTAGATTTTGCTTCCCCTTGCCCAGCCATTAACATCAGTGAAGGATAACAAATACAACAGCAGAAAATTCCTCTGCAAATGGTAGACAACAGTGGCTTAATATTACAATATTACTATTTTTCACTGCGGTAACAACCTATAGGAAAACAACTGGGACAAAAAAGGAGCAACATATGAAAACAAACCTCAGTTGCTTGTTAGCAGATGGTGTTCTACTGCCATGAATAGGAATTGAAAATTCAGGTAAATGGTAGCAGGGGCTGATCTTACTAGACACCAGTCTCTGATTTTGCTTTTAAGAAAATAGCTATAATCACTCAGGAAGGATCAATATTGCATGTAGATTGAGTTTAGATGAGAAGCCTTGTGATTTGTTTTTGTAAAGCAGTAACAGTTTTACAGAAGGAAAGGTAATATCCAAATGGGCAACAACGAGATATTAGAGTATTAGAGTTTAAAGAAAGTTTAGTTTCACAAAGTACTACTTACGTATTACAAAGCAATTTAATATTGACTGAGGGTATCAGTCTTAAAAAGTTTTGGGAAATTGTGGATAGAAATTACTGCTGACTTTGTACACTTCATAGTCTGACTATCAACTACTGAATAATCAAGAGGAGGATTAGGATTGTAGAGAATACAGCAGTTATATTTTGCTTCCAAGCAAAAAAAAAAAAAAAAAAAGGGTATATTGGATAAAAATGATGAAGCAATTTCAGAAATTAAACATTGTTTTCACCAAATCAATGCACTGCAACTAACTGTATAAACACAATGAATTATGTATGTGTTTATGAAACGCAGTGCAAGTGACAATTTGAGTGATAATATAAGCAACCAGAAAAAAAAAGTACCTTTCCCATGAAAAAATATTGTCCAATCTGGTAAAATCTTTTAAGTCAAAACTCTTTTGATTTTAATTTGCCTGACAGCCACAACTTATTGGGGTAAGATATAGAACATCACTGCTTTTGAAGGAAAATGCACTCCTTTCTTCCTTGTAACACATAGTATTATTTCAGTACTATTGGAAAATGAAGATAGGTAAAATTAAATAAAAGATACTATAAAATCTTAGGTGATGTCAGAGAAATTTTGATTGCACAGTGTTACTTCATGCTAGTCTTTAACGAGAGAAAACCCTTAGCATCCCTGAGGGAGGCATTAGACTTCTTTAACTGGCTGCTCTGAGAGAGGAGTCTTGGCACAGAATATTTTTCAACACCAAGTAATATCAAAAAGACAGGGCTGTAGAATGGGAGATGTTCCCTGCCAACTTCTGGGAATAGGCGGAGCATCACAACCCATGCCCTGTTTCTCCTGTTTCTCTGGGGAAGGTAATGCCCAGGACCAAGGAAATGTCCTGAATTTACAAAAAGCCAAATAGCTGGATGTTCATCACAGACTGAATGTGCTTAAATGAGGGTGAGTGCTAAATGGTTCATTTTACATGTGTGGCAATCACATGTGCCTTGGCTACTGCAGCCTTGTTCTGTAGGCAGCCCCTCAGCCACAATAGGGGTATTTTGACTTCTCTCTCAGTTAAGAATAGGCTACCATGCCAAGCTATGCAAGCACACTTTATTTCTCACAGATTTTTGAGCATATAAAGACTTTATTCAAATTAATGAAATTATTCCCATTTCTTTCACTGGGAACTGCACATATTTCTCAAGTCCTTTTGCCTGTAGGCCCACTGACTTTTTTTATAGACGTGCATGCATGCATTGTCAGTTAGCTAAAATTCTAAGCTAAGTTTGTACTGTAATAATAATTAGTAATAGTAATTAATAGTTAAAACATCATTTCCTACCCAGTGTCAAAGGTTTCTTTTTTCTTTGTTTGTTTGTTTCATACAGTTTGAGGTGGTTTATCTCAATGAAATAGTACAATTTGTTTTACTTTTGTATTACTGGAGATGACACTTGGTCTATACATGAAACTTTCTTTTTACTAATAATAGAGATTTCAATGAGTCCACTATTAGACTTCATTACTAGGAGTCTAGCACCAAAAAACTCCAATCCAAAAATTTTATTATTCTTAATTATTCCAAATTGTACTATTCTTAATCATTTTGAATTAAGGCTTGATATTGCATCAATTCCTGAGAGTAATTTTGAAACCATTGCTTTACAATTTTCTGCAAATCTGAGTGGCCTTTTTTCACTGTTAAGGTTTTTATTTATTTATTTATTTATTTACCCTCTACCACTGTAAAAAATGAGATCTGAAACTTTGATATCTTCTAATTAGGTGAGAACTAAAATCTACCTATTCAAGATTCCCCAGGAAGAGTGATTTTGCATGTAAATTTTCCTTACATAGGTATTGATTAAAAGAGACTCAATTTATAGCAGGGTTTTAACAAATGACAGCCCAAAGCCTAAAGCAGTAGTTCAAGCTCTTCAGATTTTTCAAATGTTTAAAGTCACAAGAAATAGGAGAACAACCATTTAAATTAGCAAAAAGTGAATAATAACTGTGATTTGTAGCATGCATGTGCCCATGGTATCTAACGTAATGTGATGACATAGGCAGTGCATCTAAAGGGGCAGTGTATCTCAAAACATAACTGTGCTTGCTAGGTATTCCTACTGTAGTGCATGAATAAGCTACACGCTTCATGGCTGATAAATGGATTGTCTACTGCAGGTAGTGAATGAAGAGGTTTTATGTATCACTTGCTGCTTTTCCACAAGAAAGTTACATCGTTTGTATGACAGCAAACAAAATTCACAATATTACTTACCTATTTATTCTTTTTTTTTTTTTTTTTTTTTTTTTTGTGGTGGTGGAGGAGTTAATTATAGGAATAGAGCTCATTGATATACAATAAACTGCTTCTTTTGTTTTTTTGGCACATTATTATGGATTAAAAGTTACCAAATGTGTGTGTTTGTTTGTAACCTTGTTAAAAAGAAAAAATCATCAAGGCCAAAACCTTGTCTTCCAAGTTTAAATAGAGAGTAAAATTTTACAGCTGAATCATAAAGCCATGAAAATAGGGGGTTATAATGGAATAACTGACATAGCATTAAATATTTCAGTGCTAATGGGTGCAGCTGCAATATAAACCTCACTCAGTGCAATAAAAAAGAAATGGTCATGAGCAGTATCAGCGTGTCAGAGACATTCTGTACAGCTGGAGAAAACATAAACGAAATATAGCACAACATAACAAGTAAAAATATAACACAACCACTAAAAAACGATGGTTTCGACTATATTCTTAACGAAAGGAAGGAATAGCATTCTTCATATACTATGGAAAAAAAGGTTTGAGAAACCAAAGCAAGAAAAAGACACACAAAATAAATTTTCAGTCATTCTTCCTTAATTGGTTAATAGCACCTGTGTCTGACTGATATGGAACTCTGGTATCAGCAAAGCAGCTGTGTTGTTCTTCTTAAACATCAGAAAAATAAATTCGTTCTAAAATACAGCTTTAAAAGTAGTTTGAAATGTTTTTTATTTGATCTCTTGATATTACTGTCAAGCTCATGGGAACAAGACCAGTGTTAACTCTGAAGAATGCTGGATTCAATGCTGTAGAGCACAGAAAAAAAAAATCGTGCTTTCCTTATTTTTCCCCTCATTCTTCGAAACCTGCCTGGATGCCACCCTGTGCCACAGGCTCTAGGTGTCTCGGCTGGAGCAGGGGTCTTGACCTAGATGATCTCTAGAGGTCCCTTCCAACCCTAAGCATTCTGTGATTCTGTGATTTTTAGGTCTTTAATTTGTTATTCCATTTTACAGCATAAATATTATCTCTAGTTTGGCAGGTGTGTTGGTGTGCATATTTCCTCCCCTCCCCCCCAAAAAAAGACACAGTGAGCACAGTTTTTCTCAAGGACAGAGGAAATTATTCAAAAAGTAGGTATCTGAGTAATGAGAATGTTCTTTCAGTGAATGTACATTATCTGGTTTTTTTTTTTCCTCTTCTACATGTTTAGAAACACTGAGATCAGAACAGCAAGTACAGCCTAATTATCTGATAAAAAAATCTTATTTAATTGATAGTTTATTCCCAGCAAATACTCTATATTCTTAGGAAATCACATAGGGTACTAAAATAAATAAGGTTTTCAACAGGGACCTTGGATTCCTTGCTAAAATTTAGAGACCTGACAGCACTGAATAAGTTTTATGTGAAAAAAACAAGCATCGTCCCTTAATTTTTTTCTGAGATTCAATCAAAAATGACTTTTTCTTTTGTCAATGTGTAGGTGAACTTGCAGTTCTATGAGGTCTTGAGAAATGAAATGAATAGAAAGTCCCATCACAGAAAATTCCCTGGCTACTCCACAGAGACACTCCACAGGGTGCATGTCTCAGAAATGCACGGGCAGAATCTGAGATATAAGAAAGCAGATAGCCTGTAGCAGTAAGAAAAAAGAAGAATAGAAGAAACTACTTATGCATATTATCAAGTATCAAGGTGCACATTCGGGATAGTCTAGGTGGGCTGTCAGGATCTAGAGTGGAAATTATGAAGATTTCTCTATCAGTGATGGGAGGGGGTGGGCACATTGATATTTCATTGTAATTGTAATAATTGATTGTAAAATTGATTATTGTGATTTTCTTTAAGCTTGAAAAAAACAGCCTTATACCTTTGAAGTTCTTCTCCTGAGAAAAAAAGCAGGCTGAAAATGTTCGGCTATCTCCTTACGATTTTTGGATTGGAATTATAGTTATTTAATGTTCCCACATGCCAAAAAAAAAAAATCTGCATTCAGAACATTATAAATGACTTATAACGGGGGAGCCAAAAATGGAGTAATAGAAGCATTGTGGATGGAAGCATTTCCCCTTTAAGGAGGCCTATAATAATCACACGAAAGATATAAACTTCCATAGAGGAAATTAGCTTCATCTGGAGATGTCCCATCAGTGATCTTTTGACTTGAAGGGAGAGAACAGGTATTTGAAGAAGGTTGATATTGACTCAGAAGAATAGAAGAAAATAGAGGAAATACTTAGTGTATAATGACTATTTTAATATTTAATACTATTAAATATTATGACTACATTTTATTAGTACATTAGAAGATAAGGTGTATTTGGGGTTAGTAATATGATACTACTACAGTTAACATAAGGGAAGAAATCTCTACAATAGCTTTGGAGATAAATTTCTTGGATTTAATTTTTTCACTAATGAACATTCTGTCTTGATTATACACATACAGAGGCAACTCCATATCTATCTAGATTATGAATTGTTTTACACTACATCTGCCATTGATGAGACAATTCCTGAAGTATTGTATTCAGAATTTTCTTCACAAATGAAACAAACCAGAAGTTAGAGGAAGAAAACTTAGTGGAAAATAGCAAGAAATGTGACCTAATTGCTGAAGAAATTTATTCTTATCTGCCTGAAAAAGAGAAAATAGTTGATAGCATATGGCAGTATATAAAATATGCTACAAGTGATCAGTTGTTGCCATGAGGACACAACAGGTTCAGGTGGAACAGAGCACTGAGGTCATTTAGCAAGCTCACTATTTATAGAAACAGTGGAGCACTGGAATAGACTCAGTCCTTAGCCCACCTTTCCAGTGGGGAACTTTATATACAGGCTAAAAAAAAAAAAACTTTTGACAAAGATGTGTGACAAACTTCACAGGAGAAATAGTAAATAAGTTGGAAAGCAAACAAATAAACAAACAAACAAAACCTTGCTGTATTATCAAACTTTACAATATCGTAATCTGTCTGAGATTCTCTTGAGAGTAACAGCAGTCAGAACTGTTCAAGCTGAAGGGTGGTTGTCATCCCCACTGGATCTCTTATCATAGCTACATACAGCCATGGAAAAAGCATATTCTCAGTTTATTTTTTGAGAGACCCAAATTTAATTACAAAGATCATATTTTGCCTTTTAGATATGCAAACCTTTACTTTAAAACTTATGAGACAGATTTGAAGAGAAATTATTAAATAGTCAGGCATGTTTACCCAGCGGAAGAAAGGATGTGATAGGTGATAATTGCTATAAAATTGTTCACCTTTAAGAGTGCAGTTGCTTGGTAAGTTTGAAGAGGTTGAATCATTTTTCTTTGGTTTCACTCCTGAAGAAATGCCACAAAGGTGTTTATGCAAGAAGTTCCAGCCTGTCCAAGCAGGCAGTTACAATGCTAAATATCTTTATGGTCTATTTATCCTTCTTTACTAGTCTTCTTACTAGGCTGCTACTGTCAGAAGCATGAAGACTAATATTTTTGCAGTACAAAGACTATCATTTTTATATATGTGGTATAAATGCTATGTAGATATCTATACAACCCTTTTTTATATTGACCGCAACTCTACCTGCTTCAGTTATGTCAATCTCACTAGGCTCTTTGACACTGGAGTCTTTAGTATTCAATTAATCTATTTCACATTTCCCAGTCCCTATATAAAGGTTCTTCAGTTTTTATCTGTTTCTGTTATGAAAATTTTGTCTGTTCCCCACTTACCACTTCCCAGACAACTGTAGCTTCTTTTTTTCCCCTTGTTTTCTGTTCCACTCATCATGTTACAACAAATAAAGAAATCTTACCTTTCTTTAAACAAGTCCGGCTTTGCTTCCAAGTCTTTACTGACTTCAGTTAATTATACATATAGTTCAAAGTTTTTGACCTCTTTTTCAAAGTGGTGAGTGGAAGCTGAGGTTTTACATTGCCAGACTCACTGCACTGAAGCCATTTTGATGTCACTCTTCTTTTTTTTCATGTTTGTATCTCACCAATCTGATTGCCTTCAATGCTAGCCAAGATTTCATCCTCCTTGGCAGCATATCGCAACATGAGAAAAATTTATTTCTCCATCTCAGTGACTACGTGCACAGAGTCTGAAGTGTTCCTGAATCACCGGGAAGTAAGGTTTATGTAGTCCGCCACCAACTTCAGCAGAGCAAGAGTCTCACTTGGGATTTAATTTCATGAATTACTATGTTTTATTCTATACGCCATTTAGCATGACTTACTAATAATGTTAGTGTTAAAAGCAATATATGTTGCACTATAGCACTATAGATTTGGTGTATGACCTGATCATCATTCTTCTGATCCACTTGTTTTTATTCTTAAGTATAAGTAAGTAACAATCAACATGTTTATCCACCATTTCTATTGCTGATCTCTCTCAAAGCCACATTGAATTATACCATGACCACAGCAGCACTACCTACATACACACTCACCATGAAAGGTGGTTTTAAAAGCAGTACTTCAAGAAGGAATATCCTGGAAAAAAAAAATTGGCAGACATGAATTTAAATAGCCATAAAAAGTGAGAAACATCTTTTTTTTATTATTTCTAGAGAAATTGTGATATTGTAGGATCTCTTTGGTCAAATGCTTTTTGCTTGTCTGGTTAGCAGAGGGTTTAGTCTTCAAGATGTATTACTTATTGTAAAAGTTTTACATTTTTGTCACTTTCTGTAGTGCTATTTTCTAAAGTAAATTATATAAGGAAAAGCCATATATCCATTACATGATGTATGTCAGCTATTGCTTTCCTATTAGTCTTTTTATAGCTTTCATAATACAAGCTAGAATATTTAAAGTGGTCACAAATCTTTGTAATATGTGACAACACAAACAACATTTGCTACCTTTTAATAACTAACATAAATGCAACAACTGCATGAGATTAAAGAGAATTAAAACAGAGGACAGGGTAAGACTGTTGTAAAAGGCTACTTGATGTACTAAAATGACACTGCCTCAAGTATGTTTCACATTCAGCTATAAATACATGTAAGATGCCATCTAAATGCCACAGAAGTCTGGATGCAGAAATGTCAAAAATATTCCTTGCTGACTTGTCATTCACTCTAACCCTGCTGAGAAAATACCTCTTTTGTGGCCCTGAATAAATAAGGATTACAGTAATTGACTTTTGCATATTCATTATGTCAAACTACAAGTAATTATTATAGCACAGTCTAAGGCCCATGCTTATTCTACCTGAACAGCTATGCCAAAGCAGCACTAGCAAAATAGCAAAATAAACAGAAAACAAGATCTGAAATTGGTTTAGTGGGAATGTTCAAGATAAAGGAAATGTTGATTTACAGAATCAATTGTCTCTAGGGCATATGGAATATCTTGCTAGAATAGTGGACGCATCTGATGATTGTAACTGTTTTATGCTAGATGCTTTAACATTGAGAAATGAATAGGAATCACGCTCACTCCATAGAAAATAAAAATGATTTCATATCAACGGAGTGTATTATTCAAGTTCACCATTCATTCAAAATGCTGATAAAACCTATAAGCCCAGAGGATTGAAAGAGCTCAAGAAATTGATATTGCTAAAAAGAAAATAAAAGTGAAGATAAAGAAAGAAACTCATTTTTATTTGTAGTTCAACAAGAAATTGCTCTGCTTTTAAATGAACCTAGGAGAACAAGGTGATTTCACCTTCAAGAGATAAGTATGGATTTGGAGGCTTCCTGAAATCATGTCAACTTGCAAACTGCTTTCCCTATTATATAATACAGAATTCAAGTTTGCTTTTATTATCACGGGGTATTGCCGCTGAGACCTCTTTTTCGTCTACTGCCTCTTCATACATAAATACAGTTGCACTGTGAACGCACATTCAAAGAAAGGCTTTGGTGGGTTAGTATTCGGCACAGATGGCTCTGTCACGAGAAGAATTGGATTGCTAAATGGCTTAAAGGATAAACCAGAACAGTTTATGCTGTTTTGAATGATATGGTGACAGTTCACCAAGAACATCCGTAATACCTCAAACATTAATATCAAGTCCATAAATTCTCCGTGGAGTTCATCTGGGATTTAAGGGCAACACCCACACAGTTGCTATTATGTGAAGACAAATCCCTGTCAGTTCAGTTCAGAAACTGAGAATTTCTGTTAATGTCAAATGAACACCTGGACCCTTGTACTTTTTTTTTTTTTTTTTGACAGCTTGTGGACAGTTCTAGTGCACTTGCAGTTCAAGCACCCAGATACACACCTGTTCATGCATAACATTCAAACTGAAGGTCTCAATGATACTATAATTTTGGAGAGGGATAAAAGGTTGATTAAAAGCTCTGGATGTCTCTTAATAGATTATGTAAATCTGCACTTTGAAGATGAAGAAATGCCTTTTTTTTTTTCTATACCTGACAGAGTTTGTTATTTTGATAGCGGAAACAGTGACCTAGGATCCAGATCTTAAAATTTTCATAGTTTTCATTCACATAAGCCTCATTCTCCCCTTATTCATGTTGATTTGTTTCCACCAGGAATTCTGTTGTCTTTAGAGGAGTTGTTTCTGAATTACAATTGTGTGAGGAAAGGGAAGGGGGTATTTTCTTTATAGACACAAAGGAAGGGAGTTTGCATGAATGCATACAGCTATGACTGTCTTAACGCAGAAGATAGATTGATAAGAGATGAAACTGGACGGGTGTTTCATGCTCATGTAACTTCCCAATAAATAAACTTACTTTGGCAAATGAGTACAAACTTTCAGTATTTTTCCTTTGGGCTATTTGTGCCTAGGTCACTACTTATTTGCCATCTGAATTTGTTTTAGATTTCCTTTGCTCAAGCACAATTGGATTTGAGCCAAAGGCAGCCTTCTGTCCTTGAAGGATGAGCAAGTACTGGCTTTTTTATGCTCAGAAAGAGGAAAAGCGTTCTATTGCATCTTCTGATTTTCATAAGTATGTAGCATTTGGAATTCATGTATTGCCTTCTGTTTTAACTGATGCTTATGAAGCCAAGATAAATAGATGTGACAGGAAAATGTGACTTGAGAATGTGTGAATACTTTTTCTGAACATTGCACACTAAAATTTAGGAACACTTTTCCTGAATGAATGCAGTTTACAGCTTATTACCAAGCTCAGAGTCACAGCTGAAGGGAAGGGATTTCTGGAGATTGTATAGCCCAGCACTGCTCCCCTCCAAAGCAGGGTCACTTACACCCGGTTCCAGTTCACTCAGCCTCTTCTTACACGAGAGATGCTCCAGTCACTTCGTCTTTCGTTCCATTAACAGTCCCTCTCTCTCTCATTCTGGGAAGGGCAGAATCGGAGCCAGCACCCTGCATGTGTCCCACCAGTGGGGAACAGAAGATTGGCTGTCTGAACCTTCTGGCAGCCTCCATGCAGCTTAGAGATGCTGCTGGCTGCCTCTGCCTCAACGCATGGGCATATGGGACCATTTTCAACCTGTCCACCGGGAACCTTGGGTCTTCTCTGCACACCTGCTCCCCAGTAGGTCAGCTTCCAGTCTGTGCCAGTGCACAGGGTTATTCCATCGGGCTGTAGGACTGGAGGCTTCCCGCTGTTGAATTTCTTGAGGTTCCTGTTGATCCATTTCTTAAGTCTGTCAAGGTCCCTTTGAACAGCAGCATAACCTTTGGATGTATCAACCATGCAACTCCTGGTTTTGTATCATCTACAATCTCAAACCCAAGTTAGAATGTTACACAAGCTATAAAATGCCCTCTTCCCATTAAAATAAATGCTTTCAGGTTTTTTGTTGTTTGTTTGTTGGTTGGTTGGTTGGTTAGTGGTTTTTCGCACAATACTGTTTTCCAGAGTAAATGTCTTTGTGAAAACTTTTGCAAATCTAGAACATTTGGGACATTTTCAGAAAAGGATGCAGCATTAAACTGATACATGTTACTTGTGAGTACTCATCCTATCTCACTAGAACTTCTGAGAGAAAACTCCCAGTGAATTACAGATTAAGGTGTGGAAAACAATGGCTTCCCATAAAGATAGGAACACCTATGTTATTACTAATTGCATAAGGAAATAGTTTTCTGAGCAAAAAAAGACTTTTTCATTACTTGTTTGAGTTGTGTTTATTAGTCTGAAAGAGTTTTACTGAAAGCAAACTTAGCTAAGCTGAGCAGGTGCTACCAAAAACTAGCTTTAGTATTTCAGTGTTCAGATTATTTCTATAATATATACATTAAAAAATTAAAGAGGTAAATAAAAAAGTTTTAAATTTCTATTCACATTATTCCCATTTCTAGCCATTAAGTATTACCCATCAGTTAAAACTACTATTTGAATAATTCCTGGAAGAAATACGAAAGATATATTATGATCTCTTAGTAAAGTTTTTCTCCACCAGTAGCTGAACTGAGTTAAAGGCTGAAAGTTAACATAGCAATGGAAGAAATATACATTTGGGAAGTACAAGATTAATAAATAGTTGGAGAAATATTTTGATTGAATTTAACATAACTGAAAAGTTGAACACATTTCCACCTCCATTGCTTTCACAGATACCTATTACTTCTTCCAGATAAAAGATTGTAATATAGCAAACCAAAATAAATCGAGCCCCTGTGTTCTTACCCTCCTACTATTTGTTGCACTCTTTATTGACAGATTCAAATGTTGTTCCTGATCACACACACTCCACTTCTTTTGTTCAGCACCACAGATATCTGATATCTCTTTGTCTTAATCTCTGTTTTCTGCCCTGGACCGACACATGTGCTGGCTCTGTTTGTTCTCAGGTTTCCTCTGCATCATCTCTCATTCCCTATCCCTGTCTTGCTCCAATGCCACATGTTCTACTGACTGCCCTCCTGTATTTTTATTTCTACACATTTCCTCTTTGTTTTCACATCTGCAGATCTTTAAATCAACTTCAATATAATTCTTCTGTACCACATTACCAAGGAGTGTTCAAACCTCACAGGCCTACATCTGAATGTCAGCTGGTAGAGCACTAATTCTTTTTCACCTTTACATCACTCTCTCTATATTCTGCAGCATCTTTGATGTTTCTCTTTAATTACTTTCCTTCTATTTGCCTACTATGTCCCAATAAATTCATTGGGTGTGGGAAAACAGTGGAGTTATCATTTCAATGGCTGACATAAAAATATCTCAGTCTTCAAATAAGAATATGCCAGCAGTAGAAATGATAAGGTTTCCTCTTGGCATCTGGATGGGTCAAGTCTTCCCATAAGTTTTCACCTGTAGAACTTACTGAATTGATAACAGACATAAGAATATTAAATATCTGATTGCCTTATGGTTTTTTATATTGAAGCATGTCTGATAATAAAACTGGTTCAATTGGTAAAAATGCTATGTCTGAAGTTCTTTACACCAGTAGAAATGTGTTTATTTTTCCTCATTTTTAATGACAGAGTGAAAGGGTGAGGGGAAGAGACTAAATATCAAGGAAGTAGGGTGCACCGATATTTAGGAAGTCATGTGGGCCTTTGCAGTTTTGCTTGAGATTGGATGTGGTCTTCATCCATTACACAAAGTGAACATGGTGGAGTATTGTAAGGAAAACAAAGCAATTCTGAGGCTTAAGAAAGTGAGGCTGTAGATTTCAGTATAAGCTGTTTTAGGAGGACTGTTACATGAGATACTGTCACAGCTGAAGCAGTAATTTGATGTCATAGGAGCTGTATAAACAGGCCAGCATTAAAGACAAAATTAGAGAGATATAGGAAAGAAGAAAAGGTGTAAGTATGCTTCAGTGTTCTCCCTGCTCAGGAGAACACGGCTGTCTGTGAGGCACTCCTCTCTTACAGAATACGGAGGGAAAAAACCCCACAGGAAGGCAAACAAGAAGAGCAAAAATAATCAAGGGGATATACATTAGAATATAGTCTTCACAAATGGGGAACAAATGACATCTCAGCGTTCAGATCTGTAATCAGATTATAGCTATAAATGTATTTATGTTGTGATGCTCTGAAAGCAGGGAGAAACAAAAATGGGTGGAAAACAGAGAGGCTTGCAATGTTGGCAACTGCTGAAATGAGAAACCTCACTCTCTTTTTTAAAAAATTAAGCATGCAGATAACTTTTTTCTTGTTGTGTGTGGTTTTTCTTTTTTTTTTTTCTTTTTTGCCTTTTTTTATCCCTTCTATTCCTAGACCAATAATCAGGACTTTATTAAGAGTATTTATTCTCTCCTGAAAATGTCACGTTTTTTTCTTTTAATTAGAACAGAAAAAAAAAAAAGCAAAAGAGCAGTTATATATATGCAGGATCAGAAGTCAACGAAGCTACGGAAATTTATACAAGCTGAGGAATCTCTGTCCATCTATTTCATTCTTTCCACCTAAAATTAGTTTCCATTAATCCATATACGACACTCTCAGATCACCTTTGGAGATCTACACTAGACAAATGGTTGAGAGAAAAAGACGCGTGGCCTTAGTCCTTCACCATAACTGCCTTTGCTCTGCTGTAGAAAAATTAAAGGGTCTCAAAGCCCACTTTAAGGTATCTTTCACTGAAATATCTTTTTAAAAGGGACTTCAGCATAAAATGAAGATGAAAATCCTTGATTTTGAGAAATGAATGTGTGAGCACATAGAAAGGACTGGATAACATCAATATTTTATCTTACATTTATTGGAACTGCAGTTGTCTGTTAATTGTGGCAATCCCAACAAAATCACCTCGATGATGGTCAGGGGGGTTGTTAAAAGACAGACAGTTGCTTGAAAAGATTTACTCTTTGCTTTCCATCACTCTCCTTTACTGGAGTGAAAAAAAAAGCTGTACTGATTCTCCTGGAAATTGCTTAACTGTGCATTGTTATCCTTTTTCAGCTATAGACTTGGCTGTGTTATTTCCATGATATAGAGTGAAAATGAGTAGCAGAGTTATAGGAACCTAATTAAAACACATGTGCTCAGCTTACCAGGTATGTTTTCCTACAAGCGATAGGAAATTAATGCTATGTAAGCGAAAAAGAGAAATCTCGCTATTTCTGATGAAAGAATATGGCTCAGTAAATCCACTGGTACTCACAAATGAGTTAAATTCCTTGCTATGCTAAATATTGTCATGCTGAAAAGGCTGGGACGAACAGTTCACTTCAACTCCCTGTTTTCTCCAGAGCTCTGACTTAAATGTAGCTCAGAAGAGGAAATGGCAGTGAGTCTTAGGGCTCAGGCATTCTTATGAGGTGAAGTATCTGTATATCGCAAGCCTTGGTCGTGTCTATTTGGAAGCACTGAGTGCAAGGAACTTAATGTGATTACACTGATCCCTGTCAGGTCAGACTGCTGGACCAGCAGCACCTTGTGATTCATTGTGTCTGAGAGGAGAGGGATTAAAGGAGAGAGGAACTTGGTCTGAATGACCGGTGAGGGGGAAAATGTTGGCAGTCTGGGGCTGTGTTATCAGTGAGATGAAGGAAGGCAAGGTTACAGCAGGCAGAATAGTTGTATTGAGTTTTAACTCCTTTAAAGTGTTCTGTTGCACTGTAGAATTTAGGAGAGAGGATGGTTTGCATAAAATGTGAAATTTTTGAAGAGAGAACAACAAAACATTCAGCATTACCCTGACACTGACATTTCTGCTGTACTCTACAATCAGTCTTGACTTGAATCCAGCTAATTCCAAAAGTATGTTGTTCACACTTAGGCCATGCTAAGTTCTGTGCTGATTACACAATATGCAATCCTTCAGTAATTTTTAATCAGACACCAGAATGTAAATCAGTAAATCCCACATTGGTTTTATAATCCATACAATAGTAGCAGAGTAAAGGAATCAGAGGAAGAGTGAAAAATAGTATCATTGTGATGTAGCTGGATTCATGCCTTGCTATATGGCTGGCACTACTTTGATTCTTGTCCCTAAGATTATTTCTCCAGCAAAGAATGTTCCAAAATCTTGGCAATCTTTAACAAGACTTGCCTTGAATGGCCAGAAATAATAACTTAGATCAAACGTGCAGTTGCTCTGTATCATACCAGAAGGTACCTGATGATTTCAAACACACCTGTACCCACTCTAAATGATTATCTAATTATCCACTCATGGATCTGAAATGTAACTTATGGAGAAACCTGTGCTATTATTGCTACTCTTTATTACAGTGTTTTATGTATCCTATAGTTTCTTTTAAATAGAGTTTATAAGGTTTAATTGTAATTCTCTCTTACATTTCATTAATGGTCTATCCGGAGATTACCTTTTAATGGACGCATAATGAGCTTGAACCAAGGAGAATCTGATTAATCAGGAGTTATAAACATGTGTACATGTGTATTTAAACACAAACGTACATAATAAATATAAAGTGATCCTACGGCAATTCTTTGATATGCATGCATAGGTCATGATCATGTGAACAGCCAGTGCTAGATGGATTATCAGATTTTTCTTCACTTTTTTCCTCTGCTATACAAGGAAATCCTGTGCACAACCTAGCACATTTCAAGAAAGAAATCAATACTGGCTCACTATTGTATAGAGTCACCAGGTCAATATGATCACCAACATTAGCAGAACTTCAGCAAAACCAAATTATCTTTTTTATGACCTCAGAATGTGGCTCAGTATTAGGCTGAAATCATTTATGTCAATATAAGGACACATATCAGTACAGGAACTCTGAATGTCTGGTTACAGAAATCATCTCTGAAACCATGTTTTTCTGTTTTTGTTGTTGTTTTTCCAGACTTACTGTGCATGTTGAATCTGACCATTCTGTGGGAGAGAACAATTTTAGAATTTTTTAGAATTATTTATTTATTTGCAGGGCTGCGGCGGGATGACGGTATCTCCAACATTAAAACCTCTGATTTCTCCTTCTCTGAGTCAGTCCAAAAAGCGGAGGCTTTCTTTGCAAAGCCAATGTAACTAAGGCCAAATGCAGCATAGCTGCTAGCAAGTTGTAGTAAAAGTCAAGGTATCTTTTCACTCTGTGGAACTAAGTAATTTTCAACTGCCAGATTTCTTCTAAAGTATTAGTGAGGCTTTGTTCTGAAGTTTGTATATTAGAAGGATTATGGAAGCAGAAGCTAATCTGTTTAAAGAATAAGCAATTGCAAATGCATTCATTTTAAGTGTATATTAAATAAAGTAAATATGATTATGGTGTGAACATTCATTAACTATAGTTTTGTTTGATATTTGTTGTGAATATATTACAGATACTGTGCACAAAATTATCCGTAAAGATTTAATTATGTATTTGATAAACAGAAAATTTGCACTACAATTATTTGTGTAACTTTAGGATAAAGTGAAATACATAATCATTTGCTGTATTCAACATAGTCATAATTAAACACTTTTTTTTTTTTTAATCTCAAATTTGGTGAATAAAATAGCCAAAAAAGATCCAATACATAAAACAAACAAATGCAGCTACCTGGAGAATATTCACGTTAAAGGGATGTTGAATCATGCTGTGAGATGCATACAGTACAGCAACAACAACCTAATGCAAAAAAAGCCTGTGAGGGAACTGGAAATGGAACAGGCATTCCAGTGTTGCACTACACTTACAAGCAAGTAAGGAAGGAAGGAAGAAAGAAAATTAAAAAAAAAAAAAAGAAAAAGAAAGAAGGAAAACAAGCAAGCTGCAAAGCAAAGCTGTTGGGAGCAGTTCTGCTCAGAAGATCAAGTCAGTATCTTTTTGAGGCATTTTGTTGTATTTTGTGCACATACAACTTGCATTACCACTTCCTTTGGAGGCTCTGTACTCCACTCCACATGTTGGGTTTATGCATGCCACAGTTTATACCAGAGCACATACCCGTTTAATAGTCCTGTTTCATAGAGATTTGACCAACAGTATCTTTGCATTTTCACTGTATCTCAAGTACCAAGGACTATAGGTCCAAGGCATCACCTGCGTTACAAAGTCTATGTTCTGGCCATTACATAAAGCCTCATCAAACATGTAGTTATCTTTGGAAAGGTTCCCACTAGTGACTAGAGTGAGGTAGAATTTTGATTTCGCATTTTATCTGTATTAAATATACACAAAGAAAAGAAACATCTTTTCTGTCTGTAAATGGGATATGCTCTGTAGAAGAAATCTTATCAGCCCAAACAGTCCATGGAATAAAAAAAAAAAAAAAAATCCACACTCCCCTCTCTAGCACATATCTGTTCAAGGCGATACTTCCACATTGAATTTGACAATTAATTAGAGATCACACTAGCAATATACTCTAATACATGCACAGTTAATTAATAGAAGCTGGCAACCATCAGGACAACCTATCTTAACAGAATCTTGATCTGTATAATCAACCAATGGTAGCCACAAAGGACTGTTGCGCTGTTGTTGGTCCAATAAAGAGAAAATTTATTTCTGAATTCCTTGATGGCCCCAAATCTTCAAGTCCATGGGAAATATTGGGAGAATATTTATTCTTCAGGAATTCTTGGGCTATTATTTGCTTCATTGAAGAGACGCTGTAACCATCATGAGGTAAAAACCACACACTTGCAAATCTCACCTGAGACGATCATTCTGCTTCATATGAACACTACTTGTGGATCTGCTGAACATGCATATTCACCTGAATGTGGGTAATAACACAGGGAATAAATATGCTCCTTGGCAAGTTAACTGCTCCTCAAGTGTGATCCCATATGAATTCAGCTTTGCCTGTTTCTCCAAGACATTTACTTTCTTCCTCCAGTAAGAAATGTAGGTTCAAAAATGGTATCATACATTTGTTCTGCTGTACCTATATGCGATCTGTGAGTTTCTTAAGGCACAGTGAATTGAACAGGCGAAAACTCAGCAAATTTGTAGGCAAGATGTTTGGAGCATTTAGAGCTTGCCCAACAGGAATACTGTTAAGAATGGGAAATATAAATCATTATCAATCATATATATTCATATCATATACCAATCATATATCATCAATATAAATCATCCAGAGGGACCTGGACAGACTGGAAAAACAGGCGGTGAAAAGCCTCATGAAATTCAACAAGGCCAAGTACAAGGTCCTGCACCTGGGGAAGAATAAGCCCAGACACCAGGACAGGCTGGAGACCGACCTTCTGGAGAGCAGCTCTGCAGAGAGGGACCTGGGTGTCATGGTGGATGAAGTACATGAGGGATGTGAAGCTGCTGGAGAGAGTCCAGCACAGGGCTACAAGCATGATCAGGTGCCTGGAACATCTACCCTATGAGGAGAGACTGAGAGAGCTGGGCCTGTTCAGCCTGGAGAAGAGAAGGCTGAGAGGGGATCTAATCGGTGTCTATAGGGAGGCAGTGAGGAGGATGGGGCCAGCCTCTTTTCAGTGGTGGCCACCAACAGAACTAGAGGTAATGGCCACAAAGTGAAACACAGGAACTTAAGGAAAAATTTTTTAACAGTGAGGGTGACAGAGCACTGGAACAGGCTGCCAAGAGAGGTTGTGGAATCTTCTTCCCTTGAGATCTTCAAAACCCGCTTGGACGCAGTCCTGTGTCATGTGCTCTAGGTGACCCTGCGTGTGCAGGGGGTTTGGACTAGATGACCTCTAGAGGTCCCTTCCAACCTTAAGCATTCTATGATTCTGTGATTCTATGATTCCCTTTTCACACATGTATGTTTTTTGTTGGCTATGGAGTCAGAGGTAACTAACAGGACTTGGGGAAAATTTCTGCACTTTTTCTCATTTCTTTGTGTTGGAGTAACATCAAAGAATCTTTTAACAAACAAAATAAAAAGCCTTTATTTTCTGGTCAGTGGTTTAAGAAATAACAAGCATGCACAGGAACTGAACTCCAAAGATATGTGCACAGAAGAAAATGCTAAAATGAGATCTGACTGACATATGTTTTGCCCTTTAACAGAAACTAATCTGTATTGCTATTTTCATATATTTTATGACTAGAAGGAATCACTGTTACCTAACCCAAGCTTCTGCATCGTTTAGAACACTAGGCTTTATATTAATACTTGCTGATATGAATACTTGCTTCATATCTAATAGCTGTGCTTGAACCCCAGGATGTTTCAGGAAAAAGAAAATTAAATCATGGAATATTGATTTGTAATTTACATTATAGGAAATCTGCTAAAGTCTTTGGTAAGCCACCCCAGCATTTAATTACTATCAACATGAAAAAGTGTGTTCCATTTCTGGTCTGAATTTGTGTAACTTGAGCTTTCAGCCATTATTTCTTTTCTCTGAGACTGGAGAGCACTCTATTAATCAGTTTGCTGTTCCTAGGTAGGGACTTACAGACTGTGATTGTGTCACCCTTAACCTTTTCTTTGATAAGCTAAATAAAGTAAACTCTTCTCAAGTCTTTCATTACCTACATGACAAAAGGGGGGGAAAAAAAAAAAAGGACAAGTTGCTGGTAATGAGTGTAAATTAAAGGGTAGGAACTGGGGCTGGGAGACAACAAAATGTAGGAAATGTACAAATCTTCACTGCCATCCACACAGGAAATATATCATAAAGACATGAAAGGAATGCTATAAGCAAGCAGTTTTGGTAGACTGCTACAGAACATTTATTTCAACTCTTAAATCATTCCTGTGACTTTTCTCTGACTTTCGGGCTTTTCTTGGAAAATAGAGTACTGTACAGACACCATAACTGGACTTAGCTTTCCAGTCATACCTGTTGCTAATACAGAGATATACACATGACAGAGGTCATAAAACTTCTACTGCAATTAGATTACTTCCCCATTTCAAAAGTTTTGTTCATGCATTCAGTGGCAAGATAGTTAGCCACAGTGCCATGTTGGGAACTTGGGTCAGTTCAGTAACAAGGATTATTTTGGAATGAGTGTTTCCCTTAATGATCTCCATCCTGCTAGTATGTAGTAGGAAGGTATCTAGTCAAAGGAAGAGATTATGCCTATCCCCTAAATTCGCAGTTATATTTAAAGGAGACACAGACTTAAAGAGATAAGACTTACTTTTCATAAATCCATGTTAATTGACATTAATTATATTAAATTTCTTTAATTCTTTTAAGATCAAACCCTGCATCAGCTTTTCCCTTATTTTCTTCAAGATCAATATCAGGCTGACAGGCCTCTAATTAACCCGGTTTCCATTCTTACTCTTCCTAGACATCAGCATGTCAGTTTTCTACTAGTCTTCTAGAGTGCCCAAAGTCTTACTAAACTTATATAAAATTAGCATGACTGTTTGTGCTGTTTTAGAGAAGTTTAATGTGAATTGAGTGCTGTTTAACATGGTTAAATATGATGCTGGCAATGCTTGGACAGACCAGTGTCCTGCAGAAGATTCCTTAGGGCACAATAAATGCAGGACAGACTCTTGGATGTAAAGATGCATAGACCTTACAGCAAGAAGTAGTGCTATGTAAATTTATTACATGCAGACTACATTTAACATTATTAAAATATCATTTTCCTTTACCTGGGCAGTAAAAGTACTACCTGGGTACTACCTGTGCCCAGGTAGTATACTACCTGGGTAGTAGTAAAAGTAGCGGGTAATGAAAGCAAAAGGACAAACTCAACCTTTTGATAAGACAGTCAGAGCAGCGAGAGTAAACTTTATTCTTCTGAGCTTAGAGAAAAATATTTACCAGCATGTACCCTGCACCACTGAAGGCAAGGTTTATTAGCGAACAAATGGGCTATAGATTTTCTGCATTCAAGCTGACTGAAAGGTTGACATGTGACTAAGCATATTGACACCAGCGCAGTCTATTTTCCCTAACCTTTCAGGACATATCACAGAATCACAGAATGCTTAAAGTTGGAAGGGACTTCTAGAGGCCATCTAGTCCAACCCCCCTGCACACACAGGGTCACCTAGAGCACGTGGCACAGGATTGTGTCCAAGTGGGTTTTGGAGAACTCCAGAGAAGCAGATTCCACAGCCTTTCTGGGCAGTCTGTTTCAGTGCTCTGTCACCCTCACTGTCAAGAAATTTTTCCTTAAGTTCCTGTGGAATTTTTGATGCTTCAGTTTCTGGCCATTTCCTCTAGTTCTGTTGATGGCCACCACTGAAAAGAGGCTAGTACTGCCCTCCTCACTGCCTCTCTTGAGGTACTTATAGACACTGATCAGGTCTCCTCTCCGCCTCCTCTTCTCCATACTGTGGAGCCCAGAACTGGACACAATACTCCAGATGTGGCCTCACCAGGGCTGAGTAGAGGGGCAGGATCACCTCCCTCAACCATGGCCTTCCTGGCCATGAGGCCACACTGCTGCCTCATGGTCAACTTGTTGTCCACCATGGCGCCCAGGTCCCTCTCTGCAGAGCTGCTCTCCAGAAAGCCGGTCCCCAGCCTGTCCTGGTGTCTGGGGTACTTGCCATTATTTTCCCATACAAATTTCTACACTTTCAATTTCCTCTTCACTATATAGTCACCCTTCCCTTCCATCAATTACTATATTGTAAGGTTTCATTTTTGCTTTTGTTTTTTTACAGATGTTTTCATTTCTGTATGTAGCCATTTTTTAAAGAACAATATTTTAAACACTTTTCCAGTCATGGAATCTTCTACAGTAGTCACTTGTTTACTCATTCAAGTGTTTATTGTCCTACCTGCTCCTGCATAAAATAGTTTCAAAGACTGAGGAACTGACTCCTTTTAAAGAATCATTTATATTTATTAATAGTTTTGTTTTGGAAATAAAACATAGTATAAACCCAGTACAGCTATTAAGTGATTTTTAATTCTGTGATCATGCTATCTTTAACTGTCACTGTAATGTCTAATGCCAATGCCTGCATGTCAGAAGCAATGGTTTTGTTTTTATTATTTTGCATTAGGAAATGGTCTATTAGGAAACCAAATAATACTTTAGAAACTACAGCATTGTTCTATGGATACCTCATCTAGTGTTCATTTGCATTCTAATATGAAGGCATAATTATCCAACATTGTTTACTTCAGACTTTTCAGTGCTTTGGAATCCATTAGTACAATATTTGAGATAAAACACTACTCCTTCTTTCCTTTGTTCACATAATCTATAACTGATTTATAGCCATTGATTTGAACGCTCCAATAATGTGAATCCCACAGTTTCAGTATGACCAATTAAGGCAAATTTATGCTCATAAACATGCAATTCTAATTCCTCTTGTTTACTGCCTACACTCTTGGCACAGTCACATAGGCAATTAAAATTTTCTTTCCTTCAAGCTCCTTCATGCCCTGATTAATTTTCTTCTTGACACCTTGATTTTATTCTAAGTGATCTCTCCTTTGTTCACCTTTTGCTGTTAGCTTTGCATCTCCTTGACTAATTTATTTAACTTCTGGTTGTTCATGCAACTGCTAAAATACATGCCATCCAGGCTCTTTTCACCAAGATGGCTTAACATACCCTGAGACCAAGACCTCCTACTTGATAGGACAGCAGGAGTTTAATATCATAGGAATGTAATTTGAAAAGGGATTCTGTTGAACCCTCTGTAAGAAAATCTGCTTATGTCATGAGCTCCATATTCCTAGATGTAGCTAATTATCCACGCAAATAATCTCATAATGCTTAGATTTCACAGACATGGAATACAGTAGGAAAGAAATAGAGGAAGCCTTTTAAACTGCATGCACTCTTAATACTAAGCCATGACTGAATTCTGAACTTGTATTTTCAACACCATTAATTCCATTAGCCTTAATCTCGAACCCCATAGCTAAAAGGTACAGTACCTTAGACCAGAGATCTTGAACGGAAGATGCTATTATTCCACTGGGGAGAAAACAAAACAAAATGTAAAAAGCTGTAGTTTCCTCAGAATCAGCTAGTTGTTCGTGTGGAATTCTTTAAGAGGGAAGTATTGTAGTTGGACATGTAAGTAGCTAACAAACGCAGAAACAAATTAATTAAATCCTTCTGAGTAAATATGTATGGGATGTGTTTTGCAATATCCACCAAACTTGCAAAAAAAGCCGCTTATTGTTTGTATGCTTGTCAAGCACTAACCAACACTTTTACTATTAAGAGTCAAGAGCCAAATTTGCTGTCTTGCTTTTGCTGCCCACTGAAAGCAGCAGCATAGCCGGCAGCTGACCTGAGCTCCTGAGGCTGGGTAGCTGTGCAGCGCTGCTCGTGCTCCCCGATTTTGGTGCATTCTTGGAACCACCTCACAACTCACAAAACACCCAGCTCGGGAAGCAGTGCTGTAGCTGCTCTACAGATTCATGTCTGTAGAGCAGCTTTTTGTGGCTCTCCAGCCACGAGGAAGGCCTATTAATGTCCCGGACTGTATGTTGCCTCGTGATCTAGGGCTGCACGAGAACATCCCCAATCCTGAAGCAGTGGGACTTGAGTTCATCACCAGCCCATCGCTCCTGTTGCCCTCCTTTCAAAATAGCGCAGCCTGGAAACGTAGATGGAAACGTAGGTGGGTGATCAACTAATGTATTCATGGAGCTTTGTAGCAAGTGAATAATTACTTGTATAAACTGACCTTAGTGGCTACTGTAAAACAGTCTAATTATTGCATTCTTAGAGTAACTGTAATTAATGTAATCTCCAAAGCACTAAGATATTAATATTTCAGGTTGCAGATTGTCTGTAACATTTGCTGCACAAGCTGGTGGTTTAATGTGCAGTCTGTGCCATAATTCACTGCTAATCTTTCAATACTGTACCTTTAAAGTGCCAGCTCTTAATAAATAGCTGCTGTAAAACCATAGTTTTGAACTTAGTTCTTGCTGAAAATTAGTAATTAAAAAACAGCAGTAGCCTAATGCAAAAATTAAAACAAAAAAAAAACAAAAAAAACAAAAAAATCTACCTTTAATGGTAGTAATTATAAACAAGAACAAGCTATCATTAAGCAGACCTGGGTTTTACCCAGTATTTAACAAAGGTGTCATATTGTATCTAAAGTTTCAATATTAGTTAAATAGCAAACAAGCACATTATATTCTCTGTGACTTTAAAGTGCATTGAGGAAGGGTTAAGATTACGAAGCTCTATATCAAACACTGAAGTGTGAAAGTTTTAGAAAATGTCCAGCCTATTTTTAAATAACCTTTCCTATATACTTGCAAGGCATAAGGAGTGGGTCACCTGGTTAAATAATCTGTGCTCTTAACCTTGAAGCAAATGAGACAGGACAAGTATAGTTCTATAGCCTACAAAAGAGATTAACAAAGGGTATTGTTTTTGCTCTGGAAGAGATTTGAGCTGCAAATGAACCTTCTCTGAGTTACACCTAGCCTGCTTAAAGGATTTGAAACTATGAAGACTTTTATTAAAGTGCAGAATCCTGTAAATACATTATTTAAAAGTATAATGAGTATAAAGCTGCTTGCTTTCAAAAAAGTGCCCTTGGCAAAGGCTGAAAGCAAAGTAGAATGTAGATTTAGAATGCTGAGAATAATGTTACACAGTATTTGTACTGGGGCATGGGGAGATTTTTGTGCTAAAGGCTAACATTTTATGCTGCTGTAGCTAGACTACTTAATACATATTTGAGACTAATAGATAGGAAAGTGATGTGCTTTATTACCTAGCTTATTGACTGCTAAAATCAAATCCATTACTCTAATTAGTGATTATTATGATAAAAATTTCCTTAATTCCCAGCTGCAGTTTTACAGATACTGTTTATTTACTTAGGCCAAGGATGTGGGCAGAGTCGGTGATTCATTTGGCTTACTTTGAGAAAACTAGATTGTTTTTCAGATAATTATTATAAAATGTGATTAATTACATTACGGAATTAATGTGCACAAAATTACAAAATCTTGCAAAATTACAAAATCACCATACATATCACAAAGCTTGTCTGAGTCACATTTAAGGCCATTTTTTTTAATTTGAAAATTAATATGCACCTTACAGACTTTTTGCATTTCTCTTCAGAATGACTAGGCTTTGTACTCTTGAGCAGTTTCATTAGAAGGCTGAAGAGCTTCCAGAAGGACACTTTAATACATTTTGTTATGACTCAGGGCCAGCTTCTTTCCTCCCGGTCTCCTGTCACAGCTACAGTGCTGTTCTCCAGAGAGGACATTCTTTGTTTCCCGAAGGTCGACCATGTTCAGAAATTTTTTCCTCTGTTGGTAAATTATTTCTAAAAGTTGCACTCTCCCATTTAAGATATTAATCACATTAATACAAAGATGCTGAAGCATTTCTTGTCCATTTCTTTCATCCACAAAGTAAGTGATGTGCAGACACATTTCTTTTTCAGTAAAAGAATATGTATACTTTCTATACATTCCGGTAGCATTTTTGAATCTTTCTGCTACAGGACATTTAAATGCCCCATGGGCATTAAAAAAAGAAAAAGCCATTAAACCACTTCAGAATTTATGCTGCATGTTCTATCAATGGTATCAGTAGTCTTCTAATGCAATATTTTCCACCTTGAAGCAGAATTAGTCTTCATGTTGTAATTTTTAACAGAACAATATGTCCTATATTTATCTCTAGAGCACAAAACTTAAACTGTTTTTATAGATGTAGCAGCACTTGCGTATCAGGACTTAAAATTCTCACAGCTGTATTTTTACAAGTATCTGTAAAACCTCCATGTAAACCAGTTCAGATAGATAAACTAAAACAGTTTGTGAAATTACAACTCATGAACAATTAGGAATTGATATTAGAGTGAACTAATAAATTAAAGGTAATTTTTAAATCCTGCATAGCCAGATTACAAAGTTGGCATGACATGAAGATCCCACAAGGGAGTAAAATAGTCAGTGTAAATGACGTGTGACACAATAGGTAAGGAGCATTTCCCTGTGAGCTGTTTCACATGGCTGTGCGTTGTTCACCACCTTCACTACCACTCTCTTCAAGAGACTGGGAGGGGCGGAGCTTTCCTCCTCTTTTCGCTCCTCTATTTAAATTAAGTCAGACTGACAGCTCAAGCCAGTCAGATGATATATGGTCTCAGCAGGAGGATGGCTTAAAACGTGGAGATAAGATCTCCAGTAAGACCTTGAAGGCGTTGCAAAGGAAGGAAGCTCAGTAGGACAGCGTAGCACAAGGAGCAGAGCACTCTGAGGGCAGAGGCAATCTTCTAAACTCTGCATTTATGTTAAATAGATTGGAGTAGAAGATTCATCTGTCTGACTATCTATCACTCACACGCAGGCATTTGCTTAAGATAATCACTCCATCACTTCTACAGTTTTTTTTTTTTTTTCTATGCCTCTGTTCCATAAAATTTCTTGATGTCTGTTTAGCTTTGGCTGTATGACTAGCCTTACTTCAAATGCTCAAAGTAATGCATATGTTAAATGAGACTGTTGATGGTAATTAAAGAAAGTAGTTTTACATATATATATATATATGTATATATATATGCACACATATGTGCATATACACACATACAAACAACTGACTCCTTCCATGGCAAATAATAGCAGTACCAACAGGTATTTTCTTATATACTTGTGTTTTGTCTCTGAAGCTTACTTCCATCTCCCGGCACTGTATTTTCAAAATTATAGTAGTTACACTTGCCTTCAGCATATAAGTAACTTATGCTGTTACAAATACGCACTGATTGAAAGGGCAGTTTACAGAAAACAGAGCTCAGCAAGGAATTGAGTTAAAGACAAATGGGCAGTGAGTGACATATTTTTGAAATACATGGAAAATGTTGAAATCATCTAAGTTTATGGTATTTCTTGTTTCTGGACTGCAATTGTCTGGTCACGTATTACAGTCCATTGGAGCAACTGAGAAAATGTAAAGTTTAAGCTAAAATTCTAACAGTTTACATTACATATTAGCTGATCTAGCTCCTGCTTGTTTATACTTTTCATTTCAAATTACAATCATTAGTAGTATCTAATAACAACTGTGTATTATATATACACACACTTGTGTCAAGCTTTATCCAAATGCTACTTCAACAAATATAAATAATTAGCGTTTTGTACGTGAACTTTTGAACTCTGATGAAAGATGATGTGTTAAAATTATTAGAAATGAAAAATATACTTTTGTCAATGGATAACAACCAATTGTCTGGGAAACTTCACTTATTTTAGAATTCCAAGACCAGGAAAGTCAAGTCTATGCTTGATCTTGCCTGTGCTTCTGCTGCTATTCTCTCTCCGTCTTACTGGGAAATGAATATAAAGTGATAGCCTAAATAATATAACATACTTTATGACTAATTGAATATATTTTCTGGGGAATAGTTTAGAAGAAACAAAAACCCAAAGTATTTCGATATAGGCAAATTAGAAAGAAGTAAAATAACTTCTGTAATTTTGAAGGTGAGGTTGAGTGACAGGACGAGGGGTAATGGGTGTAAGTTGAAATACAGGAAGTTGCATCTCCAATAAGGAAGACCTTCTTTCCTGTGAGGGTGACAGAGCCCTGGACCAGGCTGCCCAGAGAGGCTGTGGAGTCTCCTCTGGCGATCTTCCAAACCCGCCTGGATGCCACCCTGTGCCCCGTGTTCTGGGTGTCCCTGCTGGAACAGGAGGGGTGGGACTAGATGATCTCTAGACGTCCCTTCCAACCTCTACCATTTTGTGATTCCGTGATTCTGTGAAATCTTTTTTGAAAGAGATGTTGGACCATGAACATGAAAAAGAACATGAAGATACATGCCAAAATTCCTGGAGATCTTCTTAGCAAATCTCTGGTAACCTTTTCTACTACTGCAATTTGGCAAAAAACATTTTACAGACTTATAATTTCTTAGAGGTTTTCTAAATTTACCAAGTTAAGACATTTAATCTTGGGTGTGATCGCCACTTTCTCAACCTATTCAAGAGAAGGGAGAAAACCTCTTGAACCCAGAGGAAAAAAAGCCCTCTAGCACCTGAAGCTTTGATATCTACAGGCCCATGGAATAAATGGCAAAGAGCGCTGCTAATGAAAGGTCATCTGAACTGCCAAATCTCTTTGGGTCTCCACTGGTACAGTGACAATTAACATTATGTGAAGTAGGAATTTTAAAATGTATGAATTGGCATTCTTAAAGGAGGAAATCTGTATTCAAGCATAAAATGTCAAGAAAGATATTAGGAAGATGTGTTGATCCCTTCAAGCATGACAATTGTGCTGTAAAACATACATTTGTGTTAAATATGATCAACATTCCTGTCAAAATGTTTGAGTTCACTGATAAACTTCAGGTTGTCCATTGCTTGCAACTGGTTCCAGACAAATACATATATTTTTGAGAGGGTAATATATTCAAGTACCTCTCAAATAAAAGGCATTTGAAGCACTGAAATGAGACAAAGCCTGACAGAGCACAGACCTTCCCTGCTTTTCTTGAATGGAATTAACAGTATTGACATTTCAATTATCATCACCGGCAATCTGCATGAAATCTTTTTGCTGAAACAAATAGAAAATTTCACACATTTTATAACTGCTTTTCGTAACTACTTTTTCTGCCACCCTACAAGTTGAAGCAGATGCCTCAACAGTGAAGTGTTGAAGTTTTCTTTGCAGTCATAACTGTTAGGGACATTTTTTAAATGAAAGGTCAGTTCTTGAACAACAGGATAGAAGTTGATTTTCCAGTCTCGTTCCTAGTGGACAGTGAACAGCCTCACAAATCTATAAACACATAATTATACTATTTGCACCCTTTCAAGCAGGGTCAGGAGAATCACATATTTTTAGAGCATGGGAAGTAAACTACTCTCTCTTGCCTGAGATGATCATACTACTCTAAAATAGGATTTCTACCTCATAAGAGAATAATAGTTGCTATAAAATTGTTATTTACCTTTCAGTTGAAGTCACAGGTCTTCAAAATTTCCTACAAAGAATAAAAAGTGTGTGTTATTCCTCCAAAATAGGAGCATATCATGCTTCCAAATCAAAATATCTTCCCCAAACTCTAAAACCTTGTTCAGACCGAGTGATATCTGTGACTTTCATCTCCACAAACTAGTAGTTTGTGTAGAAACTGAGGAGAGTTTTGCAAAGGATAAAAAGATTGGCAGGGCTGAAAGCCATCCTGGACTTAGTCCCACCACAGCAGAGGCAGTGCGTAATCTTAAAACACTATAGCTCCCAAATTATCACCAAGTGGAAACCTGGGTCTCCCAACTGTAGATGGCATAGCCGGTGCATCAACTCTCCATGCTGGTGTCAAAGAGAACTAGGAGGCAAAAGCAGCTTGAATTTCTCTCAGAAAACAATTAGAAACAGTACAGTTTCATGACATCTTTCACTGGTTATCAATCTGCATTTTTCAATAGGGGAAAGCTCCATTGTAATGCTCTGGAAGCCTGCTGCAGTGGTCTAATATTATAACTGACGCTCTTATATGATCTTATATGCTCTATTATAACTTAATTCCTACCTTGACTACTTATTTGCTAAGATGTATATGTCTGATGTGAAGGAGAGCCTGCCTGTGGCAGTTGCCTAAACTCAAAAAGACAGGTCTTGATGTACCATTGTATACTCAATATTTTTTAAGGGAAATCATGGTAAAATGTAAACACAGATGCATTAGGTATAAAAATGTGAAGCTATTTTGATTTTATACCTTGCTTTTGTTGTTTTCAAATACATAATAGAGTACTTTGTGCTGTTTTAAAAAGCCTGCCGGAGGAGCTTTTCTGGCTGGGTCTGGCAGTTGTCTGGGCGGGTAGGTATAAATAGCAAGATATTTATTTATACAAACATGGTACCTGTAAATGTTAGGCTTCAACATTTTGTGCTTGGTCTTGCATGACGTCTTGGGAAAAGTCAGACTCTAATTCTTCCAGATTAGGGAAGGCCCATGTGGAGATACAAAACCAAATGCAGATTTATCCATGTATTCACCAACAAATTAGGTCTGCTACCAGCCAAGTCAATAAGAAATGAAAATAAGTTTAGAACTATGGCAAAGATGAATAAAAAAAACACTACCAGAGATGAAGCATTTGAATTATTTAGCTCCAAAAAATTTTTAGCGAAGTGCGTAAGTCTTCTTCATTGACTTTTGGTTTTCACCATGAAGCAGTTAAATATGGCTCATTTTGCTCATCAAATATACTGTTTTTCCCCTCCTGAACTTTCTTTTGGCCAATAATGTTGAAATGTTTAAGTAGAAAGCAAATGAGGATTACTGTAAAAATTGTTAACAGAGGTCAAATCAGTTTATTCAAAACCACCATTTGGAGGGAAAATGTCTGTTCTTTTTCTTGTAAGACATATATTAATTCCAAGACCAGTAGAAAAATTCACATGACACCCTGATATATAAATAGGGCTTTCTGTCTCAGAGGGACAGAGTATAATTCTCATTTGATGTGCAGTCACTAAGGCAATAATGTTGTCAGTGATTTCAGTATTGCACAACAGCCAAGAAGGATGCAAGAGATGTAAATTATCTATATGCCAGCTACCACTCAGTTTTCGATTGCTAAATGCATCAAAATACATATATCCAAACATTACTCTGTTCTCACAAAGTTGTGATAAGAGCATTTGCATTAAGGTGTCTCAATAGCTGCTGACTATGTATGGCACATTCTGAAAGAAGGACTGAATGTAAAAAAAAAAAAAAAAAGCCTGTAGAGAAGGTGATAAAAGTTTATTTTCTTACTGCTTTTTTCCTCCCTTGCACTGGTTGATGAAGTACAGGTGCCTGAAAAGAGAATTTTAGTTTCATTTGCCAATTCTCCAGCTGCCTTTAATTTGTGATGCCATAGTTTGTTGCTATGGAAATTACTTTCATTTCCTGAAAACTGAGGATAAAAAGGAACTTGATTAGGAATAAGCTGTTGGGAATTATGGATTCATTTTGTTTGTTTGTTTGTTCTCTTAAGCCCTATTTTTTAATACAAATGATAACATATATATGTATAAATATATTAGAATATTTAAAACTGTAGTGGGTTTTATCAGTGATTGCTCTTAATTCTGTTTCTTTCAGAATATTGCCTAAGAATATAGGGATGTGAATTAGGGTTATAAAAAGTTGCTTTGCCAAAATTTTAAAAAATGCTTGAATTTTTAAAGAGAATTATAGTAGACTGAGCATAGAATGTGCATATTATCTTTATAAAAATTTACTAATATTGAGGAAGTAACTTTTCCTTATTTTTATTATTTTATTTAAAATATTATGCTGTCATTTGTTAAATGAAATTCCTCATCTCTCCTAATATATTTTATAGCACCAGTTTACTAATGAAACTTTTCTTATTCTGCACTTATTTTTAACAAAGGATGAATATAAATCTCTTACTGTCTGCATGATGAAACAATCTATACATTTTATTGAAAATATATTAAGGAGATTCTAGGCATCTATCATTTGTTGATTTGTACACTTATCAGTAACCTCATACTGATATCAGGAAAGTTAGGACAGCAATATTTGGAGGAAAACTGTGGCCATCTGATATTTCCAGCAATCTAATACTCCAGATAAATGAAATAGACTGGGGGAAAAAAATAAATAAAGAAACTGAGAGGGCAAAAAAAAGAGAGAGAGACTTGAACTTATGTTTAAAAGTAAAACTGTGAAGAAATGTTTGAACAGTTACTTTTCAATCTGAATTGATATTTAGCATCTGTTATTTTTGTCATTTCTAGTCAAAAGCAGAAGCTGTGGCTGGCACTCTGCTAGCAGTCAGTAAACATGCCAATAACCACGATATTGCAAGGAACTTTCTTCCACGTTCATCTCCTGCGACTGCCTAATTACACCTGCTGCTCTTGAGAAGGAGCTGGGGCGACGCTCACACTGGTTATATTAGCTCGAAGGCAATGAGGGTCGTGGGCAGCAGAGCAACCCTATGCTGCTCCTCAGATTGCAGCTCTTCCTTGGACTTGCAGAAGCTCCCTGGCTCACACCAGCAGCTGCACTTCGAGCCCATTCTCCGCAGCTGGAGAAGTGTGTGAGGTCCATGTGCCCCACGGGCGGGTGCAGCACAAGGCCCCCATGGAAAACATTTGGGATAAGAGGACCAGATTCTATTGACGGGCTGAACTTCACAAAATGATCTATGTTTTTAACCAGACCAACCTGAACAGATAGCACTTTGATGTTCATCCCTCAATGTCTAAGACTGTGTGTTGTTGGGCAATAAGAAACTACCCAAAACTAGGGAAATTATTTGCTATTTATTAACCAAAAATTGAAATATTCCAGCTATCTGGATATAACAGAGGTAATAGCTAAAGACATGCATATTATTATATCAAAGAAATCATTATGCATTCAGGCATTTGTTAAACATGAATTATATGGTTACGTTATAATATTTAGATATCTTTCCTTGCCTCACATAACTATTTTATAATGCTTCGGTATTACAGTTTAGCTTGTCAAAACTCCATCACAATACAAATGCAGAAGACCTTAAGTTAAAAACTCTAAAAATACTTCAGAAGCTTCCTGTTTAATATCTGTGTATCTCCACAGACAAAAAAAAAAAAAAAAAAAAAAAAAAAAAAAAAGGAATATTTTGCATGGAAAGCATGTTAAAAACTACTAAAGCATACCAGAAAGATACTCCTCTGCAGGTACCTGCTTGTAATATAATAGCTTTAAAACCAAAAAATCTTTGCTCAGTTCTGTAAAGAAGCAAACATGTTATTTCTTACTGATTAAGCCCCATTCTGCTTCACTGAAACTAATGAAAACAATCAAAAACGCTACAATGGGCATGGAATCACCAGAGGATGCCCAGCATTTTTTTGAGAGGCCTTCAGTATTTTGTGGGAATGGAGACCAGGACTATCCATAAGATCCATAGGTGAGGGGAAAGAAGAGATTTTATATTTAAAATGAGCAGGAAAAAAAATGTTTTGGTTTCTGTTCATTCAGCATTTGAAAATTAATATTTTCTTCTTATCTACTTTCTCTGTTGCATTGTAATTTTAGGATCAAAGCGTTTTTTCTTTTTATATTTTCTTTCCCCTGCATTTATGACCAGTGTTAAACTGGCAAGTCTGCTTACAGAGAGCTAAGAGAAATATCTCACTGCAATCTTCCAGAGTTTAGCGGGCTGATACTTCTCCGTCTTAGATGACTAGCCAAGTTTATGAAGTGTCATTACTTTCCTTCATGCTCACTTTCTGACTCTCTATTAAAATTATA